>JAQQZY010000008.1:10492973-10520727 GCA_030068375.1 Ostorhinchus rueppellii
AAATTAAAAATTAAATTAGAAATCAATGGCTCAGCAGCACCAAAATAATTGCACTTTTGCAAAAGAAGGTACATAAGAATTCTTAATTGTAAGAAAAACAGCGGCTTTGACGATCCGAAAATCGTGTTGTCTGAAATCGCGATTTTCAGTCCAAAATGATAGATTGTTAAGCTCTAGTGTATGTGTGTGTGTATGTATGTATGTATGTATGTATATATATATGTGTGTGTGTGTATGTATATGTATATGTGTATATATATATGTATATATGTGTATATATATATATATATATATATATATGGACATCTGTAATATAGATATGGATAACCCATTAGAGCACAGTGACTCATCTTGTATCTGTTTAAGTTCTGTATATTCAATTTGCACCTTTTTATAATTTTATTTAATAATTAGACAAGTGATTCTGGTATTTTGTTTTTCCTCCTCCTCTTAAGCTGGAAAGTGAAGCTTATGGCCTCAGTTGGCCTCTGGCGTTTCCTTTTTTGACTCCAATTTTCACATGTCTGGCTTTAACTCAAGAGTCCCCTCTAACCAGCAAACAAATACTCGTGATTACATTTCAGGGTAAACTGAACTTGAATCTTTAATGAAATTTAAGCTAAAAACATAAAGTTGCTTGAATGGAGGAATTCCACTTTGCATGACTACCATGTATTGTGGCAGGTAATAGCCCAGTTATTTGCAATACCACTATGGTGTTCTGAGTTGTTTATTTCTCATAATGCAACTGGTTTTCTCCTCTTTTAGGCCGCTGGACTGAACTCTGGAGACACTCTGGAGGCCCTTCAAAACTCCTTAGACCCCTCTATTCTTTCTTTCTTTGAGGACACACCAACAATAGAGGCAAGATTATATTCACATGCTGAAACATACAAGTAACCAAAGAGGCATCTGTAAGGTGTATGCACTGCCCTGGTGTTTGTTTACACTCCTTATGTTGCATAGTGTGACCTAATTCTCATGGGCTTATTTAGACTAAAGGGTTGGATGAGGAGAGCGAGGCCACGCTGCTTACTGCCCTGACGGAGATCCTCGACAATGTGGATGATGAGAACCTGTCTCCATTTGACACACTGCCTGACTCAGACCTGCTGTCAGGTCAGAAGGGCAGGGAACACTCTCCGGTTAGTGCCCAACTGTCGTGTATATAACTCTGAGTGACGTACCAGTAAGTTTGGGGTAAAGGTGGAAGGAAGGAAACCCTGCCGACCAGATTTATCATAGTTTAAAAACATCCCTTAGTTTTTATAGAAGTGGATTTTTAAAGTTTGATGTGTAGTTTATATTTGGAAAGGGCTGATGGATCCATTCATTAACTGATAAAACCACTCGCATTATTGGAAATTAAGACAGCATTGAACTGAATATCCTAAACAAAATAATGATTCTTTAAATAAATCCGATAAATCTGTTGCTGAGCCTAAAAGTAGCTAAGAAAATATCAGCACATTTAAATATGCTGTTTATTTTTTCAGCTATTTGCCTTCAGATTCATTATAGTTCTGACACATGATATGTCTTATTACTCAGTTTTGGATCCTAACTGCCAGTACCTATAGTTTAAAAAATGATCAGCACCAAAGCCAACTAGTCCTATTACTATTATTTAGTATTTATTTTCAGTTAAAGATGATGTATTTTTCTGCAAGTTGTAGTTTTTGTCAACTATGTATCCAGGTCAGCAGGGTTATTTTCAATGTTTATGAAAGTATTTCAAGAAGTGAAAATTTTAACGTCAAGCCTTTTTCTACTTTTGACTTGTAGCTCAGGCGATTGATGTGTATGTCCAGATCCCCTCCAGAAAAAGATACACTATGTAGTGCCAGACCCTTATCAGCCGGAAAGGTAGTTTTCCTCATTCCTAATCAGCATACATAAATGTGTTGTGTAAAAATATTTTCAGAATTTGACTGGGTGTTTCTGGTCTGGTTTGTTACCAGAGCCTCCCCAGGATCCACTCAGACTCCCAGCAGAGGAGTGATGGAGAGGAGGAAGAAGATGGCTCCCTCACTCTTAGCCCAGGTCGACTTGATTCACCTCCTGACAATGAGCTGCTAGACTGGGAAGGTCTTCCCATCACCTTTGAACAGGAGGGTGAAGATGACATTTCAGTGAGTCTGGGGGAATTGGTCAAGCATATGCACCCGTACTGCATGGCCATTTGTGTGGAGGATGACAAGGGAGAACAGATGCTGCCTGAAGGAGGCATTTTACTTGAAGTTGTAGATCAGGGGGAAAATGGAGAGCCCATCCTGGCTATTCCAGATATGAATCTTCCAATCTCTTTGCAACAGCCCTCAGAAAATGTGCAGAAACGTTCAGATGTAGCAGAAGAAGTGTTCTCTGACAGTTCAGAGCATATAGTAGTTGATGATGATGAAGATGTAACTGTTTGTAAAGCCCCACTGAAAGTTGCAGCAGCTGTGACACCACAACTGTGTTTAGATGTGAAAGATGAAATGTCTGTAAAGAGACACAAGGAAGAAATTAAAGAGAAAAGCCCCTGCAGAAGAAAAAAGAAAAAGAAGGAAAAGAAAAAGAAGGAAAAGAAAAAGCTTCACCATGAACTTGTGGAAGGAAGGGTCCTTCGAAGTACCTCAGCAAAGAAGGGACCACAGGAACTGTTGAAAAAGGCTGAAAAAAGATCGCACAATGAGAAGAAAATTAACATCTCTGTGACCTCTGCTGCTACAACAACTCCTACTTCATCTACAAAACCTAAGAAACTAAATTTAAACCAAACTGAAACTCAACCGGAAACCACCACTATAGCAGTATCATCTGCCACATCTGCACCGTCAAGTCAGGACAAAGTTCTGTTGAATGCAAGTGTTGAGATATCTCAGTCTAGTAGTCCTCCAGTGTTGAGTTCCTTAAACTGTGATGAGCTGAAACAGTCCATCCCAGGGAATGAGAAGCTGGAGAACTCCTCAGCAGCTCCCTCTGCTGTCCTCTTAGCAACACAGGCAGACCACATGTCTTCAGATGGCTCGGCAGCTGCTCCTAGCCCCGCCTCAGCTGTTAGTGATCCCACTCCCCTTCCAGCCCCTGCAGTCCCAGAACCTAAACCCAAGTCC
The DNA here is from genome assembly GCA_030068375.1 of Ostorhinchus rueppellii. Taxonomy (NCBI): domain Eukaryota; kingdom Metazoa; phylum Chordata; class Actinopteri; order Kurtiformes; family Apogonidae; genus Ostorhinchus; species Ostorhinchus rueppellii. The sequence continues at coordinate 10,496,072 of JAQQZY010000008.1, forward strand.
CTCAGTCTGGCAGAGTACAGACGTCTCAGACAGCAGAAAAAGCCTGCGCCAGTGGAAAAACAGGAAAACTACAGCACCAAGTGGCCCAGCCTTCCAGAGCTCCCAAAGGAGCTGACTCCTATTCCCTGCTTGCCTGACCCCAGCCTCAGGGACCCTCGCCGGCCCCAACACCAGTTGGCAAAAAAGGAAGTGGAAGAGGTGAAAGCTGCCTGGCAGCCCCGTGGGCCATGTGCTCCACCCACCCCTGAGGCGCTGTTGGTACCACCAGCCTACATGGTCGCCTCAACCAACAAGGCTTCTGCTCCTAAACCCCAGCAAACACCAGAACCACAAACTGTGTCAACCCCTAAGCCTTCTCCGCCCCAGAATTCTGCTGCTGTTCCTAGCTCAGTGAAGAAACTACCAACAGAATGTGCCACTGTTCAACCTGTATTGCCTTCTGTGCCTCAAACCTCTAGTTTACCATCTGTTTTAAAACCATCTCAGCCTGTACAACATTCAAAAGAGAGGACTCCTACACCTTTAGGAGACAAGGACGGAGTCACTAATGGTCCAGACAATCAGCCTGTATCTTCAAAGTCTGTAAAGCTGCACTATGCTGAAACCACTACAGATGCAAAGAAACCTGATGCTACTGCTGTGTCAGCTCCCAGTGCCCCCCTGAAGACCACTACTATCCCAAATGTGCCTGAGGTCACCGGTTCTGCCTCATTAAATTCACTGAGCATATCCTGCAGAAAGCCCTCTAATTCTGCTGACTCCAGAAGCCTACCCAGCTCTTCTCCTGGTTCTCCGCTGTTGAAGACCCAGAGTTTACGGGTCGAGCCTACCCCAGCAGCTAAACCCACCAGAGCAAAGAGTCCCACACAGGAGCTGATTGAGGCCTTCACCAGTGAAATAGGTAAGGGTTGTTTTTGTGCTCAAACTAAAACAATAGGCTAAACACTTTTCAATAGCTCAAGCACAGAGCCAGATTGGCTGATTTTCAGTGTGTTTGTTCTAATATATCATGTGACTTAATCTTCCAGGAATTGAAGCTGCTGATCTCACCAGTTTGCTGGAGCAGTTTGAGGAAACCCAAGGTGAGTAGTAGGTTTTAATGTGATATTTACCTTCTCCTTATGTTTTTTATTTCTTATGCATGGTTTGTTATTGTATCAAGGGAATACTTCCTTCTTTACAGGAGCTGCTTCATTTTGCAGAGTATTTATGCAATTCCAACGATAAAGCTGGAGGGTGGTGACCAGTACCTTTAGTGGGTCCTATGCAGGTGTAATGGGGTAGCCAATATGGTGGTGTATATCACGTAACAGAAGAAATGTGTGCAGCAGATATTTTGCAATGCCATTATTACCATGAGAGCTGCCCCTCAGTGTTTTTGCCATATGAAGGATAGGATTGAAGTGAACGTGTACATCATAAGATATGACAGCACCTTTAATTTGTCATGTGTCTATGGAATACTAACGGGCTAAGAGTGGTCACAGTATCGGTTTCCTGATTTTCTGCCTTTGATCAGTGGGTGGAAGGACACTTCATTCAATACCAAGTACCTAGCTAAGAGCTTTATCACAATTTACTCTTGGTTTGTTCACATGCTCAGGAAAGGGTCATCTGTCATGTCACACGATTATCGACTTGAATCTTGGATGACCAGATGCAAACAGCAGGGCTGCCATGGAGTTTATAGTCCAGTAGAAGTGACCTATGAAATGGATGTTATCAGGGCGTTCTAAAAACTTGAAGCTTATCTGACTGTCATGGTGACCTGTGCTTAACAGTTGTGGTAAAAAGGGGCAGAATTGGGTGGTTTTCAGTTTAGGTTTTCCCTGACACATTCCACTTTAAAAGATGGTTCGGCGGGGGTCAGAGGAGCTGCTTTGTGCTCTTGTCTGCTCAGCTGCTGGAATTTTGCCCTGTCCGCAAATCCATTTAACTCTCGCCCTGCTGTCTTTGTTTGGGCGGATGTACAAGCTCCAGCCCTAAATTGGCTGGACACTGCCATCACTCACATCAGCTGGCTTGTTATTGAATCTCTACATTGTGAGCGACTGATGGTGGCTTACATTACGTTAATGTCTCTCATGGAAAATACACTATATCTACATACAAATGACACATTATACATGGAAGTAAGACCCAATCTGCTGCAGCATTCAGTTCATCTTGTTTCTACCATTCCGGTTTTCTAACATATTTTTGGTGTTCACTCATTTCCCTCTTCCTTCTCTCTTCAGCCAAAGGGGAGCATTGTGTGCCGGAGGTCTCTGGTAGAGCAGCAGCTGTAGGAAACTCTAGGTGAGTTACCCTACAGCCCTAAAGCTGCTCGGTGTGACTGGCAGAGTTAACGGTTTCTCTGAAAACTCCTTACCGAGTGAAACTTGTTGACGCAACGTGTGTGTGTGTCTGAAGGTGGTGTACTCCACATTTTGCCAAGACCTACCGCGAACCCTGCTGTTATCCCATACAGCTAAGGGTCGTCTGCAGTTTGACGATGATAGATGATGTTAATGTTCTTTTGTGTGGACTTTGTTCTGTCTATTCTTATGTAGACTCAGACTAAGTTGTACATGTAATATTCTAATGGATTGCTGTGCTTACTTTGCAGCAATGAGTGGGCTCCAGAAAAAACGGTTGTGGAGCGTGTGAGAGCTAATGATCTCACAAGTACAGCAGGTAATTCAGCATTTTAACCTTGTCGTAAATGAGTATATTCAGTCAAATGGATAATGAACTTTTTATTCACGTATGTCTGTCCTTGAAAAGTTCATTGTGAAAGACTTGGAAATGGGAAAAAAAAAGTCTTAATGTTTTAATTTATCTATCATTGCCCGCAGATTAAGAGTCATTGTGTTAGTTTCCTTAGAATTAGCTGTTTTTATATTTACAGTGGGAGTGGGTCACATCGAGTCAACCATGTTTCTACATTGGCTCAAAACAGACTGGTTCTTTATTTCTATTTTATAGTGGATGGCATCTGGAATTAATACCACCAACTACGACATTTGTGTATGGACGAGAGCCATAATAGCTAAACCAATAAGCCCAAAATGGACCACCAAACACTGGCTCTAACAAAAGTCTTTTGTATTTTTTTAAGCACCCATTTTAGGGAAGGGTGATGCAAGGGGTGTTCATCTGGTTGTAGATGGAACCACAACATCTTAAACACGGAAGCTTTCAGTGGCACAGTCATTAGAAATAATTGCACCTTATTTGTACTGTTGTGTATATGTATGTATACTTGTATGTATGTAACTTTGTATGTGTACATATTTTATTTGAATTTTGGCTTTATTTTATTTAGATAGATTTTAACTCTGCTGTCTTTTTATTGAAAGTACAAAATGGCTTTTAATCGGTGAATTATTAATTTGAAATAAAAATGTTTGTTATCATCATCACCAAACAGTTATTTCATTACACTGTCTTCTTTCTGCTTCAGCTCTAACCCCCCCAGCCACTCCTCCCCATCAAATGTGGAAACCTTTGACCCCCGTAGCCCTACTGGGGAAAAGCAAGGCTGCAGAAGCCTCCAAGTCAAACCCCACCAAGGTAATCCAGATAGAAGCAAGGCCTCTACCTTTGGCTAAGACCCGCAGCAAACCCACTCCAGCTGCCCCAACCGTAGACCCAGAACTGGCTTGCTTGGACCATGACTACTGCCTCCCGAGCAAAACCATTTCCTCTGGAGAGCCAGGAAAGCGCTGGAATGTCAAACAGCAGTCTTTCATAGTTATAAAGCCAATCAAGCAATCTACTGCAACCACTACACAGGAGGAAGTATCCTCCATCCAATCATCCCAAAAGTTTACAGCTGCAGAGAGAACAGTCGTGCCACTCAGAGAGCCGTTGGCTGAGAGCACCATGGAGGTGGAGAAAAGCTCTGTTCTGGAGACCCCTGATGCTTCCCCATCACGACAAGACACCGATACCAGTCTTGGAGAAGCAAGTCTCAAACGAGGGCCTTTTGGGAGGTCCTATCGCCGCCGTGCTGCTTCTCGCACACCCAGCCCTGTATCCAACTCCAAAGAGTGGAGTGGAGGCCGATCAAGGAAAAGAAGATCCCGTCGATCTCCAAGCCCTATGTCCAGCGCCTCAGAGTCAGATTCCCATTCCTCTAGGTCTAGGTCACACTCACCATCTAAGAAAAGGTAAAGCTGTTTTTCAAAGTGTCTCGTTTTCATAATAAACTGTATTTTAGAGGTTTTTAATTCCTTGCTGTTTTTTGTTTTTAACAGGTATCGCCCACGTCACTCTGGAAGCAGTTCCAGGTCCTCGTCTCGCTCCTCCTCCCCGTCATCTCCCTCTGTATCCCGCTCTCCTCCCAGGAGGAGAAGGTACTCTTATTCTTCTTCCCGTTCTGGTTCTTGGAGTCGCTCCAGATCTCGTTCTCAGTCTCCTCATAATCAAACACAGTGGAGTAAAAACAGAAGGTTGTACAGGTACAGTATATTCATCCTGCTCATTTATCCCAGTAGTCAACATGTAACTTTCACTTACCTGTAAGTGTTTTTACAATCACTCTAAAAGTGTCTGCTTGTCCTTTTCAGTTCATCTTGTAGGCCTGTCTATGGTCAGTGTGAAAAAATGACTGTTGACATGAAGAGACGCAAGGAAAAAGCCATTGTGAGTTGGTTTTTTTTTTTGTTTTTTTTGTGTATATTCATGAGACTGCAAAATATTTTTTTCATTATGAATCATATAATCAACAACATTGTTTCCCCAGGAGGAGCGCCGTGTTGTTTACGTGGGCCGAATTCGGAGTACGATGACCCAAAAGGAACTTAAAGAGCGATTCTCTTTCTTCGGGGAGATAGAGGATTGCACCTTGCACTTTAGAGACCATGGGTAAGTGTATAATAATTAGTGTTAAATGTATCTGACATTTACCATAAAATACTGTCAAATTGCACTGTCTTTGAACCTAGTTGGTCCTGTCCATGACCTCTTAGGCCAAGCTACAGTGCAAAAGCAGAACCAGGCTTGTTTATAACTGGGGCTTCCTGGCAGCACACCCATGTCGCCCTTTTAAAAGCAAGTCACACTCTAAAAACAGAACACAGACCTGAATTAGAGCGCTACTGAACTCAAAATGGATGCAGACTGATGTTTTGATAATTTGTCACAGGGACAACTATGGGTTTGTGACTTACTACAACACCAATGATGCTTTCATGGCCATTGAGAATGGAAGCAAGCTGCGCAAATCTGATGAGCTGCCATTTGATCTCTGTTTTGGAGGAAGGAGACAGTTCTGCAAAACCACCTATGCTGACCTCGGTATGCATATGTATTCAATCAAATGCCACTGAAGTACTCTGGGTTACACATTTTGGTGAAGAACTCGTATTGCAAACATTGTTGACTGAGTTTGTTTTCTGGGTTATTGAAGCATCTTTATTGTAATGTGATTCAATGGTTCATTTTTTTTTTTCCTTTTGCATCTCCAATTGTCTTCTTTCTAGATTCTAGTAGAGAGTACGATCCATTGCCTACAAGAGCCAAGTATGATGCACTAGACTTCGACACTTTATTGAAGCAGGCCCAGCAGAATCTGAAGAGGTAACAAGAGGCCCGCCGCCAGAGGCAGCAGAAACTTACCTCAGAGCTGACAGTTGGCTCCTCATCCGCAACACTGTCTTTACTTTTAGCTGTTGCATTAGTTTTGTTTTTATTTTTGCAAGCTAACACCTTCTATTGAAGTGAAGATTTGTAATGAAAGTAGGAAAAGAGGAAAAAAATGGCATAAGTGATATACAGTAATTTTTTAAAAGTTTATTTAAATGTATTTTCAAATTTGAATTGTATGGAAAGAATCACTTTTAAAATGGAAGAAAATATGTGGAATGAAACTCCCTTATTTATTGGGGGAGGAGATGTAATGCAAATGTACTACAACAATAAAAATGAAAAACAAATGCATTTTCGGTCTTGTTTTTTTGCATTTTTCTTTATTATTGCTGCTTGGGTGGAGTTTTGGGTAGTGATAGATCAACACAGCAAGTACATGGTTTAGATTCTTAAAGCTTTGTGTATTAGAAATTATTATTTTAGTAATTATACTGCTCAAGGGTATCGAATCAATTCAATAGTCTTCACAAGTCAGTAAGTGGGAAAAAAATACAAGAAATGTGCGGTCTCCTTTGTTTTAACATTTGTTATTTTAAGAACTTATTTGTCCCTGCTTTGCCTGTACAATTGACCATTTAACAAGGCAGCACAGCTTCTTTGTCCCAAATTTGGTGTGTAGGCATTTTTTACAGCAGAGTTACGAAGCATAATTGGTATTAAAAATTGGATGCACTAGTTTCAGGTACGAGAATTATCCCAGGACAGTCCACAGCCAGCTAAATAGAACATAGAACATAATTGCTAACACCTGTCTGCTTTTACAGGACAAAATGTGTGCTCAGGAAAAGGTACAAGATAATGCAAGTTTGAAATTGCTTCCATCGAGTCTTCTAAAACCTGCTGAATTGTAGTGATCAAGTCAGATCAGGATCTGTCTGTGACATCAGAGCAATATCCTACTTATTTATATTCATAATTTCAGCCCAGTAAATGACACTTTATTTCTCTACCTACCCCCACTATGTGTGAGGTTTATTAGTGGTGGGGGGTCTCAGAACCAGCTGATGACAGAAGATTCGCTTAATGGATTTGTCCACCTCAAACTTTAGGGTGTATTACAGCTAAATTTGAGATGTGATACTTTTGAAATATTTATATACATATGGAAAATATACAGGCAATAGCCTATTGACTGTAGTTTTCTTGTACACAGATCATTCTCAGTGATTTGTGTGTGTGTGTGTGTGGGGGGGGGGGGGGTAGGTGCTGTAATGGCTTTTTGCAATAAGTGTCTATATTTTTCTGTCTTCATGGTTTATTTTGTATACACTACCAGCTAAAGAAGAATATGTTTAAATGTTGATCATGCTTGATCATTACAATTATTTTGATTCCTGAAATAGTCTACTGCTTGACAGTTGTCTGCCAAGTTCATAACCAATAAATACTGTCTTCTTCAACTTCAAAATCAATCAGCTCATAACCTGGAGAGAATATTGATTTGACATTTATAACGCTAGTAACTGACATGTATTTTGGGTATATTACCCAGTTCTGTGATAATGATCAGTGACTGAAGGCCTGATTCTGACCTGCATGCTATTTTTTTTAATGCTATTTTTCTTTGGATGTCCCATATGGACCTAATATAATTGTGCATGCAGGATTTCAATGTGACGCTTGTCCCATCTAGTGTTGAGATGAGTAATTAGACCTAAAAACTTCTTTGGCATTAAGTGACATTTGACTGGACATAGCACGGTAATTTTCTAACAAAGCATCTATGTCGTGCAGCAAGCATAAATGCACCTCCCCTCTGTTTGAAAGTAGTGTTGGAGCCCAGCTGCATTCCTAATATGGACTGGAATCTCAAGATATTCAAAAACACTCGAGATATTCAACGTAAGACATCGGGCTGACCGATTTTGAGCGCAATTATTTACATTTTTTATTGCAGGGAAAACTCGAATAGTTTCCCATAAGGTTTTAAATCAACTATGAATAAGGTTTATCTTTCTTAAGGCGCAGATAAATAAATTAGGAAACATTAAGACAACCAATTACACATACGACGCCATTAAAAGTACTTTTCTAAAGGCGAATACCGTGGCTTAACATTATAAAATATTTTTTGCATCGTTAGAATGCTGTAAATGCCATACCAAGCCGTTACAATATTTATAACGTTACCTGGGAGTTCAGGTTTGATGTGACATTTGTGCAAGTGTCGTCTATCTCTTTTTCATGGTGACATCTTGGTAGTGTTTTGTCACTCCGATCTAGTTTTGACTGGTTTAATCTAGTCCCAGGAGCATGCGCACTCGGTGTAAACAGGAAGAACCGACTAAAACCAGGTCATATCAACCATAAAGAGAAGAATATGATCGGAGCGAATCTAACGAACGTCTTGTTTATCTTTCCATAGTAGCCTAAAAAGCAATATCCTTTACTACTTGATACCAGTTTCAATAAGGATCTAGTACGGCATTTCGTGAATTTTGATAGACTTGCTAATACCTTACGCTAGCAGACGATAGACAGACAGTGACGCGCTTTATCTCCCCTAGGTTCTGCTGGGCGAATTTGCCTTCCATCGTAAAGTGTAAATCCATTTTTGTCCCTTTGAGTACGCCGGAACTTGGTAATATAACACAGAGGGAAATTGCCAAAAATGGTTCAAAAAGACAAGACGCTAGAGACGCCTCAAGTGGACGCTGAGCCGAGCCCCAGCCCAGTCTCCGGAGAGGCTTGTGCCGAGGCCCCCGGATCGGTGGAAGAGTCCGGTATTGGAGTCGAGCCGACGGGCCACAGAAAATTTATAAGCGGAGTCGTGGAAGGTAATCGATCCAGTATAATAAAATATGACGTTTGTGACATATTGTGGTCTGCGCATTGTCATAAATTGGGCCAGGAAACACTGCAGCAGCCTTGCCGTTGAGTCTTGATAAGGCTGCAGAAATACATCAGTGAAAATTGATGTTTAGTGATCAGCTATCGTTTGTGAATAGTGTAAAGCGAGCAAGATTATATTTTTAATGTAATCTCTTGATGTAATTAATCATAAAGCAGGTCTCAAATGAACAACCACATTTGCATAATTGGCTAGATTGCAAAAATAATCATGAACCAGTCTGAGTATCTTAAATACCATCTTTTGGTACATGGATTTAACTCTGTGACTTGATGAGGGTATGATAAAAATACATATATAGCCATTTTTACTCTGTCCATTTCAAGAGATTTGGCCTCAAAAAATATAACGTAAAAGACAAGAATTTAAATAGCACTTTCCAGCTCAGGCCCACACTTGAGGGCTCATTGCCAGCTTTCACATTTAAGCAGCTCAATATGCACAGATCACAGCACTGCAGATTGCATTGAAACCAATACATATTGCTTGTCTATGCTGTAGGTTTTTATGGGCGACCATGGACAATGGAACAGAGGAAAGAGCTGTTTAGGAGGTACGCTGAAATATATATGTTATTTACACATGACTGTTTATCACATGCTATTGCTCGAGGATATGAGTTGAATCTGTTCATAATTGTATTTCACAGGCAGCAGAAATGGGGACTGAATACATATTTATATGCACCCAAAGATGACTACAAACACAGAATGTTCTGGAGAGAGCTTTACTCGGTGGAAGAAGCAGGTGCCTATTTTATGAATTCTGAATACATTTTGTGTGCACATGTCTTATGTCAAAGAAATTATGTGTGACTTTTTATGCTACAGCGCAGCTAAAATAATAATAATGTAAAGTGCTTTGGGCGCCTTGAAAAGCGCTATAGAAATCTAATCTATTGTTTATTATTAGCTATTAAATGTCACACAAAGTGACAGAGGAGTACAATTCAAGAGTTGCAGGTAATGGTTTTAACACCATAAAAATGTTTTGTAATTATTTAATTTTCTTTCCCATCTACATCCTAGAGCAACTCATGACTCTAATTGGTGCTGCAAAAGAGCATGGGGTAGAGTTCATCTATGCCATTTCCCCTGGATTGGATATCACCTTTTCTAATCAAAAAGAGGTTTCTGCCCTCAAGAGAAAACTGGATCAGGTATGGTAACTATTTGTGCTTCAGTACATGAGAGTAATGAATACAAGCACATGTTGTATACATCTAAAAGTGTATCCTTTTGTAAACATTTTGTTAAATGTGCTTTCACACCAAATTTTCTTTCCCTTAGGTTTCACACTTTGGCTGCAAGTCATTTGCCTTACTCTTTGATGATATTGACCACAACATGTGCCCCGCTGATAAAGAGGTTTTCAGCTCATTTGCACACGCTCAGGTTTCCATCACCAATGAAATCTACCAGTACCTGGGGGAGCCTGAAACCTTCCTCTTCTGTCCCACAGGTAGCTATTGTCACACTTTGAATCATTTGCACATGTCACACTCATCACTGCATGATATGAATATGATTGTGTGGCTTCATGTACTTTTAAATACAGAGTACTGTGGAACCTTCTGTTACCCAAGTGTCTCTCAGTCCCCCTACCTCCACACAGTAGGAGAAAAGCTCCTGCCTGGCATTGAAGTACTATGGACAGGTGAGTTGACCCTTATCTGTCAGAGAAATATGAATAACAACCCAGAGTCAAGAGAAATGTTTAAAAATATGTTTTTATCTTTTTGCAGGCCCCAAAGTAGTGTCCAAGGATATCACTGTGGAGTCCATTGAGGAAGTGTCTAAAATCCTAAGAAGAGCCCCTGTAATTTGGGATAACATTCACGCCAATGATTACGATCAGAAAAGGCTTTTCTTGGGTCCATACAAGGGTCGTTCCACAGAGCTCATTCCTAGATTGAAGGGCGTCCTCACCAACCCTAACTGCGAGTTTGAGTCCAACTTTGTAGCTATTCACACTCTTGCAACCTGGTACAAGTCTAACATGAATGGTGTTCGAAAAGATGTGGTCATGAGTAAGTATGAGTCACAAGTTTTCCAGTTTGTGTGATATTTATAAAATTACAGTTAAATCATTTTACAGCTACTTTGATTGGATTTTTTGTTGAAATGTAGTATCAACTGTTACGTAGGTGCTGTTTTGCTCACTTTTCTCTCTCACCTTTTACCAGCGGATGGTGAGGATAGCACAGTATCCATCCAGATAAAGTTGGAGAATGAAGGTAGTGATGAAGAACTAGAGACTGACATGCTCTACAGCCCCCAGCTCGCCCTAAAACTGGCTCTCACAGAATGGCTCGGGGAATTTGGTGTGCCTCATCAATACAATAGTATGTTTTTCATATGCTCCCCTGCAAATGGAGGGCCTTAGTTGAAAAGCTCATATGTACATCGATGGGTAGTTTTAATTCCAAAGTGATTGAGCATTATTTTATTTTGTCTTTAAGGCCGACAGGTGCCTCAGAGCGGTGCCAAAAGCACAGCTATCGACGTGTCATCCATGGCTGCTCCTTCACTCTGCTCATCTACGACCGTCACAACTGTATTTCAGCAGCCAATCATGTCTCCTGCCATGCCTCCTCTCTGTCTAGATCCACTCTCACATCCTATGGCAAAAAGAACTCAGGAGGAAGAGGAGGTGAAGTGTATTATTAATTCACAATCATACTATAGCTGTCGATATTCCTGAGTTGGTACTACTACATGCTATGGATCAGTGTCTGTAAAATACGTTACAAATCATACATGTGAAATTACTTGTTGGAGCCTATTGAAGGGTTTCTGATGCTCCCTTAAAAGTGTAAAATACAACAATCTTGAATTTTTGGTCTTTAACTCTAACCCTAAATACAATTTTTGGCATATCTTAAAAATATAAAATGCTTATTAAAAATGGGGAATTTGAAGAAGAAAATGCTCAAATTGGGAACTTAAGTCCAAAGGCATTAGAATTACTGTGGGAATAAAAAAGATGCATGAAGCCTGTGTAAAAGGGATCAGGAAATTGCTGCCATCACCCAATGGTTTGTGTTCAAATTGGGACCCTCACCATCACAAGTCTATCCCCAGTGTAGTGGGATGCAAGACATGTCTTAAATTACATCTATAATGGTCTTTAAAGGGGTGATTTTCAGAGCTTTATGACTCATCTGTTGATTTTGTACATGTTTTTTTTACATTTTACATGTGCTTTTCAGGTGGAGGTTGAAAAAAAGGACTCTGATGAGGAGCCCATGGAGATGGTTGTTGAGAAGCAGGATGAACAGGAGCCAGAAGCAGAGGCTGACCCAGAGGGCAAGCATGTTGGTCCTGTCTTGGCTGACAAAATGGCGGAGGACTTGAAGCCCATGGATACAGACAAAGAGAGCCTGGCAGAGTCCAAGTCCCCTGAAGAGTCTATCCAGGAGGACTCTGGGAGTGATATCGCCCCCATGCAGACAGATGATCAGCTCAAACAGGTGCCGCCAACATTTGTGAGTTTTGTTTTTTTTTTCTTCTATACAAACATCCAAATGAGAGCAAAATAAAGAATGAAATCCTTGAAAGTCACTTTGTGACTGGTTTATATCCACAGGATGTGTTTGTGCCTGGTCCCAATGAGAAGCCCCTATTTACAGCTGAACCTCTCACGCTTGAGGATTTGAGCTTGTTGGCAGAACTTTTCTACCTGCCTTATGAACATGGACCCAAAGCCATGCAGATGTTGAAGGAGTTCAACTGGTTAAGAGCCAACAGCAGTGTTGTCAGTGTGAACTGCAAGAGAAAGGAGGCTGAAAAGGTAGGCTAATTTTTGAAAAGCAGAAGTATATTTTATAGGCTGATTTAGATGTTAACACATGGATGTATGTTGGAACAATGTAGTTCATTTTTTCACCGTAGTTCTGAGTGCTTCAAAACAAAATGGTGGATGTGTATTACCAGTTCTGCCCATTGGGTGGTGTGGTTATGACATGAAAGTACTGTTTAACCATTGCAAAGTCTATACTCACTTTTTTCTCATCTTTAACCAATGTGTGGCCTGCAGGTAGTGGAATGGCAGTCAAGGGCCGAAAAATTTGAGGACATGTGCTGCTCAGTCATCCACATGTTCACACGTCTGTCCAATTCAGCGAACAGAACCATCCTCTACGACCTCTACCCTTACATCTGGGACATCAAGAGCATAATTTCTATGGTCAAGTCTTTTGTCCAGTGGCTAGGTATGTATGAGTGGGTCCTGAAATGTCTTAATCTTTAGCAAGCAATAGCTTAGCTGTAGTGTGATCAAGTCAAAAGTAATTTATATATTCATCCTAAAAGATATATATTAAATTTTTTTATTCTTAATAATTTTCTTTATTTTATTTTAACTTCAGAATAAATGAAAAAATCCTTGGTTTTCGACTGCATGTATATTTACCTCTTAGTGCAGAGCAATGTAGTTCAATGAGGCAAATTAATAGCCTCATCATATGCATCATGCACAGTCTGCTTAACAGATGGTGGTGTTACAGATCATAATATGGCTCTGAAAGATCTTAGCCACCACCTGCGTTCAAGGACAAAATCTTAGCAGCCATTAATACCCTCAGTTTAACTGATGGCACTTAACTATAGATAAGATTAGCACAGACCAGGGTAGAAGCAACACCTCTTAGTAGGTGTGATTCTTTTGATTGTTTTTTTGGTTTTTTTCACATGTTGATTGTTTTCTTTTTTCATCTGACTGAATGCCGCTTGCACTGCTAGCATCCTCCTTGTTTATTTCATATTAAGCTGCTCCATCTTGGTGATATCAAAACTGGGTCTCTGTGGCAAACGTCCCAGCAGGGTTATTGCTGCTTGCTGTGTATCCAGTAACATCACTGCTGCATTCCCACACAGACACACTTGCTTCCATCTCTCTGTCTGTGGGGATGGGCGCCAAGGGGAAGTCCCCACACCCCCTTCCTCCATGCCCTAGCGCGCACGCGAGCTTGGAGAGCAAGTTGACTGACTGACTGTGGAAGGCCATTCTGGTGCATAAACTACATCATATCTGACCTAGTCTGTGATAGGTCATATAGTCATAAATGTCAACATTAGACATCTTTCAAGAGGTTTGGTATGTCCTCACCAAGCAGACTCTGAAAAGAGGCTGTTAATGGGTTTAATCCAAATCTGTATCAGGGTGCACACAAAAATTTCTCTTTCTCTCTGCTCCTGCTCCCTCCTGTATCATTCATCTTCTTTGTCTTCATGCTTTCAGTCTGTCAGATAGTGCACCGTGATACAGTGTGTGTAATTCTCAGTTTCTGAAAACATCTCTCATGTTTTTGAAATAATCTGAAGCACCAGCATGGCCTGTAGGTTACTCCCTGTAACCCAGTTTCATTCACAGGTTTCTGTCCTGTCCGGCTAAAGCTGAGGACTCTAGCCTACAGTACACAGCAGGCAGCACACCCACACTGGCGAAACCACACCCAAAATGAAAGCTACTGGCTTAATGCTATAGAAAAGACCATCTAGCAAAATGTAGAAATTAGTATTTCTAGATATCTTTGAATATTCTTCATCGTGTCTGCAGGGTCATTAAGCACCTAATTGTTGAACTCTGCTGTTGCTGTTAGCAGGTTTTTACATCAGCCCCATCTTCTCCCCTAGTCTGAAGCTGTGCAGCCGGCACTTAGTCACCTCCCTGGTTATTGTACTGAGAATACTTACTAATAATTATTTTCTACTGTTTTCTCCCTTCACTATGTCCAGATGGAAGAATCCAAAGTACAAGTTTCTACTGCTATTGGATCGACAGTGGCCGATGTATGCACAGTGCAGGCGTTGTCTCTTTTATTTTGTTCTTGTTTGAAATGGGATTGTGTAATTGTTTTTAAGTAGTCTATAAATGTAAAAGATTGATTTGGAGGAAAGGAAGCAGCCCTTTGGATGAAGTCACATTTTGCGCAGCGATTTAGCTTTAAACCATAAGTGTTAACTCCAAAATTTCTCCCTTTGGCAGCTTCTCTCTAACTCGTTTTTTGTTTCTGTCAGTAGGCTTATAGAAATGGCTCATACCAGCCTGATGCACCTACTCAAGGGAATTTACACTTGGCTTTAAAAATGTAACCGTGGGATATGATAATTACTCTGCTCAGGAATGTATCTACCTGTGTAGTTGTGATTGTTGCATTTTGATTTGCATGTTTTCTGCACAGCTGTGCCTGTGTTAAGACAGCGCAGTCTTGGACCAGGTGGAAGCAGTTCACTAAGGGATAATGCTGGTGTCAGTTTTGTTGTATTTAATTTGGGTAAGTAAAGCAGGTTCAGAGTTCCTTCCTGTGGGTGCATCTGCATGCTGCGTTGTGTCAGCTCATCAGAGGAATTGTCATAGTTGTCAGGGTGAGGTTGATATATAAAGCAGTGTTAGCTGTTTTGCCTGCGCGCTGCATTTGTCTGGTCACATGACAGGGCTCCTTGTCAACTAGGTGTTGATGTTGGCAGCATCAGTACCACTGGATATAGCTATTAAATGTTGTGCACTCTGTGGCTGCATTCCCATGTGTATATGCTTTGGCCCTAAAGGGGGGGTGTGACTTCTTTAACTGTGGATTTGAACCTGAAGTTTAGAGGTCCTTTTAACAGTGAATGTCCATGTTACCCTTCATTTTGTCCTCTTGGATTAATGACTCGTGCTCAGCCAGTCATGTGACAAGGCAGATTTAACAAATGTGACTTCACACGAGGTGCCAAGATCGGTGGGGTGACAGCAGCTGAAGCTTACATAGACAGTTAGTTCTGATGAAGTCTGTTCGTTCTGGAAGTGAAGATTCCTCTCACTCAGACCATGGGGTGGTTGAACTGCTTTTAATTCTGCTTGATGTTTGGAGAACAAGCGTTCAGTTATGGAAAACACTGATTCCCTAAGATCTGAAAGCCACAATATGTAGTGGATTTTGACAGTGTTTTGTTTACGTGGCAGATCATAGAAATAAGTCATTTGCCTGTCTCTTTATATTTATAATTTTTTTTAACCTTGGACCTAATTAGTTGTCCAAATCGGTAAGCTTTAGTTGCTTGAGCCCCATTCCATCACAAAATATTTATTTCTATATATAATTAACTATTGCTAATTGGGTCCTTTTTTATGTTTTAATGATTAAGACAAAATAATTATTTTTTTATTTGGATCATGCTATTAGATACATATAACCCCCTTCCTTCCCATCTCCCCCACTCCCTTCATCTGTGTCCGAGAGCCCGATCCTGTGGTAACAATGTCCGCTTGGCTCTGCTCCTAACAGGGTGTCGTAGTCAGTCCTCAGCACAATTCCTTAGAGGAGACCAAGAGCCCTGGGCCTTTAGGGGAGGTCTAGCAGGAGAGTTCCAGGTATCTAATGCACTGAATTCACAGCAATGAAATGGAAAAAAAAAAGAGTGTTATGAGCAAAGAAGAAAATGGTAAAATGTGCGCTGGTACGAAGGGGTTTGGTCTGTCAAAGGTGAGCTGATTGTAATGTTTTAGGTTTCATTGCATAGGGTTCCATCCCCTTCACTTGTTCTTCAAAGAGGTGCATGTCCTGAGCAGCTTTTTTTCTTTAATAACCATCATTCTGGGATATGTCAGATGGTGTGAGGGGAATGGGTGACCTGAAACCCAACCTGTCAAAAGAGGTCACAGCCTGTGTTTGGCATGACTTTTCTCTGATCAATTAATTTGAATTTCTTTCAGCAACTGCCCAAGGAGATGTTGCTTTTCCCTGACGCACGCAGCGCAAGCGAGCATGGCTAGGTTTTATTTTCATGACATCTCATTTCTTTGCAGGAAAGCACAGCGCACAAATTACCAAGCCAGCCCTTTTCAAGCGCAAGCGCACGCACAAGCATCGCAGCGCCCGCGAGAACGCAAGCATGTTTGCAATGGGAAAACTCCATGATCAAATACACCTGCTCGGCATACAGCAGTATCTCCAACCTCGGAGAAAGCAAGACTCACAGTGGCAACTGTTTGAAAGACTCAGTCAGCTCATATTTAATTTGCCTCTTTGGTTTTTTTTTCCTGGAGTTCTCTCTGTCTCTGCGCAAGCATCATTATTTTTCTCAACAGGAGGGTCCTGCGCAGCGAAATATTGCGATGCCTTACAAAAGGGAAAGGAGCATCTCCTTCAGCCAGTAAAACCTTAGTCAGACCAAAATACCACCCTTGATTTATTGGATTTGAAAAGCAAATATGAACATGCTCATTGTGCTATTTTCCTTTAGATAAAAATACAAACGTGATGTTTGCTGTTGTTGTCCACTGTCAAATGAACAAGGAACCTTGAGTCAGTTTGTCTTGCACTTGTAATTTTCTGAAATGGTCAATCCAAAGCACTTTGCTCTGTTCTCCGGTTCCTTTTGGTTTGGTAGTGACACAGCTGCAGCAAATACACAGTGAGGCAGTCAGCCAAAGCCAACACACCCACTTACCTCAAAGAAACTGAACCTGTTTCTTTTGATACCCACAGAGGTTGTTGCCAATAGATGGGGCAAACGATCTTTTCTACCAGCCTCCACCTTCAATGCCAACATCCAAAATCTATTCCATGCGGCCATACTTTCCCAAAGATGAGGTAAGATGTGTCTTTTTTTTTTTTTTTTCTATAACGCTTCCTGTTTTATACAAGTCCAGCTGTATTGAAGCACTAATCTTTCAATTATTATTTATCATACTATAACACAGGCAGCAAATGTAGGGATGTTGGGCTAGTTGATGGAATTCCCAGTAGAACTGGCCTAGTTTGAATGCTTTGTACTAAATGTCCCATGATGGTATGCTCAGCTGCTCTGGGTGTCAGCACATGCACAGTATGTGCTTAATATAAAGACAACCTACAATTTTTCAAAATGTCATGAGGCTTCTTGGCCATTTTGGAACTTAACATTGGAGGTTTAGTTCCAGCTAATCACATTGAGCCAAATTCCTCTGTAGGAGCTGATTCACTTCAATGCCAGATGTCTGTCTGTTTCTGCAGGCTGCTGTTTATAAAATCTGTAAAGAAATGTACTGTGAAGGAACAGAGGACGTTCCTTTTGCTGAGGATGATCCTGACCTCATCGGTGACAGGTGAAGCAGCTTGTATTTGTAAATAGCTAACTGGACTGTGAGTTTCAACTTGTCTCACTAAACCTTGTCTGCTCACAGGTTAGTAGGAGGTCTGCTGACTTTGAGTCCAGACTACGGATTTGTGTTAGAAGATGAGGAAGGCATCTGTGGGTATGCCCTTGGCACTGTGGATGTTAAGCCCTTCATCAAGAAATGCAAGTTGAACTGGATTCCCTTCATGCAAGAGAAATATCACAAACCTGACTGCCAGAAGGACCTCACTGAGGCTGAGGTAGGAGCTTAGGAAGTTTGTCCATTAAAATATTTGATCGATTTCACCTTCCTTGTTGTTAAACCATCTGTTCTTCTGTAGAAAATGATGTTAAGTTTCCACGAAGAAGAGGAGGGTCTTCCAGATTCGTTCCTATCCAACTTTCCCTCTCTCATCAAGGTTGATGTTCATGCCAAGGTCACTGACCCAAGTGTGGCCAAAAGCATGATGGGATGTCTATTATCCTCCCTTAAAGCAAATGGTAGGTGTCTGCTACATCCAGTTGTTTACTGCTGAAGCTTATACATAAAAACAAAATATGTGATATATGTTTTAATTGCTTCTGCTAGCGATGTGGCAGAGGTAAATTTAGAGTTTTTGGATAAGGCAGATTTGTGCCATTAGTAGAAAACTGAGGGATGATTTGTAATTAATGAAGTTTAAAGATGGCATGAATGTCAAGTGATGTTTTTGCTGGGTATCCAGAATGCCAACAGTCCTGAATTTAAAGTAGTGTTACAGAATGTTTTCATCAAGTCATCTGAAATATGGTTTCACTTTAGTTCCGTGCAGTGAGACTCATTGATCTCTGTAGAAACAATGTGAAATATTTCTGATTTGGCAAGAATAGTAACATATTTTTTGTTTTTGTTTACCTATATCAAATCCTTTCAGTTATGTCAACATAAACTATACATTAGCCAGGCCAGCCATCTGTCTTTCTCTATCAGAAATCTGTCTGGAATTGCGGGTCTTCAATTCAAATATGAAGGTGAGACTAACCGCTGTAGAGTAAACCGATCACAGATGGACGTGACATTTTTGTAAGAGAAATTTAAGAATATGGGATGTAATATGCAAGCAAATAAACAACTGACTATAGTTGTAAAGAGATTTGCCGACTTGGAACTGACTTTGACTCCCGACAGAAAGAAGTTTGTGCATATGACACATTGCGAAACACCCACCCCCCAGACTTGTGATTGGTTCGGTATAGAATAGATTGTGCATATTTCACAATGACTGGCCCAATTCCAAACTGTTTTCTCAGTATTGAATACACTGATAAAATGGGATGGCTGGCCTGGCTAACAATATATTACTTTGACTATGAATATGAGTTCTGCTTGAGTCATATTAGGAAATTTTCATATTCAGTGGTGGTGAAAACACACGTCTCTTGTGCTTGTTTTCATGGAGACCCTGCATGACAGAAATTAATGTAAGCTTTAGAAGGGAAGATAAACTGAAATAATGAACTCTGCCTAATAAAAATACTTAAACCTAATATGTCATGAGTCAGGAATCCTCAGAAAACAGTGACACCATAGAGAATTTATCAGGAATTGGGCCATTTTTTTTAGTTCTATGTGTTTTTGTCCTTCACTTCCAGGGTCCCACGGTGCTTTCTGTAAGGTTCGACAGACTGATAAGAGAATGTTGGACTTCTACAGTAAGCTCGGATGCTTTGAAGTGGCCAAAATGGAGGGCTTCCCCAAAGACGTCATCATTATGGGACGGAGTTTATGAGGAAACGTCCTGCAACAGTAACAGAGAGAAGGAGAGCGAGTCAACACGGCTCACATGTTTGCTACCTTC
Source organism: Ostorhinchus rueppellii (assembly GCA_030068375.1). Classification (NCBI taxonomy): domain Eukaryota; kingdom Metazoa; phylum Chordata; class Actinopteri; order Kurtiformes; family Apogonidae; genus Ostorhinchus; species Ostorhinchus rueppellii. The sequence goes on from JAQQZY010000008.1 coordinate 10,515,478, forward strand.
ATGAAGGAAAAACTTCCATGATGATTTTGTAGTACATTACCATCTGGGCTAGCCCCGGGAAACCTGTTTTTAATCTTTGTGTACAGAAGCACAACGGCGCCCACACAGGTTTCCAGAGCTGTCCTTAGATGTTGTGGTTCTTTTGAAATAACCAGATCTGAGGCTATAAGGCCAAGCAGTGGTCTGTAGTCAACTGATGTGAGCCAACTCCAGCATTGATTTCTGGGGTACCACTACTCATATATGTATAAATATACCTCCAGGAGGCAGGAAGTGACAACTCCATTAGCGTTTTTCTGATTTAATCCAGCATCATCACCTGATATTGTCCACATGACCGAATGCAAAGTGTTTGTATCAGAAGTGGAGGCAGAGCTGTGAAACGAGGACGAGCTCTGTCTCAGGTAGTGTGTTACTAGCCTCGCGTCCTGCTTTCCCAGCTTTGATACAGAGAAATAACACAGCTGGAGACAGAAGTAGGACACCTTTATACAAAATGGGAGGTGCTGGGTAAGATTTTGCCTTTCGCTACCACATCATGGTATTTCAAAAAGCTCCACAATAGGCTTGGAGAAAGAGGCCTTTTAAATGGGGTCTGACTCAAACATAAAGCCACGAGAAATGTTGTCTGTGCACAAAAGGACGGGAAATTGCAGCTTTTGGAATATGTTAAACCGCCAATAGTACCGTTACAGACCAGCAAATGAAAAGTATTTGTTCAGATGTTTCAAGACCTAAATATGTCCTATGAATTTCTGCTTGAGTGGAAGACATTAGGAGTCCAGCAGAAAAGCTTCCATGAGTTTACAAACATAGCTCTCAGACTGTCTCTACTCAGCACTTTGCTTTGGCCATTTCCATTTTTTTTATATATATATATTTCAGCATTTTTGCTTTTCGCTCCCTTTCAGTTATTGCCTTTTTGGTTCTTTGCCTTTGAATTTTAAGTTTCTACACTGCGAGGGCCCTGGTGTCTTCTGCGTAAATGCTTGTATGTATCTGTTCAGTAGATCTAGAAGAAGGAGATTTTGGACATTAGCCTTGTTGTTGCACAATTCGGAGATGTAGCTTATTTTTACAATGAAATGGGTAGTCACATGTCTTAGCTTTGGCATAATAAACTCCAGCACAGAAATCCAGGAAGGAAGTAAAGTTTGACCATCCAACAGTTTAAGTTATGCAAAGTACTTCATTTACTAAAGGTTTCGGAAATGTTAGTTTTGTTCATAAAGTTGTTTTCAAGTCTAAGCAGTAAAAATGTTAATCTTTGTTATTGAAAGAGATAGTAATTCTAATGTCCAAGCTCTTATTAGACAATTGCAGAATTTTTTTTGGCAACATTTCCCATTGGAAATCTTCCAAAAAATAGGACTCAAAGAGATGTGGAAGCATAACCCTCCCACTGTCCCAAAGCTGCTGAGTCCTAAAACAGTACTTGACTGTAAAGCAGCAGGCGATGGGAGCTCCAGTCTGTCCAATAGACTGCGGTTTGTGTTGTTGGGTAGATTTCAGCACTCAGTGGTGGTAATTAATCAGTTTACGTCAGTCATGTTGCATCCCTTCCCGCATTATTTTCATCATTGCATACTCTCAAATGAATGTTTTCTCAGTTGAGCTGTAACAAGCGCACTTAGGATCGCCAAGGTTATTAAACCCTGTCACCAAATGTCACCAAAGTGGCACTGACTCCCACACGAGCGCACTGTGGGTGTGGAGCAGAAATTCCTAGGCCTTTTCCTATCTGTCTGTTGAATGTTTTATATTGACGTATTTGTTTTTGGTAATCTATATCGATAACAAAAAAGCACTTTGATTATAGATAGGAGTGTTCTGTTGGTTACATGAGGATCATCAGTTGCTCTTCAGTAGCTGCCTGCCAATGTGATATTTTGTGTACATTCATGGTGTGCATGAGGTGTATTGGATTTGCTGTGGCGGTCATTAGAATAACCTCATCTTATGCTGCATAGAGGAAGAAGCATGCCACTCGCCTCTTTGGGCATATTACTGTAGTACAGAGACAGTTTGTAAATACTGTCAATCATAAAGTGTTATTATTTTTTTTTTTATACCTTTTATTAAAATTTCAGCTAGCATTCTGTTTTCTTTCAGGAAAGTAAAATGCTGGCCTTGTTACAACACCCTGTCCTGTACCGCCGCCCTACCTGGCTGTGTCTCAGCGAGGTGTGAAATTTACTAACCTGCTGACTGTTTTGACAGCAGAGTTTTCACACTCAACTTAAATGGTTCATTTTTCAGTTTGTTAATGCTTGTGCTTTCTCCTCTGCTAACCAGGGTTTGATAGAAATGGGCTACAAGAAAGGGCTCAGTTGTACATTTTGATTATTGAGTTTGGGGTTTTGGGGAGGGATGGGGCAATTATGAAACAGTTTACCAATGTAAAATTTGTATGTAAGATAAAGATTAAAACCCAATAAACCATAATAAATTAATTTGCTGTTTTGTGTGATTTGTGTTGTGAGGTATACCTTAAAGCATGCTATGTGCACCAGATGGTTTATTAATTCAGTATGTGGGTTAAATAAGGAAATACCATTAATATGTCTTTAATGGTATTGAATAGACTGAGCTTTCACTTCATGATTTCCATCAGCAGGTGGTGTTGTCATGGTGATAGCACGACAGTTATAAGTAGTTTATAGTTGCTTATGAAATATATAATTTGCGGCTGTTTACGCACATTGCATGGTGAATTTTACAAAGTTTCAAAAGCTATATATTTATAAGGCCCACCACGTTAGATTAGCAGACATGTTTGTGTAAACTACAATACAGTATTTAAAAAAAAAAAAAAAAAATCATGGTCGCTGGGTGATGACGTAGGCAAACGTATTTACCTGGCGACGAACCCCTTATTTTTCGTGGTCGGCTTATTTAGCTACAATTTCTACGGTCCAACCGTAATTTGTGCCCTGACAAGATGTCTTTCCAAGAAGATGAGTCCTCTGAAATTGCACTACCTGGTCAATCAAAGTTGGAGAGCTTCTTGTTCAGTAAGAGACATTTTTTAATGCAGTTTGTCAGTGCGGCTCCGTGGCGCACACGTGGGTTTGTCTCTGTGATGTTACCACTGTGAAACGGAATAATGGATGTTTCTAGTGTCAGCTTATGAATCCGTGCATCTAAAATCAAAAGGCAGAACTGACCGTGCTATGTGTGTCTCTCCTAGGTTGCGAGCTGTCCTCTAAAGTACCTTTCTACACTTTCCAAGGGGATGAAGAAGAGGAGGATCTGGAGCATTTCCTTGAACTCAGAACAGTATGTACAGTATCTGCAGAAACGCTCTTTGAAAATACAGAAGCCTTGCTTGCAGGCAAACTTGGCACTAAAGTATCACATTCATATGCTAATTAGTGACAACACAAACCAACCTTTTCATTTACATCTAGAAGCAAATAGTTTAGGAATTAATTGAATATCTGCAGGTGTGTCTTGGAGAAGGGGCCAAAGAGGAGAGCAACGTGGTAGAGGTAACGGCCATGAACCACCAAGGAAAGACCATCTCAGTACCCATTGCCAACCTTCACGTCAACTGTCTGCCCATGGTACAGTGATTTTTGCTTTACTGTGTGTTTTTGGGTCAAAACTGAGTCAAGCAACAGAAAAAGACAAAGTGAGGAATTGAAGTTGTGCAGGTTTTTACTAAAGGTACTCAGAATGTACAAGAATAAGAGATTTAGGATGTTAAACATGAACTGTCAACTGCAACACTTGCGTTTTGTGGCACCTGGTTGAACTCCAAAAAGCAGTTACACGGTCTCAACTCGGAAAAAGACAAAGTAAAAAATAAAGGAAAATCACCAGAACATTGCAAATAACAGTAAAAACAAGGAAAATGGTGTAACAAAGCCCAAAGCATCTATTTTTGTAGTGAGTCGGCCTCACTCACTGCTCTGTGTTTTACCCCCCATTCTGCAGGTGGCAGGGGGTGCACGGAGCATGCTTAGATGTCTGTGGAAAGAATAAGGTCTATTTTCTCAGGACATTTTGAAGATTTTCCTATTGAGTAAACGGTTGAAATTTTATGAATATTTAATATAAATCATGTTTTCAGAACACTCCCCACGGACATGTCAGGGGTCAAAGAGTTCCTAAAAAAACAAACAAAAAACTTAAATACATAGGACCTGGGAAAAGATGGACACAACTTCAGAAAGATCCACAAAGGAGAGATTCCTCTATCAATAGGTGTCATATGTGAAGAAATGTACACATACACTGTCTACAATAATGTATACACCTGTGACATCAGTGATTACACAGAACATAATAAAATAGGTGAGCAGCAATGTAGGTTCTGTAGGAGTCACACACTATAAAACTTTAAAGATATTAATATATAATCTACATTAGTCAAGAATGCATTTTCATTTTCCGTCCTTTTCTCAGGTGAGTTTGGGAGAGTTCGAGCTGAAAGCCCCAGTGACCATCCGGCTGAAGGCAGGCACGGGTCCAGTGACTGTCAGCGGACTTCATCTCATTGGTAACAATACTACTACTTTAAACTTCCTTCTGTTGTATTTTTATGTTCCCTTTATTTAGCCAGGAAGGCTGCAGCACAGTTAACATAGTTAGTTGGGTTGAGAGAGGGCTACAGCCAAATACACACATCATAGAAATTGCATAACAATAAACTAATTACAGCATATCAGAAAATGTCGAATATACAGCTGAATCAGGCATAATACCTAAAGCAGAAAGTTTTGCCATCACTTTGAAACTGTAAAAAGACCAGCTCCTGAAGTTTCAGGTCATTATTTCAGGTTGTTCCAAGCAGAACGAGCAGTGGATATAAATTTGTTCCTTCCCAGTTCATTGTGAACCTTTAAATCTCAGGACTGCAGACTGTAACTACCTGTAATTTCCTGACTGATGTAGTTTTAAAGATATAATGGAGGTAGAAATAAGATACTCATAAATAAGACGCTGCCAACGGTAGTCAATGGGTAGACACAGCGACATAAGCCAAGTTTTAAAGTACTTTAAGTTTTAACTTTATGAAAATGCTGTGAATGACTTTTTTTTTTTTACCAGTCTTAGTCACATGTATTTTTATAGTTAACCTGTAACGCATGTTGACACCCACACAAGAGCTGCTGTTGTTGTTTTTAATTGTTTTTTTTTGGGTTTTTTTTTTTACATATGGTGTACAGTTTTAGTAAAACTATTTTTGAATTGTTGTTGTTGTCATGGAGAAAGACCAAAACAATGACTAAAAGCATGAATCAT
>JAQQZY010000008.1:10535525-10551588 GCA_030068375.1 Ostorhinchus rueppellii
ACAAGTTGTGCCTTAATATTAAATATAGAAAGATACTGAAACTTGTGACTGCTTTCTTTTAGTTACACAGTACTTTATACATCTCTGATATGATATCAATAGTGATGGTATTCATTTTTATAGCAAAAGTGTTCTAGGGTTAAGGGTTAAAGATAGTAATGATTATACATTTTGTCTCTGTCTAATAAAACTAAATTAAAACTGAAGTATAATACAGTCTTTTCTGTGAGGCTGTTGCAGATGGGTTCCAGTGCCTCTGCATGTGCACATCTGTTACAGCATAAACACTTCATCATATATAAATACAGTCCATAAATATAAAAGAACTGGGTAAGAAAATATGTGTGTGAGAGATAGTGCCCACTGTATCTCCAACTCCAACCGTACCTCCAGCCGCTGGGTAAAACACACAAACAACAGCTGCACAACAGCTGACAGTTCCTTGTGCATTGAAAACACACACAGACACACACTCCAGCCTCACGTCCTGCTGCAGGCACACTTATAACGCTACACCAACACACCTGCCACAACAGAGCACAGCTGTCAAGTGCATCACCCTTTACCCTATATGTAACCTCACTGAGCCCTCACACACACACACACACACACACACACACACACACACACACTCAGCCTACTTCTGCACACCGATGAGGGAAATACACACTGGCTGGCTGACACCTGAGCACACATTCACTCACACAACAGGATCCAACTCGCACCAAACCTGCCCACGAGGAAGCACAAACCAAACACACACACACACACACACACACACTCAAACCAAACACACACATGCATCAAGTCTACACACCTTTCTTCCAGCCTGATATCGGTGCCATTTCTGAGACTGAAAACTGCAATGTTGCTTTGTTGACCTTGTAATGGTGTGTTCTGTAGTAAAATAATAGCTTCAGAAATGTTTTAAACAACACCGTTCTGAATATATTCCCTAAAATACGGTGCAATCTGCCATTTATTTCTGTTTTGCTGTGTTTATTCAAATGTTGACACAGTGGACTATAAATCAAATGATTCATATGGACTAAATTAATAGTATTGGCTTCCTCACAATATATTCTGTATGTTTTATTAATAACACACAGAAGGAACAGAGCACAAGGGGAATGCTAATAGGCAGCCACACACACACACACACACACACACATACATACACAATAAATGTCAGATTGATGCCACACTATAACGAAAGCTCAGCTCCTCCTACTCCTGTGCCTCGTACATTCAGTGCTTAAGGGGGGGTGGGTTGTTTGGAAAGCACATTAGACATTTTTAGCATGAATTTCAATAAAAAAAGAGCCTGGACTAAAGAGGAAGGAGACAGAAACAGGAGAGCAGGACATTTTATAAGCCATAAATAAGTGATATGCCTCACTTATTCTGTATTTCCTCCCCTCTCAGACCATTCTCTGCTCTCCTCCCTCTCTTCCCAACACTCCGCCCCCTGGCTCGTTCCCTCCATCACCCCCACCCCCCCCTCGAGTTTCACCGAGGGGGGGAGGGGGACGATGAAAGCGGTATGAGTGACAGATAAGTAGATGACTATACTGTCCCAGCCCTCATTAAAACTCTGTGCTTATATCATCCGCCACTCTACCCCTCCTCCTCCTCCTCCTCCTCCGCATCAAGCCCCGGCAAATGATACCCCGGGAGAGGAAGGGAGAGGAGGGGGAGAGGGAGGTGCTGCTCATCAGTTATTCCTGTTCTCTGACCTAACTTGACAACTAGCTCCAATAATGAGACAAAGAGGGATAAGACAGAGATTTTGCCAGAGACCAGGATGTTGACAAGGAAGTAAACCGTCCAAAATTGGCAGATAATAGGTCTGTGGTGGCCTGCTCTGTAACAAATCGTTGTCCAAACCTCGTCCATCTGAGATTACTCTGAATAAAGCAAACATGTGGTCATTCAGTGCCTTTTCTTTCAGACTATGAATAGACTGTGGGTGAGTTTCAGGGTGGGATGCACTGAAATAACGACTGTACTTTTTTTTACAGGAAGCTCTGACATTTCAAGAGTAAGTCAGTGAGTCAAAGTGTAAAACCTCTTAACCCAAGCAAATCACATATTGTGTCTCTTTGTACTAAAAGAGCTGGAATATAATCAAACATAATGTTAAAAATAACCAACATGTGACTCTGTTTAAAGTAAAAAAAAATATATACGCAAGGGAGTAAAGATAGCCAAAAACAAGAAGACTAATGCTTCAAATAAAACAAGGAGTAATTTAATATGTTTCTTTATTCAATATTTTCCACTGATTTTGGTTTATTTATAATCTTGTATAAAATTCTTGAAAAACCTGACGAGCATTTCTAGTCCAGTGTGTTTCTAAAGCCACATGGACTTTGGAGTGCATGGAGAGGCTCCCTGCATGCTTTCAGCCGCAAACAGGAAATAATCAAGAGCTAGGAACTTGCAAGTACAATAAGAACATGTTAACAGTCTTTAGGCACTGAAGTCTCTGGAGTCCCACGTCAGGGCTCAGGATGAAAGATACGTCTGTCTACCTCACTGCTTGAACGGATTTAAGACTACATTATTCACATTAGCATTTCCAGTCAATTTGAAATAGAAAATAAATAAAACACAGGTTTGTGTTCTTAGATTAGGCCATTGCTACTGTTACTGTGCTTCAGAAAGAAAACAGGGCAACAAAGTTAAAGATCATATTAAAAAAAAAAAAAAAGGGGGTTAAGTAAATGTCAAAATCATCATCGTGGAGGCGTGTTGGAAACTAGACAACATATCTTTGAACCAGAATGGAAAGGAACAAAAAAGTAATTTGAGTAAAAGGGAGAAAACGTAGATTCTGCTTGATTATTTGGTCCCATAATGCTTGGTTGAAGACTGGCCGTACAGCCCGTAAAAATCAGGGTGCCTGGCTGACGGTGACGCCTCCATCAAGCCCCTCATGGGGAAATGCTGCAGTGGCTGGCTCGCAGGTATCGGGGCATGATGGGTAAACTCCTGAGAGGTCATGGAGGGGAAGGAGTCTGATGCTGGGTACGGAGGGCGGCCACGTGCAGCAGGAGCCCTGGAGCAGCAGCAGTTATTCAGAGTGCACATCAGTACTTTTCTCCCTTCGTACATGGCTTGTTGTGAGGCACCTCCGCTGGGAAAGTGGGAGGGAGGGAAAATTGTCCCTGAGTGGTGGCTAGAGCTGGACCCTAGACCGACCATGTGATGGGCTGAACTTTCAAGCAGCCGGCTGTGGCTGGGGCCGGTGTGAGGATTCTGAGAGAGGCCTTCAGAGGAATACACGGATGAAGCACGGTGGCTTTGGTCGGCCAGGAACGGCTTTTTGGTGCCGTAGCGCAACAACGCAGCATCCTGGGAAGTGGCACTTTCTGTGTTACTATCTAAGAAAGCCATACTGTACTTCCTCTTCTGTATTCCTGAACTAGTCCCCATGTGGGAGCCAAGAGAACTGCTGTGAGACTGGACTATCTCAAGAATGGGTGCCTCATTGAACGGCTCTGAAAGAGAAGAACAGCAATGTGACAGGAGAAGAAGAATTAGCAAAGTTTAAATATATGTCCATGAAACTCTTCTGGTAAGTCGACAGGAGACTTCATTGCAGTTTTCTCTTACCATCCAGAATTTTACGCAGGTTCTTTTCTCTTGTTGACAGTTCAGATAGCAATTGATGACAGTTCAGCTGGCCCACTCTGAGCGGAGGAACGGCATTACTCAGATGCATGTTTGACCTACAAAACATGTGGACCATTAAGCAACAGAAAGACAGACAGACAGACAGACAGTGCTCTTTATAATTATGCCTAAATGCTCTCTGTACTTTAATGGTTAAAGTGCACGAGTAACCAAACGTTGCTGCTCTCTAAAATATACAAATATGGCCTCCAGTGTTTATACTTAAAGGTTATTTGTAAGATTTATCCCTGGTCATAATCACGTGAAATATTTATTGGAGTCTGTTTGGTGCTGTGGTTTGTTGTAGCTAACTCCATTTCTAGGCTAATGACTGCCATGGCTGCCTACATCCATGATAACAGCCTGCACAGTGATATGTATGTGGATGACTCAGGTTGTTTTTCCAGTGAAAATCTTTATACTTGTTCCTGAGTGCTTCAGTGTTGCTCTTCTGCTACTTTGCTGCTGCAACAGTGTGTAACGCAGCCTACAGTTGCTTTAGAAATTGAGTTGGTTGTTAGTCAACTCTCAGCCCCTGAGACTCCAACACAAAATTCATGTAAGCGCATAGATGGGCATGTGCAAATCTCACTGAACCTTTAATAATAAAAACACACATTACTACGGATTTGTGATATTTAACCAACAGAGAAACGCCTACCTGTCCATTAGCAGCTGGTAAGGTTTTGTGTTCTGAAATAGAAAACAAGACATAATGATTTTCAGATTGACCATCTGTCTGTGTATCAGATGGCAGAACAGATTAAGATCTAATATAAGCATCACAGAGAAATATGAATATCAAGTGAGAAGTGTTAAAAGTGTAAATTTGCACCTTCATGAAGTTAATGCTTTCTGCTTTCCGGAAGAACGTCTGTACTGAGCTCAGGAGTTTTTCTGCTTCCTGGCGCCTCTCATTGAGCTGCAGAGCCTGTTGAGAGTTCTTCCTCGCGTACATGGAATAACTGCTCTCAAGCATTTGCATGGTTTCAGTCTGGTTCGCTTCGAGCATCGCTTGCATCCGCTGATACTGGGCCCTCACACGCTCTTTCAGTTGACACACTGCATCCTACAGAGAGAACACACAAGGTTGACAACTGCTTTATAAGCCCGATCAATACCATTCAATCCCATATTTGCTAAACAATCTGTACAATATACGACACCCTATATCCTTTTACCCTTGGATCAAGTAATGAAAAGCCACATAAAACCCTTTAAATGGGGAAAAAATGTAGGAAGTCTTTATATGAGCCACAAGGAGCGATCCCATTTCCAGAACACACAGGAAAACAATTGTTGTGTACATCAATGAACCATCAAAAAATAGAAACACAGATAATAATAAAAAAAAAAAACAATTCACACCCAGAGTAAAGGTACACATATTTAATACAATCAAATCTATTAATAACCAGATGTTCTGTAGAAAAAATTAGATTTTCTGTGGCTTTGTTAGTGTCAGTAATGAATAATTTGCTCTTTTTCTTACTATACAAGTTATTGAAAACATCCACCAAAAAAAAAAAGTCCAAACAAAAGACCTGATGCTTCAATGTAAAGAAATATAATGACTGAATTTGAATGGTTTAATTAAAAAGACATCATTTGTGTAATAAATGCATTTTCCACCCTGATGAACCAGCCTTTTAAAGCGAGAGAGACAGAGATAAATTAGATTTTTTCATTTTCCAACAGTGAATAAAAGCAAACTGTGAGTTCATTACAGTATAACCTAGACACAATTTGGAGCAGGAACCCACATGTAAGTACAAACAAGGCATACTGGAAATCGTGTGTCTGTAACAGTATGTACCGGATGTCTTTCACTGTACCTTCATCAGTGTTTTATCTGATTCCAGCTTGGTGAGTTGCTCATCTATGTTCTGAACACGACCCTCCAGTTTGTCTTGCTGCCTCATTAGCATGGCCTGTGGAGGGATGACATATGGATTAGACAGATGAACAACACCAAGATACATTGAAAAGGGAAAAAAAAAAAAAAAAGTCAAATAAACACCCAGGCTGAAAGTTGCATGAAAGTCAGGCCTCTGCTGTGACCTTAGTGGACCTGACTGCTATTCATGAGTCACTAAGAGAACCTCCTCCACAATCCTGATTAGACGAAGAAGGCAACAGCTGCCAGCGACAACCACATGCATTTATCCATTAGGGTGCACAAGCAAACACGCAACTGCACAAATCTGTATCCAGTTTCAACATCTATCAGGGATTCAGCAACTGCAGGTCAATCGATATGGGTTTTTCGAAGGCTGATGCCGATTTCTTCAAATTTGATCAGCTGATGGCCGATATTAGCTGATTTTAGAGGCCGATATTTAAGGCTGAGGTTTTTGGGTTTTTTTTGTTTTTTCTAAAGCCCATTGACTGTAAAGTACAACTGAAACACTCAGATAATTAAGATTTTTATGCAGCAACATAAATTAAATTATTAACCCTTTGATGCACAGTGGTCACTACAGTGGAGATCTATTCTACAGCTGTTTTCTTCTATATTCATGGGTTTTGTTGTTTGAGTCCCATATCAGCCAACACAGTGGACACTTATGCATGATCTCATACACTGACATTCATGCCATTACTGTAACTTTGCTGTTCTGGATTAACCTGATCTACAGTAACATGTTTGAGTGTAAATCAAGTGCTAGTTCTTTTTAGACTGTAATTAACAGGTTTTTTGTTTTTTTGTTTTTTGCATATTATCTCCATGAAGTGAGTCATAACTAGTATGAGAATAGAAGTAGAGTATGTAAAAATGAGAGAAAACATCAGATAAGCTGCATTAAAATATTCAAGTATATCACTTTCTAATTTTGATATTGCTTCAAATATTAAACACATGGTGTACAAATGAGTGGACATTTTTCTAACTCCATTAAAAATAGTTTCATTCAAAAAAAATATCAATCATGTTATTTTTTTCATGCCTAAAGAGGAATAAAAACATTAAGGACAAAAAACTTGACTATGGTTTTCGTAATTCATGCATTAAAGGGTTAATACCCATACACATTGTACTCTTTTTACATTTATTGAACCTCAAGTGCTGTCCACACAAGTGCCTGATCAAATATCTTATAACATTTTTACTGCTGATTAAATATCGGCTTTCAAGAAAAATGAAGGCCGATATTGGAAAAAATCAATATATCAGCCCGATATATCGGTCCAATTCTAGCCGCAACATCTATGTGAACTTTCTCTGTGTGCTAAATCAGAGTGCAGGGAAAAAGAGCCAAAGGGAAGTAAAAGAAACAGCTAAACATAATCCTTCTCCATTTGCTGCAGGAGAAGGAAATCAATCTATAGTCAGGAGCTGACAGCAACAACTAGGAACAGGGGAGGGCAGGTACACTTTTTAATGAACTGTTTCTGCATGTGAAAGGCACTAAACCCAAATAGGAGGAAACCTGCTGTCATGGCAACAAAGCTGTGTGTATGTATTTATATGTGAACGTTAATGTGTATTGTGAAGGAGCAGGAGGGAGCAAAAGCGGGGGAGTCTCCCTACCCTTCTCTGCTTTCTCATTTTGCCACATGCATCGCCCCCATTGTTTGCATTGGCCTCTGTGTCAGTGATAGATTGTCATGTCTGTGTGCATAACGCAGGGGTACGCTCTCTCCCTCTGCACGAGTGTGAGGCTGAGAGCGGGACCGGGGAGGAAAAGCAAAGTGTTGTGCAGCTCCGCTTAAACATATGCCAACAACAGACAGAATGAAAGTAAAAAAGACATACAAAATCAGGAGTGAGGCAGAGAGAGAGAGAAAGTTTGAAGTATAAAATATAAAAAAAGGCAGAGATAGGGAGAATAGGGACATTCCTGCGGTCTCTAGTGAGCGAGTTTCAATGTAGCTACATTGCGGTATCACAGCAACAGGCCTCTTCAGCTGCTGACAGCACTCATAGAGTCTTATGGACAACAACTGGCAGGCCACTGTGCTATACCACAATGGACTCTTCTAACCCCAAATAATAAAAGAGCCAAAATAAACAACACAAAATACCGGAAAATACAAGGTACTGCAGATAAATGTGGTCGTTTTGATGTTTTATAAAGGCTTTTTGGGGAAAAAGAGACTGGCAGTCACATGGGAAATCAAGGAAATGTTTTCTTGTACTTGTTCAAGAGTTCCGAGAGTCAAAATAAACTGTACACTGCCTCAACCATAATACTGCAGACTACTGGGCATTAACATTATAGTTTATGACTTAATAGGAGCATGTATCAACACAAACATCTTTGGATTTCTGTTAATTCACAAGCTGCTGATTGAATATGCAGCATTTTAAAAGTACCTGACATTTACTTTTTAACAATATTACATGTAAATATATGTCTAAATTGTATGTATTTGTTTTTAATGATACATTTGTGGCTATTATATTAATATCTACTGTATGCAACTCATCACTTAATTATGTGGCATATGTACATAGATAATTTCTATTCTATTCTATTCTATTCTATTCACACTGAAAGCAGTACCGCACCATGTACTGCCCAATAAATAACATGCCATAGCATTTGAACTGTTCAGAGGGAGTACTGCATTTTCAATAATTTTATAACATAAAGCATTATGCAATTGTATGGCCAGTGTGTCTCAAATTAAAAATCATCAATGCATCAAACATCACACTTTCTGGTGCCAAGGAATGTAATAAAGCATAGGCACATGAAGTGTTGACGTTTTTGAGCTGTTGAAACAGGCCCAACCTCAAAAAAATATTAATTATACAGGTGCCAGGGTAACAAGCCTGTCTTTAATTAGCTTTAGCAACTATCACAAATTTAATTTGGAGGATGTCACTAATTCTCAGACAACCATGAGTGAGTCATGAATAATTGTTTTTCTACGAAGAGGTGTGCATTCATCATGTCAGAACATACACACTACCTGGCTGTGTCTACACCTACAGTACTACTACTTATAGCTTAGCTCGCTGTCATTGTTCATACTGAAAACCAACTTAGGTGATCTTAACCCTGGGTAATAGAATCACAATAGATCCCACACTTGTGTCATATCCCCATACTATAGTTTGTACATACAAGATGTAGTTTCCATTAAAATGGTTCCCTTCCAATCGTCTGATAACCCTCATGATGTCTGATTCTGCTCAGGGTCTCACATGGTGACCATACCTTCGCTGGCTGTTTCACTGGTGTCTTTCAGTTGGAAGTTACTGTACATGGAGACAGAACGTTTCCTACTCAACGTATGTGTTCATACAAACTCCTCAGTATTGGCTCATACCCTATCGACTGTGGCACAGACCAAAAAACAGTGAGTTTGGATTATTGCGATTGTAAACGGTGCATGAACTGCTTAATGTGTTCTGGCTTCACATAATGGCAGCAGCTTTTAGGGTCTGAATGTTTCTGCTCAACAACTGTGTCTTCCTCATTTTACCATGTTTCTCTCCAATTCCCTTTTTTGCCTTGTTGTGTGCTTGAAATAGCATAAGGGGACAGGAGGGAACTGTCTGGTCTGTAGAAGCAGCGTGAAAGCCTACCTTTATCAAGATTAAACCCACCAATGATCACTTTCCCCACTGTCCTATTTAGGCATCCAGACACCCGCGGGTTGCCAGGAAGCTCATGTATAAATGAGGAGCCTCAGGCTCAATGAACAGAGAGCCTCTTTCACAATCAACTGACAACTATTCCCCACTTCTGATGTCAATGGACTGCCCTCAGCATTCTGGGGAACTGACTCACTCCAGCCAAGATACATGAAACTGCAAACGGCAGAGCTTCCATGAGCGATGGTTTCCTGCTGAGGTTCCTGAGAAAACCAAGGTGAGGTTGTGTGGGAGGGCTCCTCCTCTGCCTGTCCCAGGGATGACATTACTATTATATTACTCTTCCTTTTTCGTACTGAAATTACGAGCATGTGGGCTAAAGGTTAGAGAAAAAGTGTCCAGTGAGAGCCAAAGATAATCACAGATATAAGCAGGTTTTTCCCCCTCTTTGTTTATCCCAAAAGCAATGAGAGCCCGGCCAGGGGAATCTAAAATCCTTTCACTAAAATAAACCGTGGCTCTGTTAAGGAGAACAACCTCACGGTACGTAACGATGAGAAGCCCCTCTGGCCTCAGATTACTTTAACAAATAACCCAGTATACGAGACGCCTAACTTTTCAGCCAATACCACATTTATCAGTTATAGAGTTCACTGTGTGTGCTTCGATCTGCGTATGGTCAGTGTTAATCTGAGAAGATCCAGGAACTCTGACTCCTGGATAACTGCATTTACCCTGCAAACATACAGTTGTCAAAGTACAGAAACATGGGTGGGTGTGTGTGGAAAGCAGCTGTGGAAAGGGCTGAACAGACATCTTTTGTCCCAATAATAGCTCTGAACCCAGCAACAGTTTGCAACAAGAACTTCAACCGATTTAGTACTTTGCACTGATATACACGGCGGAAAGAAATGCGTCTGTAAAGTCGCCAACTGGAATAATACCATCAAAAAGCGTATTAACAGGACCGCAACACGGCAGATGCTAAAACAAATCTGATTCTCACTCCCACCCTTCCGCAGATAAGGAGGAACAGGGAAGAAAATGTGTATAGGGCTGTGTGGGTGGTTGTTTTTCACACCTTGTTACTTACATTAGACTGAAAAGCAAGTGAACTAAAATAAAAATACAGACGTGATGGAAATCCATAAGTGGCCAAAGCCGTGACACACCAGCCATATGGTGCTATGAGGTTAACCCTGCCAAGAAAGATCAGGACCGATGGAAAACATGTCCACTTATGGGCATTTACAGCCCTGCTTGTAATTTCAGTCAGCCTCTAAAACCTTGACTATCTGTATTTCATCATGAAAGCAGAAACTGATTACAAACCTGTTCACAAAACTGATCAGACTGACTAACTGCATGTGGAAACAGTCCCACTGCACAGAGATGATGATTTCCAGTGGATGCAGATTGCATCACAGTGCTTACCCGAGGGCACAGGGCGGCTAATGTGAAGGCGTGGCGTTGTGGAGTGGGTGGTATGATCAAGGTTAAAGAAATGTGTGACGTTCATGTGCGTGTGTGCTATCATCTCCCCTAAGGGGTGGCTTTCACCTGTCCAGTCCTTTCACATCAGATAAGAAAGAGACAAAGAAGGAGAGGGAGCCTTTCTAGTGGTCACGTGGTAGGAAGGATCTTTGTTGGCAAAAGTGTGTGTGTGTGTGTGTGTCATCTTTTGACAATCACCCGTTTCCCTCTGACAGATTCAATGAATGGGTGAGTGGGAGAATGTGTGGGTGTGATTTATCTACCTGCATTTGTATGCGTTGCGTATCCACATCGCAGACTGTGTGTCTTTGGTTAGTGCAGTGAGAGATGCAGCAGAATGGACACAGAGCCACCTGCTCCTCCTCACAGTGGAGCAGCCTGTACTCCTCATGACTGGGACAAGTCCAAGCGCTCAGCTCCTCGGCGTCCACTAACAGGTGTCCAGGAGCAGCACAGGGCTGCTGTAGGTGCGTCTGAATATGAGTTTGGCAGCAGGGCTCTTTACAACGCAGACAGACTTTGCGTACAGGCAGC
The DNA here is from genome assembly GCA_030068375.1 of Ostorhinchus rueppellii. Lineage (NCBI taxonomy): Eukaryota > Metazoa > Chordata > Actinopteri > Kurtiformes > Apogonidae > Ostorhinchus > Ostorhinchus rueppellii. Next base: position 10,546,780 of record JAQQZY010000008.1, read on the forward strand.
GGGGGGCCCCGTCTGCAGAGGACACAGTGCAGCACAGCAGGGACTTTGTCAGTGTTCAGAGCGTTAAACCGCTTCACTATGTTGGCAAGCTTGAAGTTCTTCTCCAGTGTGGGTTTTTGATCATACTCATGGTTGCACTCGGGGCAGCGGACACCAGCGTTTTCTTTGGTCCACGCCTCAGAGATGCAACCCTTGCAGAAGTTGTGTTTGCATGGCAACTGGATGGGTTCATCAAAAACATTCAAGCAAATAGGACACAAAAGCTCCTCTTCAAAGCAATTCTTCCAACTTTCATCCATGACTTCAGCTGGATGGGCAACTAAAAAGAGCAGAACCAGAAATGAGTAAAGACAGAAATGCTTCCTATACAGAGAACAGTTAAAAATAAGAAGAAAATGTGTTTTGTTTCAGTTTTATTTACATGTTGCCCCAAAATGACACAGAAAAATGTGATCTATATACAACCACCAGATGGAAAACGGAGCTGTAAATGCTGCTTATTATAAGCATATTACTGAGATAGCACATAGGAAATGCAGCTTTAGCAGGCGAACACGGACTGGTAAGAAGGAGGTCAGATTCTAAGTGTTTTCATTTCCAAAGCGACAACAAAGTGTCAAACAGAAAAGCAAAGTGAAACTCGCAACAGCTTTAACTGTTTTCATACCAGTAGACATTTCACGCGTAACGACAGAAGCATTACTGGACTGGGATGTTTTCATCGGCAAATCCAGAACAGATGAGCTGTGGCTATGAAAGCAAGTGACAACTTGCTACAGAATCAGACTGTGAATGGGACTCGGTCTCCTCTAATAACATGTCACCGGTTCACACTGACATTCGGGGTTTTACGCAGACGCACGGCGGTGTACGGTCACCAAAGGCTTCAAGCACACACTTACACACACTAGGTCGGTTTTAGCAGATGAAAAGCAGCCTTACCAACTATTTCTTGTCCATGTCGTCGGCAGACTCCTGTGCACCTATAAAGCCCCACAGCTTCGCATCCACACGGCAGTGAGCTCCGGTTCTGCGCGTGGATTTACCGTGGGGTGTCCGGGTTTTTACCAGATTCCCGACTGTAGATCTGCTCGTTTCGCTTTCCCGTCAACTCTTTGACTAATACGTTATGGTAAGTGCAGGCAGATTGCAACTCGTCGGGAGGGAGCTCAATGCTTCCACACCGACGGCCCCCCTCCGATAACGTGACCCGTCAGAGTTGATACATGGACGGGGAGGAGCCGAGAGGAGGAAGGCGACGGAGCGGACACAGCAAACTCTACCGGAGAGACTGCAAATGACCGCCTGGAAGAGCCCACATCCTCTGCACCACTGGGGCTCTGCGAGGAATGTGGTGGTGTTGGGGCCGAGGCCCTCAGGGGCCCAGCAGAGGAAGCACAGAGAAACTGAGAAGCTGTAATGACTTAAAAAGAAAGAAAGAATACACCAGGAGTAATAGGCTACAAAAGGAACTGTGAAATGAGTCATTCTTAAACTTCTCTACATTTAACCTTTTCTAAGTGATTTATCACCATTTATTTATTTATTTGTTTATTTATTATTACCTTATATTTTTCAATGGAAATCAGGTATTTTCAGATTCAATTAATTTTCATTACACATGTACAATAAATTGCACTTGAACTTATGTGTGTGTGTGTGTGTGTGTGGGGGGGGTGCAACCCACAAGCAGATAAAAGCACCCCCCCCCCCCCCCCACACACACACACACACACACACACTGAATAACCACCACCCTCAATTTAATGAACCTCACTGCAATAATCACAAATCACACATCCTATATATCCTATATTACATGTACACAACCAGTATATATTGCACATATTTCTTTTGTCTATATTACAGTTGGCTTTTTGTATATATAGTTTAGTATTTTTGTAGTTTTTAATATTGTTAATATTTTGGTACAATTTATGAGATATTTATTTTGGCACTTTAAATGTTTCCAGCTACAGAAACAGAGCTGCTAGTGGTAGTGGTAGTATTTACACTAAATACTACCATTTAGTTTCATAGAAGCTGTTTTATCCCTGATACTTTTGTTACTGCTGTACACACTTCCCATATGTCCAAACTACATCTTAATGCAGACTGAGAAATATGAACATGTGTGGTTATTATAACTTTACTTAACTTGCAAACGTAACATTGGCTTAGAACACAATAGAAATACAACACAACCTAGGGAAAATAATTAGAAATCAATGAAAACACACATTTATAAAGTTATTAAACCTTTGGATGAATGTTCTACTAGACTTGACCACTTCAATCATGAAAGTTCTGCATTGATGGACATTCATTGGCGTCATGATTGCTGATGTGATAGCATGTTAAAAATGACTTGAAGTCAATTTTATTAAAAACAAAAGGGCAAAAATGTTCAAGTTGTATTTTCTACTGCAAAGTCAAGAGGAATGAAAAAAAAAACAAACAATCCAAACATAGTCAGAAATTACTTTGTCTGCTACTGTGCATGAAGTGTTCCAGCTTTATTTGTGTAAATACCTACACTCTTTAATGCACTTGGGATTACAATCAGCCAGTTCAGTCAAAATACGACAGAAATTACAAAATACCATATCAATGTCATCTAAACTTTACATTTGTCACTGAATAAAAAGGCAAACAAAATAAGATGTCATCACTTATTGTATAAAGAGTACATTTTTGTAAGAAACTGTAGTAAAAAGTAGTCATTTCTCTCTTTTTTTTTTTAGTGTTTATATGGAATGTAATGACAGTATCGGAAAAAGAGTGAATGCAGCAGCCTTTAAATGAAATAACAGTTCAACATGTGAAGGCAGCATTAGGAGTCAATAGAGAATATGTGGTCCGTTTCGACTCAAGGCACTAAGGAATTTTTATCCCAACCCTTTTTCAAGCAGGTCCTGTTGGCAGAAGCAAAACATTTCATATTTGCGGCAGTTGGAGACATCACTAAAATGACGGCAATGAGCTTCTCAGAGCCTGCAAAACTGTAAAACTGACGAGACTTAAAAAAAACAAAACAAAAAAAAACAAACAAACCAACTCATAATCAAGTGTGAGAGACGCCAAAGAGACAATATGGGAGGTGTGTTCTTGGCACAAGGGAAGCAGGTGGTTGTATCTGCAGCTTCTGACAGATACACATGAACAGTTTAGATGCTTGTTTGGTTATCACAGTACACAGGCAGTAACAGTCATCACAGTGAAGCCTGTCATGGAATTGCAGCTGAATTATGACACATTTGTGGCAAAACTGACAGGGCAAACACATACAGTATAACTTTGGTATGACCACATACAAATAAGAGAAAAATGTCCAGCATTTGTCAACATTTTACACAATACCTCAGTTAAAAGAACACTGATACAAAGGCTTAACATATTACTTTTTGCCCATGCTCGAATAAATATAGTTTTTCTTTTTTTTTTTTAAATTTATTTCTCGGGACATGAATCTCTTGATCACAAGATGCATGCTCAAATGCATTAGTGATGTGAATTTTGGACCTGAGACCTGTGCAGGTCATAAGGGAGGAATGACAACATCCTAATTTCACACAACTAGTGTGTCGCCGATAGTGATTGTTGTAACCGGTCAACCATTTGGATAGGCAGGTTTGGGGCTGACTTGACATCTCCAACAGCATTTAAGCCTCTGAGAAATGTTGTAAACAGTGGGGCTAGAGTGAGAATACAGAACCAGTGAAGAAGTCTTTCGAATATTCTGTTGCTTTTCCAATCTGATTTTCAGTCCAACAGTCTCCAGTCATCCACTGTGCAAACAAGATGTATGTGAGCGACTCAAGGGCACCTTAGGTCATCATTACGTCCTGGGAGGTCACCTGTGCATGATGGTCCACTCAGGAAATGTGTGTCTTCAGGAACTGGTTGCACCAACAGGGCTTGCACCTGGTTTTACCAAAGTTGGGTGTAACTTGGTATTTTAAGTCTGGGAACATTCATGTCAGCTGCACCATTTATCTTCAAGTCTTCTTTTTCGCTACAACCAAACATTTATCTAACATAAATCTTACTTCATCAGGAGCAAGTGTTAACTCCACATCTACATAATTTCTATAGCAACAGCACATCTTGTAACATTAAGATATTGACCATCATGAGAGACCATTTTTCCATCTGGATGTTCTCTGAGTAAGACAGGAACATACTAGTGTACAAATGGTTCTTGCTTGATGCTTTAAAATGGAACAGTTGTTAGGGATGGAGGCAATTCACAGGAATTCATATAGCAACATGGAACTGGTTGTAAGATTTAGATTCTGTCAGGAAGATCTGGACTTGTACTTTAGGTCAGTGCACCTCAAAACCCTGTTGGAGAGGTTGCCAGGCACTTTGCACCCATGTGTTTCAACTCCCCTGTTTCACACCTGAAGTCTGGACGTTTCCCCTCACAAGTCTACTGGACAGAATTAGCATGGTTTCTTATCTGGTGAGGGTGGTAAGGGTAATCTCTGTAAGCCCTCCCCCCAAAACTCTGTCACTCACACAATTTGAGAGTGATTTTGATGCTTCATTCATGGCATAGCACATTTAAACTCTTCCCCTAGCACATTCATGTTTACATTAGTTTAGAAGAAGATATTCTAAATGTGTACAAGATAAATTATATTAATTTCAAGATCATGAGATCTACATCACAAATGACATGTACCAAGCTCACTGAAATGCTACTTTCAGAGTTATTGGGGGATAAATTAATAAAACTAGAAAAGCACTCAGAGAGCGCAGACCTCCGCCAAGGCAGTGTTTGATCTTCACCAAAATGTAATCGAT
>JAQQZY010000008.1:10551688-10571577 GCA_030068375.1 Ostorhinchus rueppellii
CCTGAAAATTTCATCGAAATCCGTCCATAACTTTTTGAGTTATTTTGTACACAGACAGACAAATGCCAGCAAAAACATAACCTCCTTGGCGGAGGTAACGATTCCTCTTATCAACAAATTTAGGTTAGATTTCAATCATGATACAGTGTCAAATATGTTGTACACATTTACAAATTTCATCTATTTACATATATATGAATGTGTTAAGTCTGGCCTGAAAAGTCTTCATGGGTTCGAAACGTCCAGGCCAGGTGTGAACTGTCTCATGCTCCAAAGGTCCAGGGTCTGAAAAGACCTGCTCCCATTGGAGACATGATCAGCATCCATATGTCTACTGCTTGTCAGGTCATCCATACGGTGTCACTGCCTTCCCCGTATGCAATGTCCAGTTATTTATGGCCTCTGGTGTTTCTTTCCAGGTCAACTGCTCCCTCTCATTTGTAATAAGATTAACTGTTTCGGAGCAGATGTTCTCTTACCCCGACTGTACGGCTCAATACTTTTTTAAATCCCTGTGTAGCTGAATTGTATCTTCTTTTTCTTTGGTTTTCATGGTTTCTGCAAATTATATAAATTAACAACACAGTGGAATACTTTTAATATCTCAGCACTGTTATGGGCACTCATAGGAACAAACTGGTAAAACTGGCTGTAGTTAAGAATAAGCTTAAGTTTGTTTGTTGAAGCTTACAAAGTTCTTTCTAAATACTGGTATTAATTAAAAAAAAAAACAAAAAAAAACAAAAAACAAAACAAAACAAAAAAAAAACAACAACTTGGCAGTCAGTTTAAGTCCAGCTGATGCAACTGCTCCCAGGTGTTTTTGTTGGCGTTTTTCTCACTGCAGTGGATTATCAAACACAGAGTCTGGCAGAACAGAAATCTTCAGCTTCTTTTCTGGCCAACTGTACTCCTTTGGTAGTTTTGTCTATTAAAAAAAAAAAAAGAGCAAGGATTTATAAGGGAAAATATGAGCTCATGATATTAATTATATGAACAGTTCCCACAAAATTTTAGACAAATTGTAAGTTTTCATGACTTTTCTATGACCAATAATTTCAACAACAACTCAAAACATATAAATGAATGAACTTTGATAACTGTATGAAAATTAAACAGTAACTCATCAGCTATCCTTCTATTCACTTCAAAGACTCAGAAAAAATAAATAAATAAAGTAATAATAATATTCGGGCATTCCTTCATTCTTACCATTCCTCCTCAGTGTTCTTGTCTAACTTTAACATGCTTGTTCTGTTTCGTTGGTTTAATGACAGACAAAATTCAAGACCAAAACCTCAGGGGTGGAAAAAGGTGACAACACTAACCAACTATCAGGTTTAAAATGTGAATTTCCAAGGAAAAACCCACCCAAGAATGAATGTAATTTTTCTATACCAATGGTAATGTAATGCAGTTTACTTTTATCAATGTTGAATGATAAAGCCTGCCATTTTGAATGCATTTTATCTGCATTTTACAGTGTATTTAACACATTCTGTAGCCTATGAGCTGTGTATTCACACTTATTCTGAACCTTAGCCTTGTGAAAATTGGTCTTGGTTCGTGTTAAAAAAAATGTATGATTTTATTACTGATATTTCACTTCTAACAGTCAATTGGTGATGAAGATGAAAGAAGCTGAGGAACTGCTATCCCTAAAAACTAATTCTATGACTTTGTTAAAAACATTTTTTGCCAGTTTTATTTCAATTAATGACTTTTGAAGTTTTTTTCCATGAAAATGGAAACCCTGATAAAATTCAGGAGGTTTTACTTACTTCCTCACGAGTGTTAAGTTCCTGTAAATCTCCAAGCATCTGCTCCACAAACTCTTCAGTCAACAATATCTTAACAGAGAAAGGATGATGTCAAATTATTACATTAGAAAGCAAAAGACTGGACTGATGTTTGTGTTTGTGACCGTGTGTTTACCTGAAGCCAGGGGCCATGGGCTGCATATGGATGCTCCTCAGTAGCAAACGCTCCTTCAACTCCTGTCGACACAAACGTGATAGCTGTGTCGCCGTTGATACTTTTGTACGTAAAATGTCGCCCATGAAGCAATCGGCCTCTGTAAAAAAAAAATTAAATACAATATGAAGTGCAATTTGCATTACAAGTGTATACATTTGTGTTTTCTTACCAGATGTATGAAGTGAATGGATACAGAGACCAAATGAGCAAAAATGTATGTGATGGGTACAGGCTAAATTTATGAAGTGGCTATTACCACAGTACTGTACGACTAACGTTCTTATTTGTCGATTACAGCAGAGCCAGTCAGTGCCCTCGTTATACCATGTGTAGACTGATAACCTGTAACCCTGCTGCCACAGTACTGTAGCAATAAACATCACACATACCATGTGCCTATCCGGCTACAGGAAAACACTAGGGTACCAGTTACCATCGTCTAGATGACAACACTCATGGTATTTTTCTTTTGCGGATTCTAAAAGTTTCAATGTCAATATCTACATCCTATATACACGTATCCTACCCTCAGGGATACACTCCCCCCATGACCCTAACATGTAAGTTGGGAGTAACACCCACACAGACCACTCCCCATGCAGATCTATAAGTCCAGTGTCCCCCACCAGTTATTAGAACTGAAGAAGTCTCTTGGATGAAAGACAAAATGTTTTCAAAAGCGCTAAACCACTCCAGTTGAACCAAGAAGAACTACTGAGATGACACATACATGTATCATTTCAACAAATATCTGTGTCCAGGTGGAAACAGGAAAAATGGGTTAAAACAGTGTGATACTTATGCCACATCTATATGTGGTGCTGTACACAAACACAGACAGAACCACAGGATACACTAAAATCAAAGAAGAATGGAGTGAGAATTCACATGAGCTTATGTCCGGGGTTTTCTTCTGCTCCTCCAGGGCAGAACGGCTTTCAGCCGTTGTCCTCCAGGCAGTGCAGCCTGGGAGGCCACAGCCTCCACTTCGGGTTAGGATTAGCGACCTCCCAGGCTGCACTGCCTGGAGGTCATTCTGCCCTGGAGCCTTCTTCTGATCATATGGTACTATGGCGTCATCATTTCCAAAAAGCGGTGTTTTGTCTGTCCATACAGCAATATGAGATTTTTGCACTCTTGGACCCATTCTCCTAAAATACTGTTTTATGGCACCAATAACGCCGGTGTCATGTGGATAAAAGCCTGAAACAATATTAAACTTTTGCGGATTGACATAATTTCCTTTTCGTGTGTACAGGGCGTATACGCAATATATCACCATAGTACTGTGGCACGCAAGGCCAATGAGTTCATGTAACAGAATCAATGATTGGCTCTGGGCAATAAAATGCCGTTACTGTTTACTGTCACACTACAAATGCTAACATTTTACTGGCTCTGTGGCAATAGACAAACCAATATTTTGTGCCACAGTACTGTGGCAGTAGTCACTGCCTTAATTTTAAGTTTTCCACTCACTCTGCTCACTTTGAATAGAACTAAACATACAACCACTTAACATATGTTTTCTTGCAACTCAAAGTGAAAGTGGAAGGAGGAAAACCCAGAACTTAGGCCTGAAAGTCCCTGGAACTTGCAAGAATGTGTCATCATCTGTGTTATTGCTCTAATGTTGACATACTGTCATCTATTCAACAGAAGCATGTCTCATCCGTCTGTGCTGGGGAACATCCCACAAAGTTAAAATATCATGCGTGGGAGTGGGAATGAGAATGGTGCCGTACCGCAGGCACAGGGGCAGCAGCGTGCCCGACTCCTGGTTGAATTTCAAATGGACACTCTCCAACTGTCGCGTTCGTACCAGCTCATGAGGAACAATAGCTGCTGAGCTCTCACTCTCCAAACTGTCCTTTCGACTCCTGAAAAAAAGATGAAGAAAAAAAAAAAATTATTAAAGAGCACAGGGAAATTTAAGAGAGAAATGGCAGATGGTTTTCTCTGTGAAGAAAACCATCTCATGTCTCTGTGTTAATGAGAATACACAGATACAGATTTCACAACAGTTCTGATAAACCTGTGTTTGAAGAGCAGACAATGCTTTCCACAGACCAGAAAACACCACATTCTGCTGGTAGCTAAGAAACAACAGTGATAACAGTTTCTAAGTTGACCTGGCTATGAGTCACTGAGCACGGTGAGGAGTGCTATCCTCATTCAACCTTTGGCTGCGCTGAACCCATAACGTGTGTACGTGTGTGTGTGTGTGTGTGTGTGTGTGTGGGGGGGGGGGGACTTACTGGGATCTTTCATTGCTCTGTCTCTGGTTGTTGATGGGTGGCAGCGCTGCCTTGCTGTTGAACTCCAGTCCTTTTCTCAGGGTCTCCCTTATCTGCTCTGTGTCTGTCAACACACAAAGATCAGCATGAAATTAGACCATCACACATTACACTATGGTGACGGCATTAAACCCAAACTCTTGAGCTGAAAAATCACAGTGTGACGAGGCCTGAGGGGATTCAGGGGTACCTTTATCTGAAAGCCTCCGCGGTTGTGATGCAATGCAGATGGATCGGCTGTCCTCCTCATCGTCTGGTGGTCGACTCAGGTCATCCCACACACACTTGGCGCTGACCCCACTCAGGTTGGAGCCTTCTGTCTCGATTCCCTGGTCCACCCTCTCCTGCTTGGATGAGCAACACACATACGCAATCATTAACACAAGCTAATGCTAAACTAAAATAACGGAGACATTTCAATAAAGGAGAATATTGGGGGCCTCCAGGACTGAGGGTGGGCTTCAGCAAAGCCCACAAGAAACCATTTGTTTCTACAAGAGAACTTTGACTTCACGCAGTTTTCAGATGTTTTCAACTGTAGACTAATCAGACAGAAAACACTAACGAATATTACTATAAGCGGTTACTATTTGCCCTATTTAGAACTCTATGGGGTTGCTTTATGCATTATATAACAGTGCTAGTTTATAATGAATGCTCAGTTCGTTCATGAATGATTAAAGTTCGGTTTTATTCAATAATTTCAGTTCAACACTTGCAAATTTACAGAACATAATACGATGTGCAAATGGAGCAAAATAAAAACACACTTCATGACCTTACCTGCAGCTTTATCTTTACTTCTTTAAACAGTCAATTATTAAAATAGAACAAAACAAACAAGCATCAGGGTTGGAGGTGTAAATATAAGTAACATGAGCACAAAATGAAAATGGCTGCAATTGTACATGTAATGGGACTACACTGCATCAAAATTCATTAACCTGTGGCTGAAAACGTGTGCCCTGTGGGTGTGGAATTTAACTGTAGTGTTTCAACAAATTCCTGTTAAACATGTTAGCTAGCAAATTACTGCTTGTCATCTCAATTTGTTTAAGTGTAGTAAACTGCCCATAGCCAAGACTGCATAACTTAATAAAGCCTTACTTGTAGGTGCGGGTCAATGTCAAAAATGGTCTCCCCTCGCCTCATGTCTGTGATGAGCCACGGGCCGCCAGCTCTGTACACAGGACAGCCATCAACATTAGTCACACAGCATTAACTTAAAGTCAAACACAAAAAGTTAATCAATAAGCATGGAACTCCGCACTCCTCCTGCTCACCTCTTGTTGCTCAGCCAAAAAAACAAACAAACACATTTTATATTTGTGTGGGACTGATGCTATCAGCTTTGTGAATTGCTTTGGACTGATTCTACTCACTTTTTAGATGACTGACCTTTTTTGAGACAACTGCAAATGTTACCCTGTAATAGATAATGCTCATCTGGGCACTTAAGTAAGGCTCATTAATCTAGGTGTTGCACAGTTCAACTCACACTCTGACTCCACGCATTAGCTCCAGGATTCCTTGGCCGTTCCACTGCTGGGCTGCCTGCAGCTCTTCTGTACATACACCGACAATCTACAGGAAAGAGTGCTCAGAGTGAGTTGGTGAAACTTGAGTGCTACTGAGGCCCACTTTATTTTGATAAATGATGACAGGACCTAAAACCCTGAGAACCAACACATCAAATCTATCATGACTGTGGAAGGAGCACTTATCAAAAGCTGGCAGACCATAACTCTGAGAAATATTCAATTGATATTGGACACAATAATAATGTTCTCATCAATAAATACAAATTGCCTTGCAAGAGTGTTAATATCTTAATCAAATTTGCTTGTACCAGTTTCATTTATCATTCTAGCTAATGTAAGTTACAGTCAAGTCATATATGCAGTCGTGGGGAAAGAAAAAAAAAAAAAAAGAGTTTGTGGACACCCTTCAAATCTCAAACATCATCATGAAATATTTGCAGAAAAATCTTTTTTTTTTTTGCATTTCACAAGGTGTGGCAGCATCAGACAAACATAAACTAATGCAAATTATTTTTTTTTTTGTTAATTGTTAAGAAGAAAAAAAACAACAAAACTATATTCTTAAGAGTTTCAACATATGATGCCCTGGATGCATTTCAAGAAACATTTTGCTGAAAAATTCAGTTTTGACCTTGAAGGAACAGTGCACATGCAGAGAGGTACAGATACAAATACAGATTCAAAGAATTAACAGAAGCCACAAAGATTATACATACACTGATGTTTTTCCCATATCTTCTTTGCGACTTTTATTGAATTATCTAGTAAAAAAAGTCCTTGATGTGACACACGTGATCATGACATATTTTTACTCACCTGCAGAAAGCTCACTAAACCAAATGGCGTATGAACAGGTTGGATCTGTGGGTCTTCTGTCAGCAACATATGCTGGATGCGAGACTCACTGTTGTCTAAAGGACTGTGCCACGATACATGGTCACCACTACAAAATGTATTTTCTGTAGAAGAGAGATGGGGGGAAAAAAAATTGATTTTAGAGTAGGGTATAAATTAAGTGAAAGGCTGATGTCAAAATAGTAGCTTTTTGTGAGTTGCATCTATTTTATATCCTATTTTTCATCATTTGACAGTATATTATTGCTCTATCAAGGCTAATATGAAATAAGGAGACACACATCAGCAAGAAAAGAGTGGAGAGAAACTAAGACCCAAATGGGAAAAGAGCATAAAAACTACATTTACAATGTGAGGAATCCATCTGCTTGGGAGGTAACATACACCCAGTCCAGATATTCTGCAACAACTAAGCAAAGGGGAAGATGGCCACGAATCAGCATTCATTTTGCTCAGGGGCCCAGCCCACCCACGCGCAAATTGACCCCAGCTGGAGAGTAGAGAAGGGTAGGAGAGGGAAGCCAAAGAGAAAATGAGAATAGCCTTTTTCTCCTTATGGATGGCTTTTAACACCCCCCATCTTCTCTTTCAGACTTTGCTGACTGCACTATATAAACAACTTAAAATACTTGGTAACACACAAACTTGGCTTAAGCACATTTAGACAAGACTGAAACTACAAACACAACAACAGTAAACTCATAAAAACAATCCTATTATAATGTAAAAAAAATAAAATAAAAAATAGAGGGGGGTATGCTTCCTGTCAATTCCCCGTGCTCCACCTACCACAAAGAGCTAAGTCATAAGTTGGCAGTGGAGTCCTCTATTCATGCATGTTTGTATGTAACACTGGAATCACAAACTACCTTTACAAAGACCACATTCTTCACATGCACACAGATCTGACAGGGTGGCATGACAACCCCTGCCAAAAGGGAGCTGCTGTATGAAGAGTATTAAATATAAATCATTTACTAGACAATGAACAAGCTGTGGTTGCACAAAAAATAGAAATCAGGAGGCTTTGTCAAACATTTTCCATGACTGAAAGATTATTTTTTTAAATGCTGCAGCTGAGTGGCAATAAAGAACTTGATTGCAAAATGTCCAACCCAATGCAACTGTATGTTTCCAAGTTCATCAGATAATTCCCTTTATTACAGCCAATATGCTCTTCTGACAGTTGAGAATTGCAAAAATACTGACAACAAAGTTGTGTGTCTACACTCTGAGAAACTTGCAACAAGACTATGACAACAAGGTTATGATAAACAAGAAGAAACAATCCAAGGAATGGCTCCATCCCACAACAGTGCAAGCTGAAATGCTGATTTCAGACCCGAAGACCAGAAATATTTTTCTACACAAGACAGACTTAGATTCTTGGAATGCCACAAATTTGACACTGGAGTGGCCCAAGTGCCACTGTTTGCAAAGAAACTAAAACCGTAGTCGTGATGCTGATAAACCTATGAAAGCTGATTTCATGAAGAAAACTCATTGAGAGCCAACTAACAATATGACAGATATGCATAATTATTGTAGGTAATTCATATATCAAGACAGAAGTAGTTGTTTCTGACAAAGGCTACTGGAAGTAGTTGAAACTAGTAAAGCAAGTAAACAAATAACTACCTCTGTCTTGACAAATTAATTACCTACAATAATTATATATGGAAGACAGTATGAACCTTTACCAGACTATGCATAATTAATCATGGTATGGCAACAATAAAATTTGTAATAAATCAGGCTAGTAATTACTTGCTTAATAGAAAATGACAACCATATTAGAAAAACACTAATGCCTGGTTGTAGTGATCATAGTAATTGCAGAATTTTCAAAATCTAAAAAACCCAATATTCACTGACACTAAATTGAAATAGAGAACCCTAAAATTTCTAATAATAGAAGTTTGTATTTTCATTTAATAATCTTGAGTCAAAATAAACATGTCCTGCATTAGTCTTCCTAAAAATAAGTCTAAAATCAGGAATAAAAATCATTTTCATAAAACTTACAAGAGACTTTTAAACAAATCACTTATTCAGAGAGTTGTGATTAATTTGAAGTGTATTAGTTGCAGGCAGTGGATAAGCCAAGCAGCACTTTGCTTTGGATGTTGTTTTCAGTGTAGTTGTGCATATTCAGAGCTCTTACCTGACTGGAACACATAACGGGCCAACCCTTGCATGAGTTCAGCTGGCCAGGTCGGTGGTGCAGTCTCTCCTACCTCCCTTTTGAGCCTAAACGTGAGCTCAAATCCAAAACCACTGGGTCCATCTGCCCCTGTGAATCTGACATGCAAACACTTACTGTGATTAACTGAATAAACAAAAGCACTAAGAGCTGCACTTACATTTCCCTCTTATGTATTAAGGCTCTGAATAGCACAAAGACCATCAGGACCAGCATGTTGCAGAATAATAAAGGATCAGTAGGGTGCATGCCAGTCAGTAGGTGGTCCATTGTTAACACTTATAACATTAGCAAATATTTAGCATACATAGAAAACCTCAAAGGAGACAACAAGGTTGAACGAAAGGATAAAGAACTTACTCGTGAACTCTGTTGTCCCCGTACAGATCACTCAGTCCAAAGCTGACATAGTGCCAATGTTCCTGGATGTCCTGAGCAGGGCAGCCCAGATTTCTATACATGCTAATGTAGTCTAATGGGTCTGGACCCCCTAACCTGTGGGAGATGTAAAAGTAAAACATTTAGTGCTGTCTCATAGTGCTCACTTGTTCTTGTTTACTACTGTACCTGCGGAGAAAGACTATGGCAGGAAACAAGTCCAAAGTGGACTGGAAGTTCAAGATTGGACGTTGTTGTTCATTAACTTTTAATAAGGTGTGTTACTGACCCCCCACTGTTCCCAAAACAACAATTACACACAGTGTAAGTCATGACTGTAACTAGTTGAGATGATGAGAGGAGGCTAACTGCTAGCTAAATGTTTAACAATCAAGTTCATAGGTTGTTCAACAAATTCAGATTTTAAAGACGTGTCGAACCAGACATGAATGCACAGAACACCTACCAGTATTTTACAATAGCTGTAACTTGAAGCGGGTTGGCCTGATCGGGGTAGAGTCGCCGGCATTCTCCGTAGATAGCTTGCAGTCCGGGGGGAAACAGAGGTACTAGCCCGTGGGCTTGAGCTCCACTGGTAGGCCGTACTTCATCCATGGCACGGCCTCGAACAAACCCGGTTGTTCTATTAAAAGTCAGATACAGTAAACTCCTGCTTTCCACCCAATGTAAAAGAAAGGGAAATAGAGTAACACTTAAAAATACAGGTTTCACTTCAGTAAGGCTATTTAACGGGATACAACTTTAGCTCCGACCGTTGAGTTAACCTCAACAGGGGCCCAGCCTGTTGCTCATCCACTACACAAACATAAAGAACTTCCTTATTGGCTGAAAGGAATTTTACATCACTGATCGACTGCTACTACAACCAATTAAAACGAGGGTAAAGGACTGTGTGGATTTTTAGGTGAAAATCATTGGTTGATGTATTGTCAATCACGTAATAGGGATACGTGATTTGGGGGATGTGGGTTCCAGCTTTTAGGGGCCAAATGATAAAAAGACAGGGCCAAATGGACCTAAAAAGAAAAGCTCAATTTACAAGTGATAGAGGAACCTTGACATGGAAATGCTAAATGACAATGCAAAGGTATAAGGTGTCAAATTAAGTTGAATAAAGTTATATAATTTTCATGAATATAAATGAATAATTCCATATATATTCCATATGTGTGAAGTGTGGACCTATAGAAACTCAAATTTTATGCAAATACCATTGATTATAAATGTATAATGAGCCATACAGTGAATAAAATGGTGCTTTATATATCCTTAAAGATGAGAAAAGGAGGAATGCAAGAAAGCTGGGGGTGAATGAGTTAACTTATAGTGGTTAACGTAAATATAAAAGGTATATTTTACATAGTTTATATAGCATATGGAATATGTTTCTGCAGTTGTTATGGTTATGATAAACTGAATTTTTGCAAGATATACTTCATTCCTCATTAGAAAATTAAAAGGAATTAAAGAATCTAAGATATCTACTATTTCTGCATCTTTTTTGGCCACACAGTAAAAGAGTCTTTTTCAGTCCAAGCAAATAATGACAAGGAGCAACTTTCACATTGTAGAGAGAAAATAATTTATTTAAAAAAACAATAAAAATGAAACAATCCTCAACCAGACATGTGAATAACTTCTGAGGTGTTACAGTTTTTATCTTAATGTCAATGACAAAACAAGGATGACAAAACAATTTTGGCAGATTTCCGGTAAAAACATCATAGAACACCAACTGCCACCTGTGAGAGTGTTCTCTCATTTTCCACACTCCTTTTAATCCTGTTTTACAACACATCATAACGAAAGTTATGCTCAACCAGACCTGATTATGACTGTCTACAAAAAAAAAAGTGAATAGTAACTGTCTTATGAGGTTGTGTCACCAAGCATTATGCCTGTAAATTCAACATTTGTGGTAGAGTTGCGACACAGACCACTTTGGTTTTGGTGTTCAGCCACTTCAGACCCACTAGGCCTTACATGGGCAGAATGGGTGTGTAGTCCTTCCTCAAAACTACTGGTCTGTAAAAGAAGCTGATGTGTTGAGTGCATGATATATATATACATATCTGTATGTGTTTGATGGACTCCTCTATGGCAAAAGAAGCTTGGGGGGGATTTATCAGTGATGAAAAAATGTATTAAAAAATAAATAAAAGAAAAAAGAATTCAGTTACGAACCCTTTGGATTTCAATGTCACCACATTAAATTTGACTTCACGTTTTGCTGTTGAAAAATAATTTCTTATGGAATGATGATCACATCTTTAACATGTAATATTTAAGACTATTTCTCATTCTTTCATATCTTTATGTAAATTATTCTTTAATATTTTTAATGTCTCTTTCAGTTTAACTCAGTACACAGAGTAACGGGGCATTCAAATGTCTGAAAGTCTTCCTGTTCTGGATTTCCAACTTAAGAGGTAGCAGGAGGATATTATCACTTCTTTCCCATGTTGTTGTTATTAAAAAGGATGTTGGCTGCCATGAAAAAAACTGCCAATAACATTTTAAACAAAAAGATAAAAAGAAAAGACCAAAGTAAAAAAAAAAAAAAAAAAGTGAACAAACCATGTGGCATATAACAACCACAATTTTTAAAATGTCTTTGTTCTCGGATGATCTTCCTCTTTCTTGTGAAATGAATTAATGAACTTTTCCAAAGCTTTAAAACACGTCAGAAACCAGTTGATAAATTACACAGTGGTATAATTAACCATTGTTCAATTTATTGATTAATAAATGTAAATTAATGCCTGTCTCAACATTTTAAGTGTTACAACACATGCTCACAAACATTGCAAAGAAACTGAATCACACAGGTATCGATGCCTTTTGATAGTCGGATTTTCTGTGTAGCAGAAAAAGTAGTACCACACCAAAAGAACTGAGCCCATAGATGACACCTGAAGATGCCACCATCTATGGAATTCAGTTCTCATAGTAGAGCACTCCACAACATCTGTCCCAAAGAACCTGTTTGATCCCTTGAAAAAAGTTTCCCTATCAAATCTGACACAACTCATGTTAACAAGAACAAATACTATAATCTACTAAAAACTATTTACTACTACGCTTAACAGATTATGGTTTCAGATGTAGGTCTGTGACACACATACTATGCATGTTGAGCAACATTTTGAAGCTACACCACTAGTGACCCTCCCCATTTCTTATGAAAAGCATGGTCATGGTGAGTTCATAACGTCAGCCTTTTCGTTGGAAAATTGAGCAAGATCTGAGTCTAAGTACTTCCTTAGATGTGTAATATGAAACACATCAGCCTACTTCAGACTTAAATTTCTAAATATATATAAATTTAGAACAGATTTGGGCGCATAATGTGCCTATGATATGAAACAAAGATTGAATACAAACCTCTTAAATGAAATAAGTGTTTAATAGATCCCATTCTGCTGTTTGACAGAGTCTGTGGTATGTCCATGTGATCCAAGCCTGCTCTCAACTCAAGTGTTATAGAAACTACTTGACATCTACTGAAATGAAAGCCTAACCACCCAGCTGAGGTAAGCACCGCATCTGATTTTAGCAATAATGCACTGGTCAATGCATGAAATGACTCATCAGTTATAACTGAACACTCCCCAGAAGAAAACAACTTTTGGACAGTAAATTACACAGTTAGTCGATATATCTTTGAGCCCTCAATACCAAGTTTGATATTAACCCACCAGAGTGTGTTACAGGATCACTTCCTTCATCTCCAAACAGCTCAATCATGGACTGAAGACAATATTGACAGTGAAACTACAGTGAGATACTGCCTCAATGTTATCTCTGTCACTGGAGTTTATTGAGCATAGGCTGTGCATTCTTTTGGGATACATGTAATATGGTACAATGAACTTCCTAAGAAGGCCACACCTGACTATGCTCAGGAAATTATCTCCCTGGCAGTTGCACCAGGAAACAACCGGTTTTGCTGACTTTTGGTTGACAAGAAATGAAAAATGAATCTAATACACTGAAGCATACATGTTTAAACTGAACTCATACAATCTGTGCTGTTGTAGACATTATCACAGAATTAACTAGCTTTATTTACTGGCAGTCAGAAAATATGGAAGTTATTTCTTTATAAATACTCCATTTATTTGAAATACACTAACTTTACACTTTCAAGTTTTCCAGATTTATACCTGACACATTAGCTTTAGCCAGCAACAAATAAAAACATTAAAAGTACTGCTGATAGTTTTGTTTTTTTTTTTTGTTTTTTTTAACCATTATACTCACATATTGACTGAGTTTACTTTCCAGAGCTTGAATAAATCAGAAATCCATCTCCTCATACAGGCTTCCTAGTGGTGTCAAACTTCAACCCCGCTTAAGCAGTCCCATCTCAACAGAAAGATGTTTGAGTGTTGAATCAGCAGCAAGGCTTTCCACAGTGGCCGCAGTAATCGTGAGCCATCCTTCATCAATTCACCTGCATGTTTTGCTCGCTCTCCCATGTCCTCCAAGTCCCAGGGAAGGATACAGCATACTGACTGACATTCAGAGCAAAGAACCTTAAATACCACCACCTTTCACATTACCCATCGGCCTCCCTCCCTCTCAAACTGTTTATCATGCACTCCCTCTGTACGGTAAGCCTGACAGTCACTTCCCAGTAAGAAGGAAACAGTGGGAGTGAACAGCACGCCCCCTCAAAGTGAATCAACACATAATAGTTTCTGAGGAAAACCATCTGACTGGCCCTGCCCCCTGTTCCCATAAAGTAAGCAGGGGAAAGGCTGTGTCTACTCGAGGAACCAGGAATTCCCCCACAGGCCATCAACAGCTGTCGAGATGAGAGACCATGACGAAGCTGACACGCTGGAAGTTTGCCGGGCAGGCATATGCAAACAGAAACTGTGTTTGGTGTTCGATATGTGCGTAAGACAGAAATTGTGTTAAACAGTACAGTATATTTACATACTAAGTAATTGGAAATTCTGTCCACACATTGTGGGTGTCCAAATGTACAGTCATGTTTGAGCTGGTGACACTATATTTCCGACAAGAATATTTTTTATCTTTGGTAAATATTTTTCTTTATCAGCGGGGTGTATACGTCTTGCGTCACGGAGATATTTAGGATGAGAGGGTGTCATGTGAATGGTTGTGTAGCTGGAATTAGTTACTCAGGTGAGGTTTGAAAAAGGTGTATTCATTAACACATCTTTCCTAAAATATCTTTGTTTGCTCTCTGTTCATAGTCAAACAGGATGAGGATGTGAGACCAGTTATATTACATCAGCTGGACATGGTATCAATAGGGTGAAACAATACAGGAGTGATAAAACAAACCAACATGCAGTAAAATTTCATGTCATTGTTCAGTGACTCTGTAAAAACCCTTCTGATTTCCTCATCCTCTTTACCTAGTTGATATCAGAAACTAGCCTGGACTTGATAGAAACTTCCTCAGAAAAAACCCAGCCTGCTTAACACAATACATTTCCTTGATCAGGGGATTCCACAAAATATTGGAAAACCTCAAGTAGTTCCTGTCTCGGACTTGTATTTTCCCCAAATACTGTCACATCTTTTGGTTGTATAACAAGCAAATTCACATTTTTTTTCCCCCTTTAAAGAGACAAAGCCTGGAAGTGAAACCCAGCAGAATCACCGGGAGCCATTACTAGAATAAGAGCTACAGAGACCCCATAGAGTCCCACCATTGATGTGCAGTGACTCTAGAGTCCACTTTCAAACTACATCCTTGGGCTGGTGGGATAAGTTGCAATTGACATTTTGCGCCGGACTTCAGAAACAAGCCTGGCTTTCATGCTGCTGTTTGAACACTGGGGAAATCACTTGCAAAGGTCACTGAGCCCATTTCCTTTCTTTCCTCCCCGTGCATCTAAAGACCTGTAACAGCCCCTTTCAACCGCGCTTCAGTTACTGGCAGACATATTCAAATTTCTATATAGGAAGTAGAAGAAGGTGAAAGTAATCAAAGTACAAATACATTAAGTTGAGACACCATCTTTTATTACAGCTTTTCATATAGAAGACTGAAAACATACTCTTTTCCTTGCATTTAACAATATGTAATAAAAGCCTGTTTGACTAGTCTAAATGCCATTTCCTTTAAAACGGAGGCCTACTACATGTCTCTGAAGTCCTTCCTCTCCATCCCACAAATGATCTACAGAAAAAATACCCCTCTCTCCTACAAACGTCTCAAACAGGTGCAGCCCGCCGCCTACTCCAAAGTAGTGGGATTTGGTGGCGAGGTAGACCATGCCATCTGGTGCCAGTAGTTTATGTAGGGTATCATGTAAGGAAGGGTAGTATGAGGTGTTATAGATAGTCTCTGAGGTAAATATGAGGTCATATTTAGGTTGTGGGTCTTCTTTTGTTACTAAATCAAGAAATGTACTCCAGTCACCAGAAAAGAAGCGGCACTTTGCTAGTAATGGCTGTTGAGAAATGTCTAGGGCTCTTTTCTTAGGTGGGGGTTTGCCATCTTTTTCCTCTTGTTTCTCTGTCAGCTTCTTTTTACACCCAGCTTCCTTCTGTTTTTTTCCCTTGGCCTTTCCTTCATTGTCTTCTTCGCTGTCTGCATCATCGTCTTGGCAGTTTAGCATTACATTTGGCAACGTAACCTGCTCAATAACTGTACTGTTATAATCTTGAAAGTGGACCTCCCTTGCTCCTCTTTTCAGTGCTAAAATCCCCAGCAGCCCCGCTCCACATCCCAAATCCAAAACAGTTTTGCCCTCAAAAGTTTCTATGTCTTTCTCAATCAGCTCCAGTAGGTCATAAGTGCACTCCCACACCTTCAACCCTCCCTCATACACGCCTGAGATGAGATCAGACCTCTGCTCCACAGTTCGAGAAAGAATGTTCTCCTCGTCCTCTCTCTCTGTGGACGTTCTCTCGAAAACTGTCTCGTTAAGGAAGTGGAGAGGAGGAAGAGTCCCTATGTTAACCGTTTCAGGCACAGCGTCCACAAGGAGGAAGTGTGGATCAGATGGTGGATAGTGCTCTTTGGCTTCTTTTACTGGCTCTGCTGGTTTGAGAATACCCTCAATCTGCAAAAAAAACACAAACCAGTTTGGCAGATTAGGGCAAAGGTGTGTTCATTCTGTTAAAAACAGTACATATCTGATGAATCTGTGTGAAGAACATACAATGATGCTTTTCAGTTGACAATGTATTGTTTGCAGGTGACGCAGATATGACTCAGCAATATTCAAACTGTAGCCAGACGGAAGTAGTCAGAGAATGTACACTACATTTACATATATATGCATATTATATGTAGTATTTTAAGTTTAAAATAGTCAAATATTACCTAAAATTAACATTAGTGTTCAGAAAATAGGTTTATACCTGATGACAACACAATGGATTACAGATATTAACTGAATCTATTGACACCAATGGACGATGTGACCACTAGACAGAGTAGTGAGTCACTCTCCTGGTTTACCATGAAGAGGAAAACAAACAACATTTCACCAAAGTGACAGAAAGTGACCAGAAACAACTTTTAAAGGCAAAGATAGTGACAAAGTGATAAAGGTTAGAAGCGCTGATGTAGTTTTCCCCACTGGACACAGTTCTAAATGAAAAGAGTGGAGTTTGACACTGAAATCACAGTGTTCCTTGTAAACGGGTAAGGTATAAAGTTATTATGGGATGTTATTATCGTTCTTAAGTTACCAGTTGTTGGTCGCTGATAGTTTAGTGTATCAATAAAACATATAACCCATTTAACCTTAAGTCTATTTCAGTAACGAATTATATGTAAAATTAAATAAGCATGAAATGAATAAAAAGGACTGTTGGCTAAATGACAAAATTTCTACTACTGTCCCTTACTGAGATGTTAAATTAAGAGACAGCACAAACAACTAAAAAAATACTCATTTTCAACAACCTGAAATAGTCAAGCGCTGAGGGTGTGACATAAGACTCAATTTTAACTTGTTTCACATGACATTTGCTGACATCAGTCATATCAGATCCGTTACTGGATCTGGTTTTACTCACGTAAGAAATCAGAAACTGTATGATTCAAACATGACTTAAATGTCAAACTCAGAAACAGAGAAGTCACATGGCCTGGAGCACGTTAGTTTTTATTTTTAAAAAAAACCCAAACTCTTGGAATTCCTGTGCTATTCCTTGGAATGTCTGTATCATAGTCATAGTCATATCATCAGTATGAACTTGTCTGATTTTGTTTGACCTTTTTACTGACACCGCCCTGGCTCTTCTGTTGAGATACTCACAAACTACACTTACTATGCCAATTATTCAACTGTGTTAAATAATCCTCAACTACTATGACTAAACAGGAAACCTTATCAGTAGCTATGTATTTTCAAAAGGTAAACAGGTTGTTATTGTGCAATCTTGAACATGAACTGAACAGATTTAATCTTAAAATAATTAATCAAAACAACCACAAACCCTTTTACAAATCAATGACATATTACAGTAGTTTGGACACTTATAGGTGCCTTATTATTTATTCTGTTAAAATTTCTTAATGAGTTTTATTTCTTTCCCTTTCTTTGCCCTGTAGTGCTTCTCTACAATCTTAGTTTGACAGTGACTCTATTCTAACTATCAGTAATCATTATTTTGATATCATCTCAGCTTTGTTTACTCTGATATTTTCTATGGCATAAACATACAGAGCAACATTGTATTCATTAAAAAAAAATACATTTTTAGACCAAATATCTCATAATTGTGGGATAAGGAACTTGTAACTATAATTATACTTCAAACTACTAATGACGTATTGCTACTTGCCCTGTAATCTGTGAGAAACATTAAAAATACTGATATATAAAAGAAGAGGCTGTTAAATCAAACAAAATGAGGTGTGTATTTCTGATCTCACTTTTGTCACATGTGCATATGATATGGAGGCTGATCTCATTTCTTAAAATTCCTAAAGTAAAAGCAGTAATAACACATGGATCATGAAAATTAAATAAAAATAGATGTGTCATACGTGTTGAGTGAAGTAATGTGAACCATAAAATGGAAATATGTTCATTAATTCATTTTAATCTATTAATTGGAGGACAGCTATAGTTTTTACAGAAAAGCCAAGTATATATATATATATAAAGAGCTAAAACTTTAGAATAAGTAATTTGGACATGTTAAGCTCAAAAAAGCTTGAGTTGTGTTCTTTTTTGATATATGTAAATTAATGTGCCATGTGTTTGTCCTTTATTTATATTGACTATTTTTTTAGTTTTGTATTTTGAACTTGTTATTTTTCTTGATATTTTGAAATGGTGTGGTTTATTTATTTGTACATGTAAGTTCATTAAAATACATCGTTGTTATACTCGTTTATGTATTTCTCCCAAAAAAAAAAAAAAAAATCACTTCCGTGCCATGTGACTCATAGATAATCAATGTCGAATTGTAGAATGTCACTGTACAAGACGCAGGTTATTTTACAAGAATTTAATGCATTATCAATTTCATATCAATATTTTTAGGCATAAATCAGAATATTTCCAATTAATTTTCAGATTTTCACGGAATAACAGACATATTATCAGGTCAGCGCCGAGTATATATCACATGAGGTGAATATTTATTATCATACATTTATTTAATTTTATTAACGTAGTGAACATAATGTATTTCCGTGACACTCAAGTGCCGTAACGTGTAAAATAATGTCGTGTCAACGCCGTTTTTGATTTCTTCACTTACTCTGTTCCCAGCCTACAAGATATTTAACTTATACATAGTAATACACAGTGTCTGTCTTTTATTGACCACAGAGGTTTATAATCTCATATTTCGGTCTGATTTTCTCCTCACGTCTTTATTTACAGCTAACGTTACTTACAGGTTTAACGGCAGTGTCGTTCACTTTCTGCAGATCGTCTCCATCCGCATGGTCTGGGTTTGCTGCTTGTGCTTGCACGTCAAAATTAAAACAAAACGACATGTTGACTAAGAAATGATCAAGGCTAGAAACTTTGCATCCAAGTTTACACCAGAGTCCACATGGCGAGACGCAGCACAGTGGCGTGTGTCGATGAGTGTGCTGCAGTGAAGTTAGTTTCAAGTTGGAGATGCAATCCATTCAGGAGCAGCGAACTCACTGTCACCCACTACTGGCAGTAAAGGGAAATTTAGCAAGTCTTTACAGTAACTCATTCGATTTATTTTGATTTGATCTTTTTCTGATTAAAAATTAACGTGAAATATGCCCAATATGCAGTATTCTTATAAAAATATAAACTCCCATCTTATCTCCATTCACAGTCCAGCTGTCATCGTTTATAAAACGCCACAACAATTATTAAGTAATTAACATTTTATCTGCCTCAGAGATTAAATCTGATCAGTCTTACCTAGTTTTATAAGACAAACTGGAAAACAAAAGTGCTTCTTGGATTGTGTTTTCAGGATGAATGATAAAGTGTAGTTACATATATATAAGTTGGTACATTTATAGCCTGTAATGTGATGTAATGTGCAGACAGTGTTCTGATGTAAATCTGAGTAAAACACTCCTTTTGAGTAAAACCAGGCACGTGCACAGATAGACCTGAAGGGGGGCGGCTGCCCCACCCCTTTTGCCTCTCGCACTAAAAAGTTCCCTCT
>JAQQZY010000008.1:10582322-10600287 GCA_030068375.1 Ostorhinchus rueppellii
TCTTTTTTTTTTTTTTTTTTTTTTTTTTTTTTTTTACTCCTATCTAAAAGTCTGTGTTTCAGCTGGATTATATCAAATGTCTTTATATCACTTTAAATACTGGAACATAACCCATGTAAAGTAGCCTTTTGGATTTACTTTTGAAATGATCTCCAATAGGCTATCTTTGTGCACCAGTTTGATCAGATGTAACTGTTTTTAAGTCAGCCTTTTTTTTTTCTTTTTTTTTTTGCTTAAATGAATATTTTTAGGCCCACTTACAACTTGACTTACAGATACTAGCAGGGAATTCAGAAATACATCACATATATTTTTCAAGAGTACCTTAGGAATACATCACATTTTTTAAACTGTACAAACTGTACCGTGTTAAATTTAAAGTGCCAGTTTTGACATTGTCAACACATATTAAGTTAATTATAATACTAGCAACGACTTCTGGTTGTTTGTTTCAAAGTAAAATACAATCAAACACACAAACTGCTGTATTTAAAAGGGAAAATAGCATTCTGTTTTTCTTCCAATTCCTTGTATTTCCACAAATTTAATCTAATGATTAAAATTTATTTAAAACTCCTTAATACAAAGTTAATCTAAATGTTGATGTTTTTTTATGGACAGATATTTTATTATGGAGAAACCAGTGCTTACTAGCTACTTCCGTATTAGGGTTAACTTGATGCAGGATGAAAGAATCAGTCTGGATTGCGCATGCGTGCCATAAAATAAGGCTTTAATTCCAGTCTAGTGCAAACGGATTGTGCAGGTTGAGCTCCATTCATTATGACTCGGGGGTGATATTAATACGGATTCTGATAGAAGATTTATTTTGGAGACCCTGGTTTCCTGGAGGCTGGAGGGCCACACTGCTCAGCAACCCGTCACCCGTGGACCCAGAGCGGCTCAGTTTGTTTCCGTCAACCTGCTGACTTGCATCTTTTCCTTCCGATCATTGCTCCAGTATCCAGTGATAACTTCACTTGGAAACTAGTTCGGATGTGGCAAGCAAACTGCAGACGGATGCATAATTTAGCAGACTGGATCTCTGGTAAGGCGAGAAAGGATCTGATGAGATGTAGAGAAATTGTATATTAAACACTGATGTATTAAAAGTAAAATTCCTATGACTGGTGGTGTTGCAGGACATCTAGATGCATGCATTTTAGCAGACTATAAAAGCTTTTTTAAAATAGATGTCTATAAATTGGAGCATTAGTAAGCATGAGGTTCGAGCGCGTGTCCCCGTCAGCTGGCAGTACACGTGACGTAAACACCGAGGCTTGTCTGACCTCAGGGACAAGGAGTGCTGAGCTGTCCTTATTACCACATGATGGTTCACATCTATGGTTGTTTTATTCTATATAATCAAGGAGTCATCATCCCCTCATATGAGTGTAGATGTTCCTGCTGATCATGATAAAGCACAGGCACTGATGAATCCTCTGTTGAACATTATGAACCAAACCCAGGCAGACTGCTGATTTTTCTCCTTGCTATGGACTGTAGGGACAGTGATGGGAGGCTGTGTGGGCAGGAGTAGGACCGATGGACAAGGGAGTGCCCGCAGCTCGACAAGGAGCAAAAAACGTGGAGGTAAGAAGCTGGAACACACTGGACTGCAGCCTCTGAGTGGGACATGAGCCAACCTCTGACTGTGGGCCTTATTTCCAGTGAATAATGACAAAAGTAAGAAAGACAGACAGCAAATACTCTGCTAGTCCTTGCATCATTTAGGTATGAGTAAGTAGTTTGACAGTTTTAGGTGAAACTGCCTCAGTTTAGATGCATTAATGTAAACAGAATGGAACTCAACAGGGTGAATAATATGCAAAACATCCCATTGACATTTGTATTGAATATAATGGCCCTTTTTGCATTTCAGCTGTTCCCTGTTCTTGGAGAACATACCACACTGCTTATATATATGTTGCAGAAAAAAAGTATTAGACCATCAAAAGTCATCAAAACAGTGGTTATGCAATCAAATAATAACTCCTGTGTGTATCATGTGACTAAAACAGGCAGAAAAGAAAACACGGAATGTCTAAAAGCACTGTTTTTGTCAGTCCAATGCCATAGATATTGAAGTCAGAAGTGAAGTGATTTTGGTTATTATTAAAAAACAAACAAACATGGAAAATGGATAGATATCAGCTCTGAAATTAAACTCTTAGGAGCTATTTTTGTTGTTATCACTATATTTGTCCAAACAAATGTGCCTTTAGTTGTACCAGGCATTAAAATGAACAAGAAATTGAAGAAAACAACGGTGGTCTAATCATTTTTACCTCGATCCAAAACTGGGGCTACAGTGATATTGCACATACTGTGATTTTCATCCAGTCAGATGAATTGTTCATTCTTTGCAGGTCAGATACATGTTTATATTTAAAGTAGCCAGCAACATATTATCACAGATATACACATCATTTTGCATATAGCTAATAATCTTCCCTCACATGTCAGTATTTTATGGAAAGACTGCTCAATCCTGGCCTGTATAAAGTGGTTGTGCACTCTGCTGGATTGTCATGCATTATGTATTGAGCAGCAGCAGGGCCCTTTAGAGAGCTTTCATATCAGACCTTGACCCACTTGGTGCATGATTTGCCTTATGTCACTTTTTGAAATATCTATTTGCTTGAAGACTTAATTCACCTACAAGGCAGATGAAAGTTTGAAGATTCTAACGTCTTTTCAGCCTGGGAAACCCTGCTACTAGGGATGCTTATTACAATGTTTGTGTCTGTGTTTGATTTTTAAGAGCATCAGAGAGACAGATTTGCATTTATTTATGTGTTTGCACATTTGTAAAGGAAAACAGCCACCTGCAATAGCTGCAGTTACTGCACTAAAGTGGTTCTAAGAGCCTGACAGGGGTTTCTTGTCTTTGTTAATAGGTTTAGCATGTCGCCTTTGGGTATTTCTATCCTGTCTCTAAATAGAGATGATAGGATTAGGCATCCTGGTTAGCCTCTGGTTAGGAGTTTGAACTTACTCTCACTATTTATTGAACTTCTTTCCATGAACTGACCTTGTGGTATTTATGGATCACAAATTTTAGAAAGGATATAAGTGGAGGGAGTGTTGTCGTTTTTAACCAACTGGGGAAATGTTACAGCACGTAACTGAGCGCTGAATCTGTTTATCGTGCCAGTCTAGCTCAAGCGGTTGCCTTGTCAGTCCTGCAGTGGAATTCGGTTTGCAACCAGCTGGTTGGCCATTCCCTTCCAAGCGGCTGGTTTCTGCAGCTTGTTATTTCAGACTCTGGATGAATTTTTGAGCAACAGCAAACCTCAGAAAAAGAACAGCAATGGGAGTACCTAATTCCAGGGAATACCACTACTACCATGCACCAAATACATCTTTTAAGGTGGTGCTGCAAAGTAAGTACAAACCTTTGCACTGGGGGGGAAGAAATGCTGATTTTATTTATTTATTTATATTATTGTTATTGTTTTTTCTACACTTTTGTCAGACGATTTTTTTCTGTTCGATTCATGGATGTATGTGGTGTTGCTCTTAAGTTAGTGATTTTATTGTCTATCTGAAAGCACAAATATCAGCAGAAAAAGAAAAAATAGTTCAACTAAAAAAGATGATAACATATGCAGAACTTTTTTTTACACTATAATGTACTCAGACGTTACATAACTTTGTTGTGAGATGATGATTCAACTTAAGAATGCGTATACGGTTCCAGAGTTTATCCAATCAAATGTACCTTTAGTCGTACCAGACATTAACATGCACAATAAATTGATGAAAACAAGGGTGGCCTTATATCTCTGTCCATGACTGTACAGTATTAAGGTTATTTGTTTTCATGTACTTGTTCAGTGTTTATGTAATACTATCATTACCAAAGGAATAATGCTTCTGCTGGAATAATATATAGACATTTCCAAAAATAATAGACTACCCTTAAATACATGAAACAAACTAAAATCTCTTTCTGTTACATTTTAGCAGGTAATGTTTATGTCAATCATAGTTTGAGGGAAAGCCCTTGATGCACCTTATATGAAAACACTGAGGTCAAAATTCCAGGTATGGGCTTATAGATGATGACGAGCTGTCATAGAGGATTTCTGTTTCGACTCACACCCTGTTGTGTGCAGATGGTTGGGCTTACTGACATACCACAGAGACAAGGTGAAAGAACATTCTTCATTTAATGCAGGTTGTCATTACAGTACTAATTGCACCTGCCTCTTTGTAATCACTGAGACCAAATCATCCCTCTGGTTATGTTATTTTCCAGCATGTTTAACCAGGTCCAAATGTAATCATGCAGCATTTGTTCATGACCATGTAATGAACGAAATTTCAGAGTGAAAGGTTTAGTTTTTTTTTTTGCAGTTTTCTGTGCTGAATTTCTCTTAGTATAGTTGTAGTTAACCCATAAAGACCCAGTGTGACTTTTTTTGTCAATTTCCACAAGAATTTTTCTCTCTATTTAACCTTTGTACCTCCCTTAAGTGATTTATCACCATGTGATGTTATGTTATTCTCTGTATTTTGCAAATTTAAAGTGAAAATCAATTATTTTCTTATATTTAATTTGCTGATCATGTAGCTGTTCCTAAAAAGCTCAGATTAAAGGTGAAGGTTTTTATGTCCAAAAGAGAGAAAGCTGAAGAAAATCTGACTTTTTCAGCAAATCTATCATTAACTAAACATAAACCAGGTGACTCCATCCACTGTCATTGATCCAACTCCATGGGTTTTACTGGTAAATCAGTGTTGTCGAAGATGACAGTGTTTCCATGGTAACTATGAAGCCTCTGAATGGGTCAAAACACGGTATTTGGCATCTCTCTGACGGGACATTTTAGAGACAATTTGACAGATTAGTGTCACTAAATGACCCACATTTTTACTTTTTAAATTCATTTTTGCTTTAGTTACACCAGAAGGGATTATCCAAAACAAGGAGCTACTTTATATTGAAATAAACATTGGAATGACAATCAACTAAAGTTTGCTCTCTGATGGGACATTACTGTGTTTTTACCTGAGCTTATTATTATTGTTGTTGTTGTTGTTGTATTTTACACTAATTATTTACATTTATTGATAGAACTAGCGGATTGATAGGTATTAAATAGTTTCGATCAGTACATGCTTTCGGTTGACAGTGGATGTTTGTGTCTTTATGGGTGAAAGGGGTTTTCTGTAGCTCAGGGATGCATATTTTACAACATATCAGGCCAGCGGTAGTTATCTTAGTGTGTAACTTCATTCCTGTGTCCTTCAGGTTCCAGGAGAGTAAAGTACTTGGATGTTGCCTGGCATTTTAACACAACCCTTTGTAGATTAATATATAGTATTATGTAACTGTTAGTTGTCTATCCATGATGACAAGCATTATCTAAACCTGTGATGCTGGTCAAATAATGAGGGGTGGTCTATTCTTTAAGAGGGTGAACCTTTAATCTCAGGTCAACACTTAATCTCTAAAGTCACGTTGTTAGATTATCGATATCTCATGTTATGTTCTGTTAATTTCACTGAAGGTATTAAAAATCATTCCGTATTGCCGGGAGTGAAAAGATGTAGAGCCTTTTTATTATGAAATATGAGCTGGGAACATCTACATTTGAGACACATGGCTAAGATTTGTAAAAACAAAAAATGCATGATTATCATAATAAGGATAATTTCTATGTAGTGGATTTATGGTTAAATTTGTGTGCGCTTGCCTTATTAGACATGAGTATTTCTGCTGCCTTTCATTGGCCAAAGAGTGCTCATCGCTCCAACCAATGCCTTATGGGATAGGGGTAGATAAATCCTGTTATGTGGAACCTGATTACTGCCTATAATCCACTAGCGTGTGCTTGTGTATGTGAGTGCACGTCACTATGCATGTATGCGTTGCTGGTCACTGCAGTAATCCACAGCACTATAAATAATCACTTTGATTTTCCTCACTGAATCAAACTGAGTTTCTTGGTACACTGGTACACTTAATGTGCTGTGTATAGCCATCATGGGAACACCTGTGTACTTGAGGTAGAATTACTCTTTGTGCCATGGTTATATCATCAAAATGAATGGCTACATGCAATACAAAACCTTTTCAATGTCAGAAATGTAAGGGGGCATACATATGTTTTCATGGCTGTTCCTATAGAATGTGATATTTTCCACATTGTTTGAACATTGCATCATGTGTACATGGAGACATTAAGTTTTAATGTTTATATTTAGCCTTCCATCTATCTTATCTCTAATGGAAGTAGGTGTTTTGTTTTTTTAAAAATGCACATTTTCGTTATAATGTTACAAACTTCAGTGATGACGTCTTCAAAAATTTTACTTAAATAAATGTGGTCTGAAGTAGTTCTCTTTGGAGCTATTAGTACAAGAATCAGCATTTGAAATACACAAAGAACATTTCCTGTCACTTACACAAAGTGCCCAAGGTAACAGATAAGCAGCAGCTGTGACCTGAGTGAATTGGAGATCCAAATGAACGGCTTGGTTTTACTCTGCTGTATAATCCCTTTTTGCTGTTTAACATTCTGCTGTAATGTTATTAGGAAAAAATTAGCTCTGGTAAGCTGAACAAATGTGGTGAATAAATTTTTTTTAAAAAAGCTGTTTGTA
Organism: Ostorhinchus rueppellii; assembly: GCA_030068375.1. Taxonomy (NCBI): domain Eukaryota; kingdom Metazoa; phylum Chordata; class Actinopteri; order Kurtiformes; family Apogonidae; genus Ostorhinchus; species Ostorhinchus rueppellii. The sequence goes on from JAQQZY010000008.1 coordinate 10,588,938, forward strand.
TGAAAATGGAACAGTTCATGACAAAGGTTTTAACCCTGATTATAGTTAGAGTACTACATCTGATTCAACTCGACCTTCTGTCATTTTATCAGGACGCAATGAGCCTCTCAAAAAGGAACGCCCAAAATGGAAAAGCGACTACCCGATGACAGAGGGCCAGCTGAGGAGTAAGAGGGATGAGTTTTGGGATACGGCTCCTGCCTTTGATGGAAGGAAAGAAATCTGGGATGCTCTCAGAGCAGCAGCCTTGGCTGCTGAGTGCAATGACCTGGAGCTAGCACAGGCCATTGTGGATGGAGCCTGCATTACTCTGCCACACGGTATGAAACCACCCAGGAAGACAAACACAAACCTTCTCAGAAAAGAAACTATGCTTGTATTTGTATTTTATTTATTTATCTAGATGGGGACAATGCACAATAAACATCAACCTTAAACAGGGGAGATGTAGTGTGCCAGGTTGTAGCACTAGTGCACATTGTTTCACACAGTAATAAATGTAACATGCAGCAGAAATGCATAAGTCACTGTAATAATTCTCAAAATGTTAAAGGACAGTGTGCAGAATCCCATGCATCAGTTGTTCAGAGATTACTCCTGCAGTTACATAATAGTTGCAGTGCTGCGTGACCACTGGGAATGGATTGGTGCACAGAAAGTCATGACAGAGTTAGGTGGAAAACACTATTTGTGTGCATTTATTTGTCCACATGCCGCCTGAACATATTTAACTGTTCATTATCTCTTGCATGTTAGTGTTCCTGATTCTGGAAACAGACATGGGCCAATAAAGGGAATAGAGAAAAGGCAGTGGTTATTTGCTGTTACTGACAATTGTTAATTGTTTGTCTCTTAACAGGTTCACTCACAGAGAGTTATGATGAACTGGGTAACCGCTATCAGCTCCCAGCCTACACTTTAGCCCCACCTGTCAACCTCATCACTGAAACAACTACTGAAAGCAAAGTCTCTGAAAACACACAAAAACAAGCTCAGCCTCCTGTGTCCAGACAAGAGTTTCAGCTTCGGGTACGACTGTCATCAGGTAAGGAACAGAACACAAAAGCACTTCACATTTCTATTTTATGAGACAGTTGCATAGGGACAAGTGCTTAAAAAATGGGGCAAGAATCTTACATGCTGTTCCACTTAAAATTTAGTATTTTATGTGAAGAAGATATACAGTGTCAAAACCAGAATGTACAAATGTAATTGATATTTGAAGTTAAGGTGTGAGAGTCTTTTTGCATCAGGTAACAAATGCCCTCTATCATAATGTGTCAAACAGAAATTAAACTAAACAACTTCATACTGTTTATATTCATGCATGTCTTATCTCATCTAAGCTAAAAGCTGATTTGTTCTTCATTTGTTTTTACTGTCTTGCAACTTATTAAGAAATCATTATCAAATCTATTTATATCCTGTTGCTTTTTTTTTTTTTTTAGGAAAAGACGTGCGTCTGACAGCCAGTATGCTGGACACCATCGCTGAACTGAAGAAGCAGCTGGAAGAACAAGAGGAGATTGACGTGACCTGCCAGAGGTGGTTCTTCTCTGGGAAACTCCTCACTGACAAGACTCGTCTGCAAGATGCCAAGATCCAAAAGGACTTTGTTGTCCAAGTTATTGTTAATCTAAACCCTCCAGTCATTGTTAAGTGACAAGAGTGGGAAAGGAGTACGAAGTGAAGAAAAGACAAGGGATGCACAGGGATAATTGTAGGGCTTGAAGTCATTTTTCAGTCGGCATGGCAGTGGAATTTTGTGTACATTTTTATATAAAGAAATATTGCTTTTATATTGCTCCTTTTTGTATTTTTCCTTTTTTCCAAAATAATTTAAAAATATTGAAAAGCACTGAAACACTTTAGATTAAACTAGAATCCTAGGATGCACATCCCAGTGTTTGCCTGTCTGTCTGTTTGTGTGGACAACTCACAGCTCTATTGTTTACACAGGTTCCCCTCCTTGTACATGTTTTGTGCTTATTGATAAACTGTTCCACTTGGGGTGAAACTCTATCATGGTTTTTCTTTTCTTTTCTTAAGATTTCTGTCATATGAAATATGACAACATTGGCAGAAAATTTCAGAGAAAAAGAAAAATGTAAATATTGATTTCCAATTATGTGTTGTTTTGTCATGTACTAATGTGCACACTACATTTTCACATCACTGTTGTGTATGCAAGATTCAAAGACAGAATGTAAGAACGATACCTTTCTGAAAGGTAATATATGTTTTTTTTAATTTCATCACTCCAAGATACTGTAGTTTTATGTACAATATGAAATCTGTACTTGAATAACATCAATAAATGATGCAGTGAAGATCATTCTATTGCTAGTGGGATTTCTGCTTTTAATCTTCTTTCAAACAATATATCCTATTGTATTTAACATACTTCAGACTGTAAGAACAAACAAACAAACAAAACAGACCATAATTATTTTAGGAAAACTACAGTTTACTGGCATATTGTGAAAAAATAAAAACACATATATGATATAATGAAACCTTATTTGAGTTTATGTCTTTCTCCTGCTAAATAAGTTCCATTACGTCATTATAATGTGCAGTATGTTCAGTGAGGACTACTGGCAAACATGAACATAAAAAGGATCCATTTGACCCGATATAAATATTTTAATCGTTTAATTGCATCATACAAACAAAATTTTGGATTATGAGGGAAAAAAACGGTAAAGTGATACAACACATTTCGATGAATAATAGACTAGAGGCCATGTGAGACAGGACTAAAGCAGTATTCAGGTTATATGGGGATACAGGGGGTTTGTTTTGTGCTGGACAGCTCCCTCTACTGTCAAACAAACATTAAAGCCGTGTCGAACATGTGAGCACATCTGTGACGTCATCTCTAAGCGACAGGGTTATCACGAGCTGCACATATTCGGAGTAACGTGAATATTTTCCGTCCCGAAAATGGTGAAATCGGGGAAACTTCGTTCTGGGACGGGGTCGAAACTGAAAAGATGGAAGAAAGGACACAGCAGCGACTCAAACCCTCAGACCAGTCGGTTTCGACAGGCAGCTAAAAGCCGCTTCTTCAGCCGTCCCACCGGTAAGATACACGTGCGTCTGTGGCTAGTGCTAACAGTTGGTGGTGTTAGCCCTTTAAAGTTCCAAAAAGGGCTCAAACAAAATCGCTACGAAGTGTCATTACATGTTACTGGTACATCCTTTTCTTTTGATCAGTGTAAATAATATGGCATTTGTATTGCTCAGTTACTGGAAGGGGCAAGTGCGTTTTTTGACGGTGTTTACAACTACAAGTTACATGATACAGATATGAATTGGGCCCATGGAGAGATTTTATACACAGAGTTCTTCCATCAGGTGTATACAAATAGCAAAATATGTTACACTTGGATGCAAGTCTCTTCGAAAATGACTAAATATAGTGCATGATTCAGTAGATAATCTGTAATAGTCTTTCAATACCAACAACACTGCTCTCTGCAGCAAGTGACACACTTGCTTTAAAGATTGTTATGTAACTCTGTCGATAAATCAGACTTTGTTTGGGTAAGTGTTTGTATATATCCTGTTTTTAATATTGTTATGCATGGATCCACATTGTAGCATCGAGCTGTAAATATTCATGCTTAAAATTTCCTCTAAGCTCGTGCTAACAATGTGTCGTTGTACAGTGAGTCAGAGTAGAATGCCATATATGCTTCATATGTCCCTGTTTATGCCCAAGTCTAAAAAGTACAGCTTGGAATTTTTCCCCACAGGTAATAGTGATCTGACAGTAGATGCGCTTAAGCTGCACAATGAGCTGCAGGCTGGGCCGCTGGATGTTGGAAGCCGTAAAGATGCCTGCATGGAAGAGGAGCCAGATCAGGCTCTGTCAGAAAGGACATCGGGCACCTTCCTCAGTGGCTTGTCAGACTGCTCCAACCTGACCTTCAGGAAGGTGCAGCGATTCTGGGAGTCCAACTCAGCTGCTCACAAAGAGGTGGGCATTACACAGAGTAATATAATATTAAACAGGGTTCCTATAGGTTTTGTAGCAAATCTAAATTCCAGGCATTTAATTCTAGACCAACACAAAGCGGCACAGAATTGTGAAGTAGAAGTAAAATGATACATGATTTTCAATTTATATTTACAAATACAAAACTGAAAAGTGTGGTGTGCAAAAGTATTCAGCCTCCCTGAGTCAGTACTTTGTGGAACTGCCTTTTACTGCTGTATACAGCTGTAAGTCTTTTGGGATATGTCTCTACCAGCTTTGCACACCTCCAGACTGAAATTTTTGCCCATTTTTCTTTGCAAAACAGCTCAAAGATTAGATAGAAAGTGTGAACAGCAGTTTTCAGATCTTGCCACATATTCTTAATTTGATTTAGGTCTGGACTTTGACTGGGTCATTCTAATCCATTAATATGTTTTGTTTTAAACCATTCCATTGTAGCTCTGGCTTTATGTTTTGGGTCGTTGAACCTCAGGTCTTTTTCAGACTACAACAGATTTTCTTTCAAGATTGCCCTGTATTTGGCTCCATCCATCTTTCCATCACCTCTGACCATCTTCCCTGTCCCTGCTGAAGAAACAACCCCCCACAGCATGATACTCCCACCACCATGTTTGACAATGGGCATGGTGTGTTCAGAGTGATGTGAGTGGCATTTAGACCAAAAAATTCAATTTTGGTCTCATCTGACCACAACACCTTCTTCCACATGTTTGCTGTGTCCCCCGCATCGCTTCTAGCAAACTGCAAATGGGACTTCTTTTGGTTTTCTTTCAACAATGGCTTTCTTCTTGCCACTCTTCCATAAAGGCCAGATTTGTGATGCACAACTAATAGTTGTCCTATGGGCAGATTCCCCCACCTGAGCTGTGTTGCTCCCCAGTTTTCTCTTAAACCACTGAGTTCATCACAGAACAGCTGTATTTGTACTGAGATTAGATTACACACTGGTGGACTCGATTTAATCATTAGGTCAACATTCAATCATTCAACATTCATCAGGAAACCTCTTTAAGCACTCAGAGAAAAGGGGCTTGAATACTTTGCATGCCACATTTTATTTGTAAGAATTTGAAGATCGTGTATAATTTCCCTTCAATTTCACAATTATGTACTACTTTGTGTTGGTCTTTCACATAAATTACCAATAAAATATATTTATTTGTGTGGTCATAATGTGACAAAATGTGGAAAAGTTCAAGGGATATGAATACTTTTTCAAGCCACCGTACCTGTAATGATGGTGAAATTCACTATGGTGAGTTTTTATGTTGCTGTAATTTTGTCAATTTTGTTTCAGATCTGTGCAGTTTTAGCAGCCGTTACTGAGGTGATTCGTGCTCAGGGAGGAAAGGAAACAGAAACCGAGTATTTTGCTGCTTTGGTGAGTGCATTTATTTTAATGCATTAAGAAAGACTCTATGAAATATGGCACTTACCACAGGAAGAATTCACAAAATGCTTTACAATCAAATCAGAAGTAAAATACATAGGCAAAACAACTATACAGCAACAGACACAGGTGAAAAAACATGAAAAGAAACTGTCATAAAACCCACCCCTAACTATAAAAGCTAAAGTCTAAGCAAATGGCAGTTATTGAGAAAAGTTGGTAAACACTTCTGAATAATGCTGTGTTTTGTTTTTTTGTTTTTTTTAGATGACTACCCTAGAAGCTGTGGATTCAGCAGAGTCGCAGGCAGCTGTTGCATACCTCCTCAGCCTCGTCATGAAACGGTTTCGGTTTTATCTGTTTTCCAAACAACAAAAATAGGCTCCAATAAGAGACCAAAATGTTTGTAATCATTTGCATCTTATTGCGTTTCTCAGGGTTCCTACGCCAGTGCTCATCTCCAAGTTCTCAGACACCACCAAGGCACTGATGGATGTTATGTCTAAAGAGGCAACATCTGAGACTGCCTCAGCTCTTCGATGGGTCAGTCTATTACTATCTCTGATTATATTTTAGGTAGATGAGTTAGAATGATATCTGAAATATTCACTGCCACAAGCTTCTGAACTGTGAAAAAGTATAACCTTCTGTTGTTAAGCTATTCAGCTTTATATTCATAAAGAGATAAAGGTAGAACATTGAGAGATCTTCTCAACACCAAAGCGGTGATATAACTACTTTAAAGGCTTAACCCTTAAACTCTAAGCCTAACATGGTCCACCTGAACTTTTTTTTTTCCTTATTTTGACTACAAAAACGTTAGAAAATATGCTCTGAGTGAGTCCATTTGCCCATTTTTCCAGAGTACTTTTCCCCCAGATCTTGACTTCATTTACTCCATGTTATGATACTTCTAAAACAGCTGCTTCTCCAGCTTGTGGTACAGGTATGAGTGAAATTAGTGCAATGACCCAATAAAGCCTATAAAGCCCAACATCTCAGGTTTCAGAAACTGTTGTAATTTCTCCAATTGTACAAGCAGTGAAAGTGTTGCAGCCATCCAAACTACATCTGTGCAGGGTGTGTCAGCGATGACATGTCAGGTTTTAAAGAGTTAAAGGTTGTTGTTTTGACTGGCCACCTGTAGATCCTGTCGTGCCTGGCCACACTACTGAGGAAACAGGATGTGTCTGTCTGGACTTATCCATCCACCCTCCAGGTTTATCATGGTCTGCTCAGCTTCACAGTGCACAGCAAACCAAAGGTCTGTACTGTTCATACCCATTTAGATCCATTAAATAGATACATGGTGTTATCTCATTATCTTATTTGTTTAATTTTTCTCCTCAGGTGCGTAAAGCAGCACAGCAAGGTGTGTGCGCCATCCTCAGAGGTAGTGACTTCCTGTTCAAAGATGATGCCCCAGCCCATCACCCTGCTGCTATGACAACAGCAAAATTCTGCATCAAAGAAATGGAGCAGGCTGGAGGTAAGAGAGGGGTATAAATGAGTGGAAATTTGGCCAACCATATGGCCGTGTGTTGAATAAATAGGTAATGTCCAATCCAACTTTATTTATAAAGCACTTTAAAACAACCACAGTGGACCAAAGTGCTGTACAGAACACAATACAATCTAGAAAAGCACTGAGTGCAGACCTCCGCCAAGGTAGTGTTTGTACTTTCCTCCTCTAGATGGTGCTGAATGACCTCATATGCAGCTCAGTGTCCCCATGTCCCAGTGATAAAGAAACCTTTAAAAAAATTCCTGGATCCAGACGGTGATCTGGATCACCACCAAAATGTAATCATTTGTTCCTCATCCCAGTTCTAAATATTCCTGAAAATTTTATCCAAATCCATTCAGAACTTTTCAAGTTATTTTCAACACAAACAAACAAACAGATAAACGCTGGCAAAAACATAACCTCCTTGGCGGAGGTAATTAATAAAAGCATAAAAAAAAACCTTAAAATCAAATAAATCAAACTTTATGGGTAATATGTTTTAGAAAGTGTTTATATAATTGCATTTTGTCATGTCTCAATGTTCTATGTACCACAGGCAGCAAAGAGGACACCACCACACTTCATGTTCTGGGTCTTATGAAGGAGTTGATGGGGGTGTTTCCTCTGGGAGCTGTCAAGTCCTGTTGTGAGACTTTGCTGCGAGTGATGACACTCAGCCATGTGGTGAGAAGATAAAAACATTCATATGTGCAGCTGGATGCCGTTTGTTCATGTGTGTGGTACTTTGAAACACCTGCTCTGTCTCTGTCTGCAGCTGGTGACGGCCAGTGCCATGCAGGCCTTCCATCGACTGTTCAGCGGGAAACCCAGCGCTTCAACTCTGTCACCAGAACTCAATGCACAGATCATCACGGTGAGAACAAGTATTAAGCAAAATACCCCACATGTTATACAGTAATAAATGTGGTTTTGAAGCTGACAGTCCGCTGTTCCCCATCAGGCTCTGTATGACTACCTGCCCAGTGAGAACGACCTGCAGCCTCTCCTGGCCTGGCTGGCCGTCATGGAGAAAGCACATGTCCACCTGGCGAGGTAATGAATCACTCGCTAACAGCAGCATTACACGTACTGGGATATCTGCATGTTTTTGATCATATCAGAGTGTATTATGAATCTATCTCTGTGTAGTTTGCAGAGTTCTCTAAGTTTGGGTCATCTCCCTCGCCTGTTCTCTGCTGCCATGTCCTGCCTGTTGTCGCCTCACACACAGGTGCTCTCTGCAGCCTGCAACACACTAAAGGTAAATAAGTGATTTGAATTCATCGATCTGTTTTCATTGGCAAGGTTTGTCAAGTGGCTGGTTAATAGTGGCTGATCATTACTATTTATTTTATTTAGTTTAATTTTCACATAGTAAAAAACATACACATAAATGCATGTTGGTTAAAAATTGTGATGGATGTTTACCAAAAACCCTCAAGCAGCTTAACAAGTGGCAACCTCCGGATTTCAAAGATAATTTACAGCTCCTTAAAAATATTTTTTAAAAAATTTGCAAGCTGCACAAAAGTAGATTTTCAACCATTAAAATTCCAAGATATACCAAGCTTAGAAATGCATCCCATGTGGAAAATTACAGTCAGTCAGGAGCAGAGTTTTCACAGCTTTTTAAAAACTGAATTTGAGGAAGCTCCACAGGAAGAGTTGGCAGATTATTCCATATTTTGGGTCCTCTGTATAGACCACTGAACTGAGTTTGACAGGTACCAGTACAGTGCTTCACAAATTTATTAGACCACCTGTCATGAAAACACAAATAACGTCATAGTTTATCAAAAAGTTGTTTCAAATGAATAGTGTCATTGTTATTCATTAAGAAAATGACCAATTGGAGTAGCAAAATAGTCCTTGTTGACAAATAATAACCAAAAATATCAATATTTTGTGTGTCCACCTTTGGTGCAGATGGCAGGTTGCATTCTTGCTGCCATTGAAAACAATGGCAACAACAATGTGTACTTTTACACAGGAATGCAAGATTGTGCAACTTCACAAAAAATAGTCATTTGCTGCTGCATTTTTTTAGAAAACATTAAACTTGAAACTTTATGGATAGTAACAATTGTTCTATTTTAGCATTAACGATATGGCTTTGATTTAAAAAAAAAAAAAAAAAAAAAGTTCTGTCATATACTGGTGGATTAACCATTATAGAAACATAAAAAGATATTTAGGTAAACAGAAATACTGTTAAATTATGGCAGCAGTGGAAAACACCTTATACTGGGTGGAGCTGGAAGAATACATTAAGCACTGTATATCAGTGAACAATAAACAGTTTTTGTTTTGCTTGTTTTGACTGCCTCTGCCTCAATCAAAGCACCATGGGTCAGTCTGCACAATTATTTAGGAAATAATTGACCAATGTAGATTATCTTCAAATGTTTTATTTTTATTGACCACTCTGTTTAAATTGTTAATATCATCCCATTTCGTGCTGTCTTCAGTAAATAGTAATAGGAGAATCAGTATATGTCTTTATCAGTTTTGGTCAATGCAATTAGTAAAAGACATGAGTGACGGTTTTGAGTAGCATTAATTTAACGTACACTGACGTATTTAACCCCTTCTGTAATAGATTTCTGCATCCGAAATGTTCTGCCAAATCACGACAGCCTGATGCCAGGGAGGGTTCTGGATGACCTTGAGATTAATCCTCATTACTGCATTTAGTAACAGGAACTTGGCTCAACTCAAGGAGAAGACTTTATATAGTGTAAAACTTCCAAGTGGAAGTAGACAGGATTCTTTGAACTGTGGCTGTGGAGCTTCATGGCAGCCTGTGTGAAGTTTATTAAATATTTTCTTTTTTAAATAGGATTTTATTTTAAGCTTTTTCAGTCCACAAAACCAAGACATATACTCTAAATGAGTACAAACAAACCAAAACAACAATCACAAAGTCAACTTGAGTCAAACAAAAAAGACAACCCCCCCCCCCACACACACACACACACAAAATAAAATATCCACAATAACAACACAAACTAACCCCCACCCACAAACATACTCAACATCCTCATCCCTCAACTCTTTTTCTTTTTTCTTTTTACATGATCCCTTTTTCTAACACTTTTCCCCATATAATTTCAAATTAGGTTAATTTGTTCTTTTCCGATGCTATTGCCTTTTCTATGTTCAAATAATAACTCAACATTTTTTTCCAGTGGTCCAATGAAGGCGCGTAGGTAGAGTTCTAGCGCTCAAATATAATTTTTTTTTTTTTTTTTTTAAACAATTGATGAAAAAAAATATAATCCAGCTATGTGGATACTTCACTGTATCTTGTAACGCATCTTGAAATACACAAAGTGATCAATCAAAATTAAATTTCATACCCAACACTTTGGACAACCAATGTTCTACGTTCATCCAAATCCTTTGAATTTTACTACATTCCCAAAATGCATGGATTAATGAGTCTCTAATTCCACATTTCAGACAATGACCTGATCTATCTTTGTTATATTTATTAGTTTTATATCTTGCACAATATGCTCTATTAGCTGTAGTATCTCTTGTTAATTAAACATTTCTACTTGACTAAATGTTGACCAAAGTTAACAATCCTTCCTCTAATTGTTGCTGCTGATTTCCAGACTCTGCTGACTGAGTGTGTGGCTCCTCACATGGATCAAATGGGCGTGGTCACCGCCACAGCCTCTGCAGGAAACCCCTCGTATATCTGCAAAATGTTTCGGTAGGTTCATTTGCCTGTTGCCATGTTAGCCTTTCTCCTCCTGATTTCTTTTCACATACTAAATATGATCGTCGTTGTGATAATTTGATGTCTCAGAATCATAGAAGAAGGGCTGTCCTATCGCTACCATTCCTCCTGGCCATTTGTGCTGCAGATATTGGGTTGTTTCTACAGAGTTGCAGGAAAAAAGGCTCATCCCATTATGACCAAGGTACAGTAACAACCTCTTGTAAATCAGTGTGAACAAACAGCCGTGATGGTTTGTGACTTTGTTTCGTGCTCTGGACAGTCCCTACAGTCTCTGGCAGACCTGCGAACAACTCCTCATTTCCCCTTCAGCGGCGAGTTGGACCTGGCAGTTGGTGGAGCTGTAGAGAGCATGGGGCCTGAGGTTGTTCTAACCGCTATTCCCCTTAACATCACTGGCTACGAGTAAGTGCACCTATATGGGGTTTTAGTATTATTTCGAAACGGTATAACTTGAGCTGCAACTATCGAGTATTTTTGGAATTGGGTATTCTGTCGATTATTTCTACGATTAATCGAGTACTCTCGATTCTACTTTTTCATACTGTGTGTGTGTGTGTGTGCATCTTTTGCGTGTACCGGCTCTTCCATTTCTTGCGCATTTAAGAAAACGTGAACCTTACAAGTCAACTTTAATCGTCATTTCTGTGCCTTTCCTCAATTATCTGAACTATGAAACTTAAGGATAATGTTTTTGAA
>JAQQZY010000008.1:10606363-10620236 GCA_030068375.1 Ostorhinchus rueppellii
TCCACTCTCGTGTTAAATTTTTCCGAAGTTAGGTCCAGTGGATCGACCGGAAGGGGCGGAGACTTAGGCTCCCTATGGGAGGCTGGCACAGTGACTCACTACTCCTTCTAGTGGCCACATAAATCTAGCACACCATTAGAGAAAATGTATTCAGTTTAAATCTCTACAGTTGAATACATTTGAATCTTTTGCAGAACTTCAGTGCTCTTTATTCTCAACGCTCTGATAATGTTACCTTTTTTTTCTTTTATATTTAAAGTGGAAATGCTACACATAGTCTTCTTTAATACACAGATTTTATGTAATGGCATCTGATCTGAAGCTTATGTAAACACTAATAATGTTGGCATACAAACCACATGTTAGACCGTGAGACAGGTTAGTTTTACCCTACTGATGATGTGTTGTTGCAATAGTAATTCACAAAGAGCTGCTTTATGTTGTAACAGGATAATAGCTGACTTCACTTTAAATCTGATCACTTTGAAACAGAGTGGGTGGTCTGAACAATGGTTCTTCTCTAGAAATCCACTTTTATTGGCCTGCTCTTTTATCGCTACATTTGTGAACTTACCTCAGAGTTTTATGTGTAACAAATACCTACTGGATATTACAAACTGCTGTTTTTTTCCAGGTTTGAGCTGGTGAAGAGTATGCTCCCTGCAGAACACCACAAAGTGCTAGTGAATATCCGCAAGGCCGAGGCTCGCACTAAGAGACGGAAACAGGCTGAAGAGCACCAGAACGACTCTGACAGCGAAGAGGAGACGCCTAAAGCCAAGAATGAAAGGTGTGCTGTTGCTCTTCTAACGCACACAGCACATATGTCTTATACATTCACCCTTTTAAAGACCCCTTTCCTCTCTGTATCAGTATTGAAGACATCCTCGCAGAATCCGACAGCGACCTCTCAGACAATGAGGGAAAACGTAGCAACTCGCAGAAGAAACCAGTCAAACAGCAGAAAGGTCGAGCCTGGCTTAAGGAAGGAGAGAACGATGACCCGCTCAACTTCCTGGATCCCAAAGTCTCCCAGAGAGTGTTGGGTAAGAAAAGCTTTTTGTTTAGTTGTGTCATCATTTTGGATTTTAATGTCTAAAAAAGAAACCCAGGAACATGTTGAGATGTCGGGATGTTGTTTCCAATATTTTTTTGTGCTTTTGTCTCAGCTACCAATCCAGAGCTGAAGAAGAGCACCAAGGTTGAGCACGGCTTCAAGGTGACGTCAGATGGACGACTTATAATTAAAGATGAAGAGGAGGACGTAAAGGACAAAGGTAGGATGGATCTTGTAGTTTTGACCTTACATTTCGTTGTGCTCTGGGACTGATATTTAGTCTTTACACAGATGAGGGGGAGATGAAAGACATCTTAGAAGAAGCTGGAGTTAAGAGTGTGAGTACCGTTAGGATACAGCAACGTAGATTTATCTGTATGTTGGTACATGTTGGATTTATCGTGACTTTTTTTTTTGTTTTGTTTTTTTTAATCATCAGAAAAAGTCACAGAAGAGGAAGTTCCAAGATGGCAACTTTGATGAGGACATGGACATTGAACCTGAGTTAAAATATAAAGGTAACAAGGGAATTATAATGTAATCTGTGTGTGCCTCTGCATGAAGTATTTGGATGTAAGATTTATCCCACAGTTTATGGCACATTTGTCCATGAGTTATTATAGATAGTTTCTTTCTGTCTGTCTGTCTGTCTGTCTGTCTGTCTGTCTGTCTGTCTGTCTTTATTTATTTCTTTGTCTTTCTTTCTGTCTTTCTTTGTCTTTCTTTCTTTCTTTGTGTATTTATTTCTTTGTCTTTCTTTCTTTGTCTTTCTTTCTTTGTGTCTTTCTGTCTTTCTTTGTCTTTCTTTCTTTCTTTGTGTATTTATTTCTTTGTCTTTCTTTCTGTCTTTCTTTCTTTCTTTCTTTGTGTCTTTCTTTATTTCTTTGTCTTTCTTTCTTTCTTTCTTTCTTTCTTTGTCTTTATTTCTTTCTTTGTGTCTTTCTTTATTTCTTTGTCTTTCTTTGTCTTTCTTTCTCTTTCTTTCTTTCTTTCTTTCTTTCTTTCTGTCTTTCTTTCTGTCTTTCTTTCTGTCTTTCTTTCTGTCTTTCTGTCTTTCTTTCTTTCTGTCTGTCTTTCTGTCTTTCTCTCTCCCTCCCTCCCAACCGAGGAGACATTCAAGTGTTTTGCAGCTTTACATACAGCACAAGAAAACAAAACAGACAGGTCAGAACACAACAGTGGGTTAGTACCAGGTTGACATTAGGGTTAGTATATATACTCTAAAAGACATTTACCAAAGAACTACTCTAAAAAGGGTTTCCTGTGCAATATTGTAAATAAAGACTTCTGATAGTATTTACAGATTTCAGAGCAGTGATACAAGTCAAAAACAGTGATTTAAGTGTAGCAGGGATTATACTAAACAGGTTGTGTTTTCTTGTCATTTAGCTGGAGGTGGAGGTATCCACAGAGCCCTGGGAGGCAGCAGAGACAGTGGAGTAGACTACAAGTCAAAGGTGAGACCAAGACAGAGTTATTATTGGCTATTGTCCTCTTGAGACCCAGCAATGCATTTTGGTCCACTGTAGGGGACAAAAGTTTCACAGCTTTACTTAGGAAAAAAAATCCTATCCACTGCAAAGGAAATTATATAAAAAAAGAAATAAAAGCAGCAATTGTATCTGAAATACTGTTGCATTATGCTTTTTCCAATCAAGACAATCATTTATTGTAAAAAAGCCAAAATATTTACTTTCCTGGGTCTCAAGAGGTTATTATTGGTTTTTATATTTACTTGATATTTGTGTTTTGTTCTGGAAATTAGTTTGTTCCAGTTTTACAAATGCATAAGCCATTTTATTTTGAAGACTCAAGCACATTCGATTACATTTAATTTAGTTTGTTGATTTAAATGTTCAGGTAATAGGATGAAAACCTTGATTCATAGAAGGTAACAATGCATATTGAATAGGATTTCTAGGACTAAAGAGTATAAAATATCATTTATTAAAGGTCCAATTTTATGCAAAGCCATTTTTTTCTTGCACAACATGTACCAAAAGCATTTGTCAAGGTTAATAATTAACACTCGGGACAAAATGATCAACCAGAACTTTAGTCTAAAATTGTGTTTCTGTGACTTCTGTTTAGTTTGTTTTTTTTTTTGGTTTCAGTATTAATATTGAATGGATGGAATTGTATATGTGTAAGACATCTGTCTTTAAGTTAACAACAGTCTTCATTAGCTGTGATAATACCAGTAAAATAGAAACACACCACTTGCAGGCATCAGACAATGTTGTTCAAAAACCCATTTGTGTTGTCTCTGCTTTTCAGAAAGGAAAAGGTGACGTGAAGAAAACAGGAAAGCCTGACCCTTACGCATACATCCCTCTAAGGAAAGCACAGCTCAATCGCAGGTACGAGGATTATTTTTTAACACTTGTGAGGATATTGTTTTATATACTTGTATGACAAATTGTAATAATGGTTTTGTTTTTTTTTGTTGTTTTTTTGTATCTTGTGCGTTAATAGGAAGCGTGCCAAACTGCAGGGCCAGTTCAAGGGTATGGTGAGAGGAGCCCAGAAGGGGGCGTTGTCTGGAAAGAAAATGCAGAAGAAGAAGAGGAAAGCCTGAAGAGCACATTGAATAATATTTCTAAGGACTATAAATGTGTTTGGCGTGATGGCGTGTTCAAAAACATACCGAAATTAGGACTTACACCGCTGATGTGTGTGTGTCTGTGGTGTGTTATAACAGAAAGAAAGATGAATCCAGTTTATTTTTAAAACTGCCTACATTAGTTAGCCTGAGTGTGTGTGTTGAATGTGCTGTCCCTGCTGTGGCACTAACTGAGCAAACGTGAATCAGTCAATGAAATATTCAGGTTGTCATATAAAGCTCTCCCATATTCTATGCATGTGTATTTGTACACAGATGGAGTGTTTTGAGAAGAAAGATATGCCTTTGTTTGACCACATGATGGCGTTCAACACTTTGGGATTACTTCCAGTAAAAACATTAAAAATGCCCAAAATGCTGGTCTTCAGTGAAGTGAAAATTATTTAAGTACTTGGTAGCTGATATCTTTTAGCGTAACTGAAGTCAGATAACTTTTGTGACCATATTCATCTCCTAACAGAGAAATGCTGTTGGTTGTTTCGTAGGTTCACATACCATAAGCCTTATGTGATTCATTTTCAGATGGATTGCAGCAAAATGACTCATGTAGTGATGAACCTACTAAATGCCCTCTTTGTGTCTGAGCTCAGTGTCAGTCAGTTTGTCTTGGAAAGGGGGTCAGATGACCAAGACTGAGCCTTTACATTCCCAGACCAGGCATCATCCATTTGAAAGGTAAAAGGGTATCAGAATATATGGGGGGAAAAATCTGAATCAAATACCCTGCAAATGTGGAAGTAATTTAGACCAGTATGACAAAGTAGTGAAACATCAACAGTAGTATGTGTGACTTATAAGGCCCTCAGCATTTTCTAGTGTGCAAATGCGAGTCAAAAATCTGGAGAAAAAAAAAATGAATCCCTTGCTTTACAAATGTAATAAAGAAATAAGGTGTATTTAATTTGACATGAAAAGCAATATATAAATAAACAAAATTCAGAAAACACATTACATGGTCATTTGAAGCACTTATGGTTTAACAATTATTTCCAAAGCTGTATTTCATTATTTCTATTGGGCTTAGCACAGTTTCAAAGTGAATGAACGATAAAATAGTCATTTCCAAACAGGCAAGAGGAGCACACAACCTTGGAATGAGAAGTTCCAGGATCTGCTCATATTTGAAAGGTTTTCGTCCTTGGCGTGTTCTTTACAATTCCACCAAGCTCATTAAAGTCAATGCGGTAAATCTTTGAGTGTAATCCAGCTGAAAAACAAATGGTAATGAAAATGTAACCACCTTGGAGATCGTAATGCTGACAAAAAGATTTATGCCACAGCAGTTATGCTAAAAAATGACTGTTGCACTCAAAACTAATAAAGTGTCAGGGACAGATTATGGGTGTCCTAACAGCAGTAGAAACTTAATTAGTTTAATAAGTTTCATCACCAAATGTGGCATCCCCATTACCCATTAAATATGTCATTAGGACCCCGCTGTTGACCCCAGTGTGTGTGCACTAGCTGTTGGTGTGACTGCAAATATATAGTTTTCTTAAAATATTAAATTATCATAAATGCTGATTTTATATTTAACCTAGAAAAAAAAGGCATTGCCAGACAGGTCATATAAAAAAAAAAATATTTATTGAAAGTGACAGAAGCTGTTAATACAGAAATAATGCAAATGATCATTTCAGTCTTTAAATGCAGTACACAGGAAAACCCTGACAATACCAAGATTCAATGCAGTCTTTGACTTGACGCGTGTTAACACAAATACACTACACATGGAGTTACTTCGATCTCACACCAGAACACTTCCCTACTTTAACATTTCCCTCTCGTAGGTTTCAAACAAATCCCACAAATCCACCAGATACTAAACATCAGTCATAAGCAGACAGGGCCTGTACGCAAATAAATAAAATGTGGAAAAACTGCCCTGCAGTTGCAATATGATCACTGATTTGTAAAAATTTTATAGTTTTGACTGTGAGCTGGGAAGAGTTTAGATTATAAGTAGAAACAGGTTTATTTGGATGAAAAGATAAAATGATACATCTGTTTACTTTCAAGCAACCTAATCTAAGTGTACAGTTAAACCCAAAACCGACTACAGTAACATTCAAATCATCTGCCATTACACACTGTAGTTTTTAAATCACACCCTCAGTCCGCATTATTAAGCTTTACAAAATAAAACATCCCAAAAAACAAGGCCATTTACCATCACCAGCCACACACATTCTCTTACACTTTCTACATCAACATACAACTTAAGCCTCAGTCACAAAGCTTCTATCGTTCGAACGACCTGTGGTGTTCATACACGTTCATGAAGGGAGCAGTAGTTTCTTACAGCTGTCTTATGAAGTCCGTATGGCTGCTGTTCAAAACAAGAGCATCTTGAGGCCGTCTTGAGAAAATGGTGATTTTGTGTCGTATGAGCACCATATACAGTTGTCATGGTCTTTGTCAGGGTGCCTAGAAACCTTCCTCAGACCTACGACCATGAATTATTTGGTCATAAGGTGAATATACGTCATCCCTACATGAAACTCAGGGCACTCAAGTTGTTGGTAGGAAGATCTTACACCCTTTCAGAATATTTAGATCAGTATATAAACAGTGGCCATGGACTACAAAACTGAAACTTCTACAGCTACAAGATGAAGAAGAGGAAGATCCAGCATTTGTTTTGGCCCTTTCAGTCTGACAGTAGTGGAAGAACAGGGACATTCTAAAGCACTGAACATAAAAAAAACACCTTAACATAGTTAAATGCCCCAGAACAGTGATCAATCATCACCAAAGTTCATGTGGACATCTGTAGTCATGGCCACTTTCACCTCAGCAAAAAACCTTCACATAGTTTAATCTTAACTGTTCTTTATTTCATTCATTCATTTTTTGAATCGTTCGGTCCGGTCGTGGAGACACTGGAGCCTAACCCAGCATTAGAGATGTCCACACATAATTTGGTGATGATGCCCTTTTCAGACATTAAACTATGTTAATCTATTTTTACATGAATCCTTTTAGAATGATGTGCATTTGATGTGTTTGGGATCGTGTGCTATCCGTGGTGCTGAAATCACACATTACTGCGGATAAACAGACCTGCACCGTTAAAAACTAGGGGTCATAATAATACATCAGATGAAGACATTTCAAGTACAAAGTATAAGAATAAAACAAAGATACACGAGAATAACAGAGGGAAGGGAATGTTTAAAAACACTAACTGTCTGACATGCACATCCATCAGCCTGATCCTCGTCTCTGTGGAATGTACATTATCTCTGCAGGTTTGGTGTTGTTTCAAGCTTATTTTTCAGTTAATTTAACACTTTCGCTTCAGCACCATACGTTTGAGTCCAGTCTTTCACTCCATCTTGAAAATTTGTATTCGACCCCCTCAAAGAACGCCATGAATGATGCACGACTGCCTATAAACACCTTATGTCCACCTTAAGAAAGCCATATGAATCTCTGTCTGTATGTCCGTTCATGTGAATGCCGTAAAGGACCCCCAATAACACTGAAATGTGTTCTTGAGATCTACTTATGGCCACCGCAGGAACATGTGGGTTCTGGAAGGGCCTCATAATCCACCAACGTCCTGTGTTGTTCTTACATTGTTGGTAAGGCATTTATTAATCCGCCGTGTGACAGGGGGTTTTGTACTGAGTTTGTAGAAAATCTTGGACAAGATTCCTCACCTGGGTATAAACACAGGAAAAGTCCACGAACACTCCACTCTTACACAGCCACTTTAAGAAGGTTGTACGAAAAGCTCCATAAATCGTTCGTAGTGGCATTTGTGACTGAGGCTTTACTTCTACCACTTTGGTCACAATGCTATCTGATATCTACATAATTAATCAAATAACTACATGTTCTGTTTTCTTTTAATGCGTATCTGTTTTATTATACTAGTGTAATCTCAAATAAAATCAGTAGCTGACTTTGAAAAAAGATAAATATTGTTTTGCTGTCCAGCAACAAAGCACAGAGCTTCGTGTATGAGCTCCTGGCTTACATGGTTTAACACTCATGGAGTCTTTAGGGTGAAACAGGACCTTTTTAACACAAAATGACTATCAGCTGTTTATGGGACTCCACCTCTTCATCATCAGAGCCTCGGTGGGGGTCGAGATGGTGGGGGCCCTGGGGCTGCGCGAGGTGGTGGTGGACCTGGAGGGGGCCGTGTCATTGGCGGGGGTACACGAGTGGGTGGTGTGGTGCGCGGCCCTCTGGATGGAGGTTTGGTGCGCGGGACAGAGTTGGAGACCAGAGGTTGGTGTTCGATGGGAGGAGGAGGAGGAGGTGAGGGGGAGTGATGTGTTCGAGGAGAAGTCCCGTTGTTAAGGGTGGACTGCCCGTCTTTGACCCGCTGGAAGCGTATACAGCGACCCTGCCAAACACAGACAACAGGAGGGTTAGACCAGAGCCGTGCATCATGACCCTGGGAGGCCAAAGCCAATAGGGGATTGTTTTTATCATATGCATCTGTGTGGGTGAGCAGACGTACTCGCCCACAGATGACTCAATCTTTATGAAACTTGGTATGTACACTGCCCGGCCCAAAAAAGAACACCTACTTAGATCTAACTGAGCTAATAGTTCAGATCACTGGATAATTACTGCAGGGATTTACACTTTATTTAACCCTGATACAGTGAACAGCCTCTCATTTCTTTAAAGAATCATCAATTTAGTAGACAGCATAAAGATCGGACTGTGTCTCAGTGGAAAAAGTTCATATGGTCTGATGAGTCCAGACTGACCCTGTTCCAGAGTGACAACAGAGCCAGCTGAAGTGATTACCCATCATGCCTAGTGTCTACAGTACAGGTCTGTGGGGGCAGTGTTATGGTCTAGGATTTTTTCAGTTGCTTAGGTCTAGGTTAATCAACACTGAGTCCAAAACAATAATAGAAATGAAAGTGATTTTGCATTAACTCATGGAAATGATGTGATGATGAATGCTAAAGCTAAAGACAGTACGATGAAATATTGCATGTGGGACACACATTAAAGTAAGCTTTCCCATCAGTGTTAATGGTTTGTGTGACCCTAAATGAATTCAATACTAACATTTAATACAAACAAAACTAAAATGAGTGACTAGAATTAATCTAAAAACTGTAATAATTACAAAAGCTAAAGGCTACATAAGGCTCAGGCTAATATAAAGTGTGACATTTGTGTGTATCCTCTCCTTCATCTAACATGGAATTAAATGAAATGGCATATGAAAATTTATTTTACACAGTGAAGCTACTCTACAATTAATAAAAACAATAGTTCCAGTAATTTTTTTTTAAAATTGTAAGAGCCTGTAGGGTTTAACTGGCCATAAATCCTTCATTTCTAAACAAAAATTTAATTGTAAAGTATCATACAAGCAAACTGAATGAGTGATGTGGTTTTGTCAAAAACACTGAACTCATTCATAATTCTTGAAATTTTACAAGTTTCCTGGATGAATGTCCGAGATAAACACGAATAATGATTATTTTTTTATTAACTGACGGACAGCTTGGCATGGCTTATGGCTCATTTCCTTCATTCCTTTCACTGTGTCACTCTCCTCTCGTACATCTTATCCTATCGTCATACTTCATGTTAACTTGGAAAGTCTGTCAAAACAGCAGTGAACTTGAAAGTGTACGTTTGTGTTCTTGTGGTTTTGCGACTTCAACTCTGATTAGAAACCAGTCTTTTGTTCGTGTGCAGGGTTTTCATCCCCTCTCTGGTGCATGTTTCATTATTTCTTTGTAGAACACAGATGCAGGGCATCTTTGTGCAAATCAATGAGCGTCTTAGATCCACCAGCCAAAGTGGTTTGTGTGATTCTTTGCCCAGCGCTGCTGACAGAGGCATATGTGTTAAAACCCCCAGAGGGCACACAGAGCAGCTTCTGTCTTCTGTCCACACCTGCACTACAATAGCTGTGATACCAGCAAAGACGGGCACTGACAAAGTTATCACACACATGTTTCTGCAGTCTTTTCACATTTCCCCTCCTCTTCTCTAAAAGCCTCTGCCTCTGACTTGTCCTCTCTTGATGCAGAACAGAAAGTGGTTTATGTCCCTCATGTGCTTCACTTGTTGGAATGTAATGCAAAGGGGATTTCAATATCCCCACAATGGTTAACAGAAGACCCCTGGCGTTTAACATAATTTACAAGTCGGGGAGAATGGAACGCTTCTCTTATTGTTCTCATTGATAGTTTTCCTCTCTTCGACCTCTGTGTTCCCTTCATAGTATCTTTGTGCAGACACACACCAGCTCCTGTCTTGCCCAGTGAGTGTGTGAAGGATGGAAAGTCGCTCTCTGTGCCACAGACCCTTGGTGGTCTGATTATAACACCTTATTAAACAGAGAGGCCCTAAAGTCACACAGGGGCCATTAAGAGGACCCCAGCAGCAGCAGCTTTGTGACTGAGGGGGCCATTGTGTAGGTGTGTGAGTGTGTATATGAGGGGTGTGTAATTGATTGGGGGCAGCGCAGTTGGAGGGGTTTGGGGTGGGGGGTGGGGGGGTGACTGCTTCGATCTTGTCACAGAGCCACGGTGAAAAGGCCAGTTTGTGAGCAGCAGAGCAGCAGCACAACACCAGAGAGAGCATATGGACACAATGAGAGCACAAGCTCATGAATATGAGTGTGTTTGTGTGTGTGTGTGACTGTAAGCATGCTTCCACCAGAACATATGGCCTGAATGAAACTGCAGCCTCATGAATAACACAAACAGAGGAAGGGAAAGGTTAGGAGGTTGGCTGCAAAAGAGCACCAAAAAACCCCATAAAATTCATGTTAAAAAAAGTAGATTTCCAGGATTAAAGTAGATTATGTCGATATGAATGAGTTGTGTGAGAGGTCAGCAATGTGTCATCTTTGATGGTTAGCCTCTGTGTGAGTCCTGTTGGCCATAATGTCTGTCAGAGTGTTACTTCCCCTTTTGGCAACTGTTTACTTGGGAGTCTGGATAGAAGAAAAACAAAACCCTAAAACACCTCGAGCGACCCCCTTCACACCACTCTGCTGTCGAACTCCATTCTTTTCCTGTGCCCCAGGATTTACCCCTCAAGCACGAGAAAGATATTTGGTAGGAAGTGTTGTATACTGTGCATGCATGTCCTACTATTATATACAGTTGGTCTTCTGTGACAGTGTGATTGATTCTTGATAGATAAAGTGTAACTGGGACTCGGTATGTAATCATTACACCTGGTCAAAGGTGATACTTATGTGTGGGAATAGGAATAAAAAGAGGAATGTGTCTAAAATGTAAATATTCCACATTTATGGGCAACAGTTAAATAAGACAATTCGGTGGAAGATGCATAAGTGGAGCCAGCACTGCCTGTCACCTAACATGAAAATGGACATGTGATAACAGAACACTTTATCAATGACACTGTACTGAAGCACCTAACTGATCCAGTTCATATTAAATTTCCTCCAGTATAGTCTCGCTGTGCAGATATTATCCTGTTCTGATTAAAGAAAGCCAAAACGCTCACATTACTTACAAGAGGCATTTGAAAACAGCAAATGTTAATTCAACCCTCAAAAATCCTAAAACTGTTTTACTTGGATGGCTGTTTCTTTTATTTTGTGTCGTGCACAAACTGCCCTACTCTCATGGGATTACATGACAACAAAAACACAACTAAACAGTCCCATTTCTTTCCAAAATCACTGCTTCTTCTACAGTTCAGTCACAAACAAAGCACTCTGTCTTCTCTCCATAGCTTGGCGAATAAAATCTGCCACAAAAATGGTTCCTTTCCTGATTTTTTTTTTCACCATCATCCAGGCAGATAATTTACTAAAGAGTTCATCCCTTATGTTTCCAGATTGTAAAACGACCTCTCATTCAGTATCATCCAGTCTGTCCTCTAGAGTGGTATTAAAAAGTCAACATGGCAGATTTTTATACATAGTTGCTTCTATGAAAATGGGTTCATTTTAGTACTTGGCCCTTTTCCAGCTTTTTAGACCCAATAATAAAAGGGACATTTAGAGATACTTTCCCCTAGGATGTACCTAAGGATGACCTCAGATAAATGCAAAAAAATGATACTCTTGCTCCGAGCCATCCCAAAATTAATACATTTTTAAGAAAATATTGCGGCCAAAAATAGGACCAAAATTTGAAAAGCTACACAGGTGTCAGCGCATTTGATCTGGACCACATGGCTTGAAATGGTCTTAAATAGCACTATAAATAAAGACGCTGTGTTAAATTTGATGATCCTAGTGTTTTTTCTAACCCAGACATTCAGGTTTTTCCATCAATATCAGTCCCAATCCAGGTTTTGTATGCAACCCATTGTGTCCAGTTAAACGCACATAAATCACAAATGATTTTCCAACAGTTGTCATTTGTGTGAAACACTCGGCCTTACATAATTACTGCACTTCCCAAAATGCACCAGTGAGAGAATAAAGAGATATTAAAAAAAAAAAAAAAAAAATCGCAACATGTAATTTTTTCCGTCCTTTTGATTGTGTTGCATGCAGATTTTTGTATTAAATACAATGTAAAATAATATAAAAATGGGTTTTTGTCTGAAAAATAGTCCCTCTTTTATCTCAATAAGTATTTGTAGAGCCCTATATCCCAATAAGGTTGCCTTACAGGCTTTACAGAATGAAAGAAACAACAGTCAAATACACAGTAGATGAAGGAAATGGATTAATGTCCTGGACATCCCCTGTCCTTTGACCCTCCTTCTCAGCAAGGAAAAACTCCAAAAACCCGGTGGGAAAAGAGAAACCTGAGGAGAACCACAGTGAAGGAGAGATCCACTCCCATGGACGTACAGACTATAGAGGCACCAGGACTCATGGATGTCCATTTATGGATGTGGTTCCAGTCTAATATGATGCACATGATGACAAATAGACCCAAAGTGCTTCCAAACTTGCTTCATAACACTAGTCTAGATCTAGTTTGAATTTTTAGCCCCATGTCCTGTTTTTAGGGACCAGTTTCATTGAAGCATCCACATAGTTTATCCATTTGTATAAATTCTGGTTTAAAATCCACAAGAAAAACATGCACTTTTTTGGAATCATATCTATATTAGCAAGAATATTAGCATGTTTAATTAGCAAGAATATTTAATTTGCAAGAATATTAACAAGTCTCATTTATTCACCAACACCAGTCAGTCTCATCTTCAGTGGGTCAGGAATGCGACTGCCAGGTTCCTAAGTAAACCTAGTTGTCAATTCCACATCACACCAATTCTCAGCGCCCTTCACTGGCTTCTAATTAAAAACAGAATGGATTACAAAATCTTACTGATTATTCCAAAGGCCTTACGTGACCTGGCTCCATACTTTAAAGGACTCCTGAGACTTCAGTCCAGCTGCTGTGCTCTCACATCATCTGATAAAAGACTTTTAATTATTCCCCATTCCTGTCTTAAAACCAGAGGCTCCAACACTTTGGAACAGTCTTCCAGATTTAATCTAATAAGAAGAAGCAGGTTTGTGTTTTAATGGACGCTAAATTTCACCTTTGCAGGAAAACCTCTGTCTATGTTTTTAGTTTTTAGCCTGTTTCTTCTCACGTTATCTGAATAAGTGCATATCGAGTTATAACATAGACGATGCATAAAATAAGATATTACACATAGATCACACATATTAAACATTATAGTTGTAGTAAATATTTAACTGTATGTAATTAATATTGTTCATATAACTGATTTTGTAAATCTGATTGTGTGTGAGGGAACTGAAAAAGTGTATGTGAATGATTGTACAGATGTGTTGTAAATATATATAAAAACAAAATTGTGTTAGCAAAACAAATGAAGTAGAATTAATTTAACTATTAGTTCGTAAAAAGGGGTGGAGTCCATAAGTTATACTTCTTCCCACTCCTTTTCGAGGGCAGATCATTTTGTTTGATCATGTTGTATGGTTCTTTGCTGCTTGATTCTATGTGCTCAAAATAAAACCACACTACTACTTAGGGCTGTGCAATTAATTGAATTTTGATCATGATTTAGATTTTGTTGTCAAAAAATCTCAAAACTCATATAATTGAGTTGGAATTATTTATTTTCCGTTTTTCTTTACACAATTTCTGAGAGAAGTGCATGTGCAATACATTCCATTTCATTGCAAAACAGCTGTAAAGTACAAGCCTAGTAAACTAGCCCGCCTCTAGTGGCAAAAAATATTTTTTGCCTGAATCGTTGGTCTAGGCACGCTCCATAGA
>JAQQZY010000008.1:10628774-10639556 GCA_030068375.1 Ostorhinchus rueppellii
GGTGGGGTGGGGTGGGGGGGTGTAGAGACAAGGGGGGCATTGAGCTCTAGGTTTAGACTTGAGAAGGGGGAGACAGGGGGAGGAGAGGAAACAGAGTGGGGGATGGTCAGAGGAGGGCCTTTCCTGTTTTACATCCCTTCAGCGCTGTCCCTCCTCTTTGAGACGCCCTTAGACCCCCCTCCTTGCTCTGTCTTCACTTCCTCAATCACTGACACTGTTTTCGCTCCATCTTTATCCTCAACACACCACTGTAGCTCGTCTCATAACTCATGTTGACACTGACTTGGAAGTAGGAGGCTGGTGGTGCAGGTGCCACTCATCTTTTCGCCTTCTTCCCGCCTCCTACTTCTGCCCCCATCCATCCCCATAATACAGCAAACCCACCTTTCAGGCAGCCGGCCAGGCAGGGGATACAGTGCTATCAGCCCCCGTATGACAGAGAGATCTCAGCCCCTATCAATCATCAATCTGCCAAGTGCATATGTCTTTCCCTTGTGTGTGTATATGTGCAGGAGGGGAATCCGCATCCGGAAGGTTCCCAGTCAAACTAGATTTGTGTGACGGCACCATCAATGACTTCATTATATGAGACAAGGCTTGGGTAAAGCAAGAGGTGAATAAGGGTCACTGGGGGTTTGGGTGACGCTGGGAGCTGAAGTTCTTACAACCTTAGGTGTAAAATAAAACCCAGACAAGAAAGCAAAGCAGTTCACCTTCTCGATCATCTGACAGTGACACTAACCCCCACTGCACAACAGCGCTGTGGAGACGACTGTCGGGAACTTTAACGTAAGTAAATAGTGAAAAATGTGCAAAGAGTCACGTTCAGTTCGATTTTTTTCTCAACAGTTCAATTTCCAAGACTTTAAAACACACAAATTCTATCCAAGTAATTCCTACATTTCAGATACTTATACTTGTGAAACTGTGACATTTATAGCTCATTATATCTCATTTAAGTGAGTTATTGTGCATTTGTGTACTTGTAAACATAGTTCAATAATGGTGTTTTAATAGTCAGAGTTCCCATAGAAATGCACTTTTGCTTTTTGACTTATGCATATCAATATTTGCAAAAAAAAATTCACTAAAGTTTACTAAGAGCAGGGTTAATTTGATAGTAAATGACAACTCCCAAACTTTGCAGGTGAATTTTAGAACCTTTTTTTTTTTTTTTAAATAGCAACATAACATAGTAGTTGTTTGGTTCCAGAAGCCATAAGGTGGAAGAACAAGTGATAGGAAACAGTGGTTCTCTATTTAATTCATTATCTATGTTGTTGTTATTTGTAATGTCATTTTATCTAATTACTATAAATACTGAGCTGAATGGAACCTTGAGTATTTTACTTTCTGATGTTTAGCTGCTATGTTACTTGTAAAATATCTCAGTAATAGATTCCTAGTTTTAACTGTTAAGTTTAATGTCAAGTAGACGTACAGATACCTTATAGTAGCAGTATTTGCTGTACTTCTTTAAAGCAATAAAAGTGCAAAAATAGCCCTATGAAGGACATTTCTAATGCCTTCTTTTGTGCAAAGTGAACTAAATTTCGTGTAATATTGACACACTGAAATATATTACATTATATTGAGATCTGTGATTCCGTGTGAGGTAAAATAATTAAAAAATAACTAAATAAAAATGTGTAAATGACTTTCAATATCATAACAAAGCTTGGAAAACTAGGATTACAGTCCAGTCTCTCTTTTGTCATGTCATGTCTTTAGCACAATTTTTGTCTAACTGAAGAAGTACTGACTTTGCACTTGTTTGTTTTATTTTTTTGATGACTAACATACAGTTAGTCTTATACATACAGTTTTAAAGTCATAAAAATGAACAGAAATGGCACTAAATCACAAAATCAAAGAATCAGTGGTTTTAGACTGTGTTGTCCTCTTGTTATGTCTTCTAAGTTATTTTTTTTAATCTTGTTATGTAAGTTGCATATGATATACACCAGCAGTGTTTTATGTGCATCATTGTTCCATGTATTACCTCCGCCAAGGAGGTTATGTTTTTGCCAGGGTTTGTGGGTTTGGTTTTTAGCAACATAACTCAAAAAGTTATGGGCGGATTTTGATGAAATTTTCGGGATATGTCCATGCTGGGTGAAGGAAGAGATGATTAAATTTTGGAGGTGATCTGGATCACCGTCTGGATCCAGGAATTTTTTAAAGGATTCCTTATCATTGTGAGATAGGGCATGGTGGCACAGCTACATATGTGGTCATTCAGCGCTGTCTAGTGAAGGAAAGTACAAACGCTACCTTAAAAAAAAAAAGTACAAACACTACCTTGGCAGAAGTCTACACTCTCCGAGTGCTTTTCTAGTTTATAATGAAATCAGTTTTCATATTGAAAAGGTAATAAAAACAATCAACAATTCCTCTCAGATGGGGATCCATGGGTCCCAGATGTGGTAGTTTTTATGCTGTTGTGTATTCGTGCATGCTGTAGCGCATTTGTCCAGCAGTCACCGCCAAAACGTTCTGGCTATAGCAACGTGATTGTAAGGCTATTGTAGACTAAAATGACCAATATCTCCCAAAATATTAGTCCTATCAACTTGCCGTTTTCGCTACCGCCTTCCTTGACCAAAAATACATAAATATGTCAAACTGTAGGGGTCAGCTCTTTCTGGATTGTGTGTGAATCCCCGGACACACACAAATGCACACAGAGAGCATGTGGTTTTTATAATATAACAAATAAATAGTAACAAGTCTGCTTTGAAAATGCAAAGAGGAAAAAACATCAGTATGACTAAAATATAGAAAGTAAAAGAAAAATACTCCTTAGTGAAAACTCTCCTTAAGTACATTAGCAAATGATCTGTGCTTAGTTACTTCCCAGCTCTGAATTCTACCTCTGGGTACAAAGACCAGACCTGAGTGAAAAGGACTATTATGCTACTTCTAAACTCTGAGGGGTACAAACAGAGACCTTATAGTACAAACACCTGTCCAGTCTGCCCAGTGAATCTCCAGCCTAAATACATATTCTGCACATTACTGCTCTCCAGCCCAGAACTCATCAGCCAGCTGTTGGCCTCCTCTCTGGGCCCTTTAACCATTCACAGCTGACTTCATCTTTAGCAGCATTCAGGGTGATAGGGAGTGCTGAGTCTGCTCTAATGGGCTAATGTTATATGGAAGGACGCCTCCTTCAGGCACCATTGCAGTGTGTAATGATGCTCCCTGTTCTGAGCTGCTCTCAGGAGGAAGAGCCTATGATGACAAAAACAGACAGAAACAAAGCAGACACTAAACCATACAGATGCAGGGTGGAGAGGCCAGTCGATATAGTTTTATCGGTTCCTGTTTACATCATTTATATATCACAGAATGCTGAATCTTCCCTCAGCATAGCATGAAAACAGAATTCCTCTACTTCCTATTTCTGAGCACTACTTCCTTATCGAAGACGTACTTTTCACTTGCAGATAGGACAACCTCAAATCACACTACAAATCTAAGTGACAGCAACAAGACAGATGATGTCTGGGAGGTGTCTGAGGCCGCGGGCTGGAGTGTATAATTATGCACAAGGCTGCAGGCAGTGTGGACGGGAAGGCTGCCGGGCCATGGACCTCTCCACGGTCGGCCCACAGCATCCCTCTGTCTGCCCTGCAAGAAACTTCAGCTCCGAACCACCACCAAGAGTGAAGCGGCAAGCCCTTAAAGGAAACGTTACACTGCCCTGCCGAGTTCACTCAGTCGCTCCCTCCTAAAGTGCCAAACAGAGATTGCGATACATCACCCGTACAGATACAAACACAAACACACATTCGCACACAAACGCAGGCGGTTGCAGAGGTCTTCTCCAGGAGGCTCTCATTAAGTCGTGTTCCTGGGCTCTACTCCTGTTGTCCCCTTGTGATTGGTGTCTGGCTTCGTTAGCTGTGACAAACACTGATTGATCACAGACACTCAGTGACTTTGCTGCTAATTTGTTCAAGGGCGGCAGTCCTCTGTGTTCACCAAACTTGTGTGTGGCTGGCAAAGATCTAAGCTTAGAGTGCTACGAATGTAAATGGGTGGTTTGGTAACTGGAGAAATAGGTGAGCGACAGTGTGGGGTAACAACCTGGTAAGAGCCAAAAGGAGAAACTATGCACAGCTTACCTTCCCACTTCACTGACAACAGGAGCAGGACACAGAAGGAATGTGTCTTCTATTCCAGCTGGTCTCTCATCTGCACGGGAAAACAATCCACAATTTGACATGAAAAATGTAACAGAAAAGCCGCAAACCTAATGAAAAATGACAATGATATTTAATTGACCAGAAAAAAACATTATGTTTTGTCTATTTTAGATCATATCTTTGTTAAAATGCCAAAACATCACCTGGTTTTGTGTCTGAGTGCATCTGAAAAACTTACCAACAGTATAGGTGTCATTTAGTTTGAAGCTGCAGAAGACCTGGTCGATGTTTCTGGCATGAAGAAACCCATTACCTCTCACCACCACCTGGAAATTCTCTGAGACAGAAAAGCACAGACACTATCAGGAAAAAAAATCAAAACACATTCATACTCGACAATGTTATGACATATATTCAGCTTTATTTTAGAGAATTCTCCTCTTATTTTGGTTTGAGAGAAGACAGCAAGTCTAGACAGACAAACAGCAGTAGAAACTCTTTCCTGCTTGTTTATATCAGTGTGCTTTTGTGTGGAAAGGGCATAATATGCTCCAATGGTGATAATGCTAAAAGTGCTTCTATTCTGTGCTGTAGCCAGAAGGTGTGTGCATGTGTGTCTATCTGCGTGTGTTTGTGTCTTTGACCTTTAGTTTCCCCCGGGCACCGTTAAAGCACACTGACAGAGACTTGCCAGCATATGCTGAAGTGTCTATGTGGATGCTAAGCAGCATATGCTAGAGAGCAGGAAAAACACTTGCTTAAAAACATGCCTGTGGGGCTGACAACAGCACAGCACTGTCAAAGCAGGTCTGACCTTACTTACAGTATTAGCACATAATGCGTATATGAAGATGAATATGTAACTGTTACTCATACTATATGTTCTGCATAGCAATGTTTAAGCACTAGCGTGTCTTTAGTGTGTGCATTAGTGAGTGCGTGCCGACGTGTTTGTGTGGTGTCTGCTTGTGCACTGAGGCTTCCTCTAGCATTATACTGGCTAACAGAAGTGAACAGTTGCCACACCTTTAACATTTAAGCCGCAGCGTGAAGATCACTGGATAAAAACATTAGTGTGTGGGTGTATATGTGATAGTATTTGCTAAAAGGTCAGACCAGCCTCTATTGAAGTCATAAATACAGACACACAGGCAGACTCCTAGCAGAGAGGAGAAAAAAGCAGCATGTTAGACATCTATGTTGTCACAGATGCTGTAAATATGAAAAGCTCTGCAGATATGCTGAAGGGGGAAATCTGAGGAAAGTGGTGATGCACATATTAAAGGGATAAAACATCTCTGAAAATAAGGACAAGTTGGTGCAGTTGGTATAAAAAATTATTTAATAGAGGTATTATGTAAAACATTCCACCAAACACAGATGGGATTTGTTTGTATAACATTGCAGACATAAAACCTCATAAGAGTAAAAGCCTCTTCGTGTCAAATACCCTTACTCATGTTTATGATTCTAATTACGAGCTGTAAGTGCGCACACTGCCAGCCTCATACAACTACTAATATAGAGTACGTGTGCATACTTATTCACACTTGCTCCGTGACTTACGGCTTGCCAGTATTGTGCTTGTAATTTCCCCATCAGACCCAGATGTATGTACAGTACATACACACATGCAACAACACCACAGCCACATTACAGACATCTACTGTTATCCAAGCCCCTTGTTTCCCTCTGCTTCTAATTTTACTGCAAAACACAACCACAGGAATCACAGCCACAAATTACAGCAATATAATATAATAACAGAAAACTTGGATTTTACATTTAAAAAAAAAAAATCAACTATTTATGTGGTTTGCAATTGTTTGTAGCCACAGTTTTATTAGAGGCCTTCATGCTAATTCTCTCTAATGCTCAGTGCATTGTCTCTATTAACAGTCATCCTCCTTTCACACGTTACCATTCAATAGTGTGGTCTGCACTGTGACAGGGAGTGTGTGCAGTGATACCTGATAGCTCTAGATGGTGCGACTAGAAGTTTATATCACACTAGTTATGTAACATTATGGAATTTTAATTTCTGATTAATGGAATTGCAAAGACTTTCTATAGGTTACTGTGATGAAAATTTGGCCGTTTCAGATATATATATATATATATATATATATATATAGTCATAGAGTCAACAGAGCACATTTTTGATAAATAATTGTTTTGTAACGTTGAAATCATTAGTATGGGTACACGCAGTTATTAGGTGTTCTCAAAGAACTCTGCACTACACTCCATAAGTGTTTTCTCACTGTTGGGGAAAAATACTATACTATATCATTTGCTGCCTGTCATGTTATAGGTGTTGCTTCTGCTATTCTGTTTGTTGGTATAAGGCAAATTCATATGGGGCAGGAAATTATAAACAGTATACTGGTTCATCTGATATAATGTTCAGCTCTAAAACACAAAATTTTAAGTAAAAAATTATTAAACATAGAAGCTGGGATTTGTACTTGTTCTACATTTATTGTTTTGCATTTTATAAATGAAAATGTCCATTAAAGCAAGATCTAAACTTATTAGCTGACTGGATTCCACTGATCTATTAAATTAGTGGTGATTATTAGGTGAAAAAATCTCAGTCTGAGTATGTACACACACATACACACTTCCCAACACACACAAAACAAGGCTTGATGGGCTAAAAGGTCAGTGCTGTCAGACACATGGTGGACATGGACTGGTGGGGCCCTGCTGACATGCACAACACATATGCTGCTGCCCTCGTCTCTCTGCCTGCGTGTCCATTTACATCTACACCTGAATGTTTGACAAGGACTGCATTTGTATGAGTGTGTGTTTATGTGTGAAAAATACACGTGTACATGCATGTGTGGAGGATTTGGGGTATGCCTTGTCCGAACAGCGGGTCTTCAATCACATTAGTGTGATGGGACATTGAAGGACAGGGAGGGGCAAAGGAGGAAGGGACAACGGGGAGGAAAGGGTCAGACGTTAATGAAAGCAGCAATCTTTGCTGTCATGTCAGATCTAAGACCCAACTCTCATTGTCTACTGTGTGTGTGTGTGTGTGTGGGCGCGCGCATGGAATCGGTGCTGTCATGTCTGATAGTGCGGCCCAACATTCGCTGTCCAGTCTGATGGCCTGTTTGCAGGCAGCTCGGTCTGGTCACTTCACATCAGTGTAAGAGATGTGTGTACACGTGCTCTTAGGAGTGTACATATGTGTGTGCACATGTTGGTGTGCTGGTGTAAAGCACGAAGGGAATGTGAACACAGCCAACCAAGACAAAGACAAAGTGAGACTGTCACAATGCCTATGCAAAATGTCAGTACATATAGATGCACATATACCCCAATGAAGATGGATGTCTGTAAATGTTTTTCTAAATCTTGTTGTCATCTCCTGTATAGACTTCACGGTTTAATATAAAAGTACATTCATACACACACACACACACACACACACACACACACACACACACACACACACACACACACACACACACGCGTATTCTTAATCTGCCTGTACTTGCTGTTTGTAATGGAAAAACCTGCCTATTGCTCCATAAAATTAACAAATATGCCTAGGCCGTCTGAGATAAAATTCAAGAATGTTTGATGTTCATATTGTATAAGACATGACAAAGGTGATTTAAGGACACTGCAATGATGTCTCCACAATTCGACCTTTGCCCTTCATTAATTAGTCTGCAAACAAAGCTTGGTTAGAGCCAGTGCATGGTTTCTTAGTTCACTGACCATTAGGCTGCTCATCAATCGAATAATAAATGAGGCTGTTCTTGGATATTTGGACACATGTCGAGTGACACACTGTGGGTCTAGTAATTGACCACAGAATTATTATCAAATACAGACAAAGGTGATTCTTGTTCTATTTTTTTCCTTATTTACCATGGAAGAACTATAACTAGCTGACTTTTACATCTTTGTTACAGTCTAAAGAACTTCTTTTGCTTTCCATGGAGGTTTGGAACGCAATAGTGAGAGCACTAGTTTAATAATAATAACATTTTCAGAGGCAAGAGGGAAAATCAAGCCTATTATAAATTTTGTAGATGTCACATCCAACCAGGGAAAGAAAAGATTTTATAAATTTTGACATGAAATCAAATTGTTGTTGCATTTTAAGTTACAATGTGTTCCAAAACACGACTTGAACAGAATATGATTGCAGTTTAATCCATTAATAATGGCCTGATTTTATGCATGATCCAAGATGAAGACAAGACATTCTCAATATTTTTGCGCCTTCCCAAAATATCACAAATCATGTTTTATTAGAAGAAGTACAGCTCCCCTGTAGTTTGCACTCTCCTTTTAGGGCAACACTTTCATTAGTCTTAACATTCAGCTCCTTTCCTCTAATCCTTCCCCGTCCTTTGTATCCCATAATGGATGCCCATCTCCACTGGTTGTCCTGGTAGCAGAACTGCAAATGCACTCACTTAAGTGAGTCTTAATAAGGTCATGTCAAAGCTCATCCATCCTGCCGGCTACACATAAAGGCTCTCCTGCTTCTTCTCTTGGCTCTTACTTCCATAAACTGCTGTCCAAAATCAGGAGAGCTGGACATGGGAGAAGAGGTGAGGGGTGAAACAATCAGAATGGTTATTTAGCATATAGGATGTGGCAAACTAGGCCAGAGAAGCAGCCATGCTTAAAGATTCATTGCTAATTTTTCTGACCAACACCCCCCCTGCACACCCCCCACCTCTTTTTTTTTTTTTTTTGCACACATGCTGGGTTGAAGCGGCTATGCTAATTTCCCCCGGCCGTGAATGACAATACGCTCTCTGTCACTCTGCGGTCATAAGCGTCCAAGCGATTACTCAGCCCCATGTTCCACTCCAGAGGCTTTAGGTGACTGTCATCTGACACAATCCCACACTGTGTGACTGCCCAGTGTCTTAATGTGGAGGGAAACCCCATGTTCCTTACACCTCTTACCTCCTGCACACACACTGGATGGTTCTGCTGCTAGGATTTCAATACAGGACTTCTTAATGATCTGGAATATCAGATAAAAAGAAAGAAGAAAAAACCCATCAGTTACCAAATACTTGAATAACATGAATATGGTTCTTTCAGTGTGAGTTCTCATGTTTCTGTGAGTGGGATTTATGTGTCGTACCGAGTCAATAATTCCCCTAAGGGCTTGGAAACCTCCCCACACAGGAAACACATGCTCCACAGTGTCTGCTATAGTTGCAAGCTAAAAAAAACAACAACATATATATGAAGAGAGAAACATCACTATTTGTTTGTTCCCTTAACAATATGTCAAATACCCTTCCATGAACCCTACCTGGGTCTGGTTAAATTCTTTGACGCCTACACAATAAACAATGGCTCCCATTGACCTGGCCCGTTGTGCCTGCAAAAAAGAACAAAAAAAAACCAGAACACAATCAAATTTATGGACCCCTGTCCTCTGGTAGAGGCACACGACTGCTGAAAATGTTAAGCTCTGTAGGATTATTATAGTTTTGAGGCAATTACTTATCATTTAATTTGGTTTTTAATTTCTATTTAGTTTTAGTCCATTTTCGTTTAAATAGTTTTGTCATTTTTAATTTTGTTTTCATCCTTATTTCTGTTTCTGTTAACTACATTAGTTTTTCTGTGCTAGTTTAAGTTTGAATTTAGTTTATTATAAGGAAGTTAAATAGGAGGTAGACAAAGAGACATTCCAGCAACAAAGAAATAGACGCAGAGCCTGGTTAAAAAAAGTCCCACACTCTAATATTTAATTTCACTCTTTTTAGTTTTAATTATTGAACACATTCACCGTAGCGCCATTTCAATGCGCTTTTGAAAAGTCACATTTATTTCTGTTGTTTTTGGACATAGAACATTGCTGAACCTAGACCTGACCAACTGAAGCAACCCCAGATCATAACATGGCCCCCACAGGCTTACACTGTAGGCACTAGACATGATGGGTAAGCACTACATCTGCCTCTGTTCTGACCTTGATGTGTCCATCACTCAATAGGGATCAGTCTGGACTCATCAGACCACATGATCATTTTCCACTGAAACACACTTCAGTTTTCATGTTCCCTATCAACGTAATGGTTGTTGTCGAAATAAGAAATTAAACAGGGTTCCTACAGGTTTCTACAAGTTAAATTTAAGACTTTTTGAGACTTAGAACAGAATTTAATACCTGTTTCATGACCAAACTGGCAAAAATTT
This sequence comes from Ostorhinchus rueppellii, assembly GCA_030068375.1. Classification (NCBI taxonomy): domain Eukaryota; kingdom Metazoa; phylum Chordata; class Actinopteri; order Kurtiformes; family Apogonidae; genus Ostorhinchus; species Ostorhinchus rueppellii. Next base: position 10,639,124 of record JAQQZY010000008.1, read on the forward strand.
GTGATTCCTAGAACTAAACTAAATAACTGGTGTAAAATACAGTTCGTCATCTATTGTCTATCTATCTCTGTAGTTACCATGGAAACACCATCATCTTCTGCAACATTGAGTCACCAGTAAAACCCATGGAGTTGGATCATTGACAGTGAATGGAGACACTGGGTTTATGTTCAGTTACTGGCCATCAGGATGCTGAACTTTCAACTCCAATGCCACTTTTTCTTTAGTTTTTCTCTATTTTTGATGTAATAACCCTCAATTTTAATCTGAGGTTTTATGAACATCTACATGATCATTCATTCATTCATTCATTCATTCATTTTCTATACCCACTCTATCCTCACTAGGGTCACATGGAAACACAACCGACGCACACCAAGGACCGTCAGTGGGAGCCCCCACGTCTCCAGCAACCCAGCGCCGCTACGCTGGG
>JAQQZY010000008.1:10640599-10681319 GCA_030068375.1 Ostorhinchus rueppellii
AGTCACTTAGCATTCACAACATTAGCACATGGCTACCGGAGCCGAAGCCACAACCCCCACTAGAGAGATGGGCGTGGCCAGGTGCAGCTTATTGTATTAAAGTGACAGGCCGTGAAACAGGCTGTTCTGAACACAGCTGTTTTTTGTTGACTTAGAGACTGCAATAAGATTTGATCCAAAGTCCGTTTTGACAAATGCAGGTCGCAGACATGTCTTTTACACACTTGAGAACAATTTTAATATGTTGAAATGGGGCATAATATGAGACCTTTAAGGTATTTATCTGTTCTCAAAGTCCGAACTGAGTAGGGAAAACGGTGTTCAGATATGGCTCCATTTACATGGAATAAATTACACAAAGAACTGAAGCTTAAAGATTTGGTTTCACCGAACACCTTCAAGAGGATGGTATTCGACTTAAAGGCAGAAACATTTGGCTGCAGATGTTTTGTCTGACGAACTTTCTCTTAATCTTGTGGGTACAAGACAAATTCCTGTAATGCAAATTACTTGGCAATAAACTTGATTCTGATTCTAATTTTAGCAACGTTGATTTTATATGGTTTGACTTGGTCTTGTGTTTTATGTAATGAAAACTTGTTTTTGTTTTTATGTATGAAAGTTTAATGTCTGTCTGTAACTATTTTAATCCTAATTTTTAATCTCAGTGAGGTTTTTTCCTGGTTAAATAAAGGTAATTATTAAATGCGGATTTTTAAGACTTTTAAAGAGCCCACAGGAACCCTGGTTAAAGATCTTGTTCCAGATTAAACAGAATCACTGCAGTAATTATCCAATGGTAGGATCTTATCTATTTATGTGCTTAAATCCAGATGGGGACTTCTTTTGGCTGTGTAAATAAATCTCTATAAAGTTGTCATCATATTGTTTAAATATCAAATAAAATCAACAATCATTGTAAAATCTAGGATATGAAAATATGCATTACATACACAAACAGCATCATTAGACATAGAGGTGAATGTACTGAGCAGGAAAAATGGACTGAATGAACACAAAAGTCTGATGACGAGCACGCAACTGATAAAACCTCACCACTTTTAAGTCTTTTTCCGTCTTACCTCTCTCTGAGCCGTGTCAAACTGCCACTCATTCAACTCTCCATCAGTCAGAGCAATGATAACACTGGCCGTTCCTGTAAAACACCAAACATTCATGTCCTCTCAAACACATACAGGATGTGCTATGATGGGTGGTGCATGATGGATAGAACTTACCATGCTTTTCTTGATAGATCTGTGCATTGGCCTGCAAATGTAAAGACAATGGGTCAAGATTCTTCAGCTGGTTTAGTTTATCACAAATACAAAAAAATAACAGACAGTAGAATCAGCAGGCTGGAATCATACATTAAACGCTGTCGATTTCCATGAATTCTAAGCTGAAGCACAATGGGAATAAGGGTTTTAGTGGTAACAGGCCATATTTAATCAGTTTACATGTTTAGAATAGCTTTTTGTTAGGACATGAACATAACCTATCACCATAGTATCATGGTACTATGTTTTCTGACATGGCATTGATTCTCAAAAAACAGTTTCAGGTTTTTACTGAATGGTTCACATGCAATGATCCATGACATAATGTATGTTTTCATGCATTATATTTAGCCCATAAAGACCCAGTGCTACTTTTGTGGCAGATCCCAAATGAATTTTTCTCTTTATTTAAACCTTTAAGGGATTTATCATGACTTATTACAATATTCTCCTGTGCATTTTTACTTTTTCCAGTATTTTTCCATATTTAATTGACTGATTATATAGATATTCATAATTAAAATTGATTAAAGTTGTGGGTTATAATATCAGAAACAGAGAAAACTGGAGAAAAAGTGACTTTTTCAGTAAAATCTGTCATTAACTGAGCATAAACCAAGTGTGGCCATCCACTGTCATTGATCAAACTCCATGGGTTTTACTATTGAATTAAAGTTAGACGATGACTGTGTTTCCATGGTAAATATAGAGCGTCTGAACGTCCAAATGGGTCACACCTGATGACCATGAAAAGATGACAAACTGCATTTTACACCAATTATTTACATAGGATTAGTGGATCAAACAATCTAGATCATCAGATGGTTTAGGTTGCCACTGGATGTTTGGGTCTTTATTTAATTATTTTATTTTATTTATTTATTTATTTTTTTTCATTCATTGTAAAATAAAACAATTTAACCGAAATACAAACGTTCTCCGTACTAGACTGAAAGGGAGCAGAAAGAAGACTAGTCTTATGGGTTAAAGCTCATCCATCAAAGTAATGGAGCCACTTCATACTATTCTTAAAATTGAAAAACTAACATACAGCACTGCAATTAGTTTGATTAGGTTTGCTGGTTTAGTAACGTTATTATGACCACACAAACGTAGCATTTCTCAGTCTCTTTTTATTAAGATCCAATTCCAGTCTGGATATATGCGAAGAATGCACCGAAGTAAAAAGAAAAGATTCAGGGGAAAAAAACAGCTTCTTTAAACCAAAAATTATATTCAGTGGGACGTCTCCTTACGGTTAACATGTCTTAATTTCTTTTGTTCAGACAATCTAAGATTTATTGCATTAATTTTCTGTTTTGTACCAGCTTTCATTCAATACGTCAGATGTTTTTAACTGTTTGTGCTGCTTCTTGTCATGGGGTCAGAGGTCACACTAAATAGTGCCTTTAACCTTTACAACCCATTTAGTTCAGTTTTTGGTGTCTTTTCAAGCTGTGAACATATTTCTTGTATTTTTTTGTTGTATCTGAAGAAAAGAGTGACAAATAAATATGTATGCTCATTTCAACTCTGCAAAAACAACAAAGCTTTGCACAGTATTTTCCCCACATTGTATATATATGGTCATGTGTTGTTTAAGCAGAGATAGGTTTACTTATGTATAACTATTGCAACTGTTTTTGCTATATATCAGCTTAGTTACCATGACAATATATTGTAATGTCCTGAAATGTAACCCTTGAACAATGATCAGACTGTGTCTCCAGATTCTTGCCAAGTCTTCAAACCTGTTCTCAGCTGCATTTGAATAGAGTTCTTATTCAGAAGTTCAGATCTGCACTGTTTCTTTTAATCTTAAAGTTTTTATCTGTTTTATCTGTTTCATCTATTTATCAGTTTTTCTTTTTTATCTTTATTTCTATAGCACATTTAAACAAGAATGTTTCCAAAGTGCTGCACATCATAAAAACAATAAGACAATTAAGACCAAAAACAATAAATAAGTATGTAAAACTACAATAATACTTTAAGTAAAACAATAAAATCAAATAATTAAAAGTATTAAAATCAATAAAAATAAATAAATAAGTAAAATACCACAGAGGACCACACAACTTTTTATTTAATTTATTTTTTTTAATCTCATGCCTATACTTTTTATTGCTTCCCTGCTGTAATACACTTACTGTTTTATGTAAAGCACTTTGAATTATCTTATATAAACTTGCCTTGCCATATGGTGCTTTACTGGTTGTTCCCTTTTCTACAGATATAAGCAAAACGGATCCACCAAAAATGAAATAATTTAATTATCCAACAATGTTTTTTGTTTTGTTTTTTTAATCTACAATGCTAACTAAAATACTATGCACATTTTCAACTGTTTTCTAAAACTTGGTTCAAATTAGTACTCAAGATTTAACATATGAGGCTAGTTTTACAGATCATTAGCCTCAGTCTTACCATCTCCAAGCCTAGGTTCATAAAAGTGTCTCCTCCAGGAATTACTCTTCTCAGAGCCATTAAGCCTCCATTGATGGCTTCCCTGTGAGGTAAACAGACAAACGGACTGGTAATGTACAGTGGAAGAATAATGAGAAACGGCCTGCTTCTTAAGTGGTTGATTAAAAATGATTCCATGTACAGTAGATGCAAAGAAAGGCAAATGAAGCGGTTCAAGGAGAAGTAACTTTGTGGCTCAAATGTCCAAGGTTAGTAATGTGTTGTGGCCAAAGCTGCTCTCAGTGGACTGAATGGACTGCTTTGTCAACAATCTGCCTCGAGTGGATGAAATTTATATTAAATTAAATTCATAATTGCAAGAAGCCAGACCCCGGAAATTTAAGGATTTAGCAGAGGACCTGCCTGTGTCGCAAAAAGACCAAGACAACAGAGTTTAAAATCATCTGTATAGTGGTCAGATGGGCCTCTTACCTGTTCTCAGTCAGTTTCATGATGATGTTTCCTCGTGTAGAGAACACTATGAAGGACATTCGCAGCATGGGGCTACAAACACACATTTGATTCACATTAATGCAGACGAAAAACAGACAAGATCCAATCTGTCCAATGACTGATCTGTATGTACCTGATAAACTTTTCTGCCAGCTGCTCCACAAAGGAATAAATCTCTATCCAGTGATTTTTCACACTCCCAGATCTGCAAAAACAACAAAAAAACCCACAACCATATAAGGGGAAATATGTTGTTGCTGCAGATGTCTAATTATTATCAGTGAATACCAATACAATCTTATTAAAATAAATGGACCATTACTAGAAAACACAGCCAGGTCTCACAGGAAGTTTGAGATTATTCAGAAAATATTTGTCTGATAAGTTACAGTGGATTTGGAGACACAAGGGTAAGTGAGTAAACCTGTGATTAAAAACTCATGTGACCTCCTTTTATATATACGTGCAGTTTGGTTCTATTAAGTTTCATAGAAAAGTAAAATGCGACACAAAAGAAAATCCAAAATGAAAAGAGAAACAACAGAAGAAACCAGCTATGTTCACTCACACTGACATAAGACAAACTGTTATCCATTCTTATCTGTACATACTTTGCTCTTTTATATGTATTTTCCGTGCTTATTCATCGTTACTGTTTTTACTAAGTGTTCATACTCATCTTATCTTGGCTTTGATAATACAATGGGCATTAGTTGATCTCAGCAGTTATAGATATACCGTACGTCATCATAATTTTGTCTGAATTGCACAGTATCTTCTGGACAGAAACCCACACATGCTCTAATTGTTCCTTAAACATCTCATTTCAACAGCTCAATCTGATAATTATGTTTTCATATGTGACATTTTCCATCATTTGCACCACTCCACATTTTTTGTATTTGATTTATAGGCTCTTTGCACCATCATGGCACTTTCAGATTCAAGTTACTAAACTGTTTTTGATATTCTATAGATGTCGAAGAAGAAAACTTTTTTTTTTTTAAAGATACATTGACAATAGTTTAACACATATAATAAAACATGCGTGTCTAAAGCTATTTTTGACTTTGTACCAGCTTTTGAAATGTAGCAGACATTATATAAATGTGATTAGTCTGAGACACTGAGTCATAATTAATCAATTAATGTAGAACTGAACATCAAAATAATCACAAAAACCCACCTGGGGATTATTTTATGATATTCTGGGCTACTGTTTAACCTTAATGCTATTGACCACTGTAGTTTTTAATATATTAATCCAGTCAAACCAATTAATCAGTCTATCTCTAATATTCTGAATGTAAATTTATTTAACTATACACTATATTTTGGGCCCAATGGAGACACAACCCTGGTGAAACTCAGCAGTCCAAATTCTGACCATTTACCTGTATAAACCTACAAAATCCCCCAAACAGAAGAAACAATGGGGCATTCCTATACTGTACAAATGCACATTATTCTCTCGTACATTTTAAAAGTAAATAATATTTAATTTAGCCCATTTTGGTGAATCATGTGGTGTAATAGCTCATGTAACTATTAAACAAGTGATTTAACTTAATGTTTACTTCAGAAAATGGTGCAAAAGCTAAAACAATTACATTCATATTTCTACTAATACTAAACAAAAATACAACTTCATAGGAATATTGTAAATAACAGATATTACATCTGGTTGCTCATATTGCTGGTGATGCTTTTCTGCCGTACGTACATGGTTGGGTTTGTCGCTCTAAGAAGATGCTTCAGGAGCAACATTTACAGTCACATTACTTCCCCACATTCCTCTGTTTTCTCAGCCAAATTCCATTACAGCAGACAGTAACCTGTCAGTGGTGAGGGCTGCTGGTTAGCCTGTTACATGCTGCTGTGTACATGACAGTCTCCTTAATGAAGCCCAGTCCCAGGGGGCTGCTAATGGGAGCTAATTGCTGCTGGGCCAGAGGGTTAAGGTTAGAGAGGGACAGATGCAGCAGTCTGCCTCTAGCAGGGACCATGTAGCAGGCAGCTGGCCTGTATTTCTCAGAGCGTGTGCGTCTGTTATCTGTGTTTGTGTGAGTGGGCATGTGCGTGTGTGACTGTGAGGGGGAACAGATGGTCCCAGTGAGCACAGCCAGTCTAACAACAGGTTGGAGGTCCGCAGAGTGAAAAGACTGTGACATGAACAACAGAGGGACACAGAAGTAGCACTCAGCGGGGGGGCAATGTGAGTGGGAGTTTCTATTGAAGGATGCTGAGACATCAAACAGCAGAGCTACACCAAACTCTGCAAAGGCAGGGCTTTGTAAGTGTGTAACAGGGTCATAAACTGAGAGAAAGTAAGAGCTGGTTGCAACGAGGATGGTTCCTTTGTAGTTAACACTTAAACAGCTGCGAATGCTTCCTGTTTCACTTTCACATTTTCCTGGAAGTGAATGCATGATAAAAAGCCTTATCCAGCAGAGTTCTCCTAGATAAATAAGCTTCCCAACATGACAATATACAGTCGCAGAAAAATATTATTAGACCATCAAAAGTCATCAAAAACAATGGTTATGCAAGTGCTAACTCCTGTGTGTATCATGTGACTAAAACAGACAGAAAAGAAAACATGGAATTTCTAAAAGCACTGTTTTTGTCAGTACAATGACATAGATATTGATGTAAGAACTGAAGTGATTTTGATTATTATTAAGAAAACATGGAAAATGGATAGATATCAGCTCTGAAATCAAACTCTTATGAGCTATTTTTGTTGTAATCATTATATTAGTCCAAACAAATGTACCTTCAGTTGTACCAGGTATTTAAATGAACAAGAAACTGAAGAAAACTAGGGTGGTCTAATAATTTTTTCTGCACCTGTATAACATGAACCGGTGCTTGGATATACAGCTTTTAGGAAAATCTGTCCCAATCCACTACACAAAAAAGAAAATATTTACAAAATGAGTATCAAGTATCATGAATTCTATTAGTATGAAAAGACTATTTTTGCATAAAGGCTGTTGTTGCAGAAATTATTTGTAATTTAAAATATCAAGATGAAAATGAATCTATCATCTATCTACTGCTTAAGCTTCATAAATGTGAACATGTTTTGGGGCTGTACTTCTTCCACTTCATTCCCTTGGGTAAACGGTACCCTATATACTGTATAGCTTTATTTTCTTGCATTTTACAGACTGCAGCTAAATGAAAATGAAAGACAAACCGAGGAGAGTGTTTATCTGCAGCTATAAATTTAAGTCCGTGCATATGATGTAGACAGCATTAAACGTGTCTACCATTTAAACTGACATTTTCATGCATCGCATTTATTATGTAAACAATATCTCCACCACTTGCTTTTTAGACGCAGGCCAATGCTGCAATTTTCTTTTCCCTTCTCTTATATATTACAGTAGCATCTAGTTTTTCTGCGCAATATTCGCTCTCTGAAGTACTAACTTCAGAGAAAAATATCTGCTCAGAACACATTAAACATAACACCTATTATTCTATTTGTGGGCTACCAAAAAGAGGGGAAAAACACAGACTGGAATTTGGTCTAGGTCAGACACTGAGTGGAGGAATGCAGGGAGCTGATGGTGCTTTCGTTTTTCTAATTTTCATGCATGTACAGAGATGCTTCCAGTAGGAAACGCACACATTCTTCACTCAATATGCCGCAGAAAACTCTGGACAACCAAAGAAATTAACACGTAATGACCGACGTATGAGACTTTCAACCTCACATTCAGGACTTGACACTCTTCTCTATCACTGAAGCACAAGATCAGGTCATTGTGTGACATTTAAGAGTTGAAGAGAAGCCAGCAAATCTGTGCCCTCTCTAGAGAAAGAGCAGCAGCTTCCTGAAGGCCTGTTGAAGCATGCAGGTCCAGACAGGCAAATAAACAGAAGCGTACCAGAGGCCTGGCCATGTGTGCCACTCTCCTCAGGCTCCTACTAAACTTTTTCAAGCAAAGGGTAAAGACTAAAGAACGGGTGACAGATGCTGCCGTGGACAACCAAAATCAAGTGTGTGGAAATGTCACTCAACACATCTACCTTGCAGTCTGTATTGAGCACTGGGTAAGCAAGGACATGACTTTATAAAGTACTTCACACAGATTACACTGTTTTGCCGCTTCATCCCATGAGAAACAAAGTCGCTTGTGCCTTTAAAACACATTGCCCTTTCTTCATGTTATGGTTCTTCCCAAATATGGGCAAGAAATTCAACCATACCTTGTGTTTTGTCAGTCTTTTTCGCTCTCTCAAGTGCTCACTTGGCATGTTTCGACATGACCGATGGTTTTGTGTCCACGTGCATAATCTCACCTTGCAACAGGAGCCAAGATATGGCAAAAATGCCAATTATGATGTCTGAGCGGCTGTGAACACTGCGCTGTCTGTGGCCACTAGTCCAACATGCAGGTCCAGACCCATACATGATGTTTTCCAAAAAGTGAAAAACCCTTAACATCTTACTATGATAAGATTTACAAGCATACCGGTGGGTCAAGGAGGGACATGACAGAGATACTATAAAGCTGAAAGAAAAACTAAAAAGGAGTTTCTAACAACCTGGAAGGCTTCAATGCATTATCAAAGTGCATTTCTATAAATCACTGACGATAATTTTCATTACCAACAAGTACCAAAGTATTATGTATATGCTCCTATAATCTATAAGGTGATACGTTGTTATCACATGCAAACAAATGGACACTTAATGTTATAACATGCATAAAATAATTCTAGAAAGTGACAGTACATTATATCATTGGATATTGTTCCAGTTTCTAATAGGTTTCATGGTTTAATTTATGTTGCGACTGTGTGTAGATAGAAATCCAATATATGTATGTACTTTTAATATTTGCATAATAAATGCACTGTCGTTAAAGTTGAATTCATTTAGTTTCAATTATTTCGTTTTTAGACACATTCCTCTTTTTATTCCTATTTATACACATCACTATCACCTTTGACCTGGTGCAATAGTTACATACTGAGTCCTAGTTACACTTTATTTATCAAGGATACATCATAACAACAGATAACGAACATTTCATTCCAACTTTATGAACAACAAATATTTAATCTCAACCTTACACATCTGCAGCATCAGTGCCCCTGTGATGTTGTTTCTTTCATCTCATCTGATTGATCTACTTTTATGTTATTTTGTCTAACTTCCTACAGCAGAACAATACAGAGCTGCTTCCAGGGGCTGGTTTGCCTGGTCAGGATGCAGGCAGCTCACAGCAGAGGCTGCAGACTGTGGGGCAGCTGCTGCAGCTGTGTCCGCAGGCGTCATCAGCCTGAAACTCTATCCATCCTACTCGCCCTGCCCACATCCCGTGGGTAAGGCTCTGTTTGCCTCTCCACCATGAACTAGACCAAATATTATACTTTACACTATTTTATATCTATATATATTTTCTGAGTCAGTAAGTGTTGTACTGTATAGCTTTACTTATAGACACATAAACATTAGTGAGTGTAAAAGGGATTTGGGATTTGCATAAGCTCCTAAAATAAACACAACCTTTTCTGTCTTATTTAAATGGACTTTTTTTTTTAAAAACAACAGAAGCTGGGTGATGGAAGCCAGACTTGTACATGCTCATGCAGGGTTAGCAGACCTTTTCTACAACCATTTTAACAGTGATTTTGACTGATGCGCTCCGCGTTTCCAAACAACTGGGCGGTTGCATGGCAATGCGCAGCGACGAGAAAGTAACAAAGCCATAAATAATATCGGACACTCACTTGTCCAGAACAAAATAGAGGTCGAAGGCTCCCTGACAGGATCTCTCCTCCTCCTCCTCCTCCTGTTGCTCTCCCTGCAGCTCTCCTTTCACCGCCGCATCAACAATGAAAAGTCCCAGCAAAGCCAAAGCGAGGAACATGCGAGTGTGTTTCCTCGCCATCTTTCCCGGTTACTGTTCACTTCACCAACACTGTGACAACACTGAGGATCCTCACATTTTCACTCTTCTCGGTTTCTAAATCGACCGCATGCGTAAAGGAGTGTGTTTCTCGACGTATGTTCTTGTCAAGTTGTTTGCATTCGGGCTGCAGGAGGGCAGTTCAGTGTCGTTCAGTTAAGCCGGGCTCTCCAAGTCTCCTCTTTCAGCTGGGAAAAAAATGCAGTGAAGCAGAGCAGGATGGAGGAGAGGAGCGACACCCAAGGAGAGACACAAAACTCCACTTTTCCACCGAAAAAAAAAGGAAAAAAAAATACCCCTAAAAAGTGGAGAATAATGTGCAGATTGTTATGACGAGGAAGGCTCATGTAAAAAATAAAAACATACAAAACTCAAATCTTTGAATGTCTTGAATTAACCACTTTTTACTTAAAATACAACATGTACAGAGAAATAACTGAGTCTACTGTTAGATTTGTTTGAGTTATAAATGGATAATATGTATATAATACGAAAAGATCTGTCTGTTTCCTGTAATGAATGCCATATTTCACCAGCAATCGGGTTAAAGATGCTTTGAATAATTACTTGGTAATTTGATATAGTTTAGAGTTGTTGCCGTTTGAAATAAAGGCCACAGAGGAGTTGAGGCATTCACCCCAAATGAAAAACAGAGGAACTGCAGAACCACAATCTAATCATGGCTTTTGATTTATATCGATCCCTCAGAGGATAAGATACTAATTTTTTAGCCTCTTGATTGTCATCAAACTTGCCAACATGTGATGTGATAATCTCCTCAAATCCGAGGAAATCTAAAACAGGATACAATATAATTTTTTTATTCTGTAAGTGAGTCGTTTTACTTTAACCACACAGTGAGTGCGCATTTAATGTCCCCAGCAGAGCTTTTATGTTCCCACTTTCTCATTATAGAAAGTTGGCTCGGTACCCACCCAAACCAAGGCTTTGATGCAGAATAATCCATTAAATGCTCATTAGACAAAAACATTTAGTTTATGAATAATGCATTTGCCCGATGGGCAAACCTCGACCACCCCGCATCATGTCATGCAACCTGATAGTGGCCAATTTTGCAATTTCCCATTATCCACATTTGCCACTACAATTTCAAGCACTTGATTAACTCTTATGGCTTGAGTTATTGTTTCCAGAAACGTGACCAAAACTGCATTTAAACCCCACATTGCTTATAGACTGGATATCCTGGCCACAGTATGGATATCGCAATTAGTGCAGAGGATTTCCCTGAAACCATTCTGCTGACAGACAAAAGGATGCTGGGATAGTGGATGAAGCGCGTCCATAATGACTGATCTAACTAATTGCAAGCAGGAAAAAGAGTTACTCCAATTGAATGTATTTTTTTTTAAGTCACTGTAAGCTCCAGTCCTGGTTCTGGACTTAAACTGGGATCAAACAGAGCGGATGTTTACGTCTAAACGTTTGTCTCATTATGATGCACATTAGACTGTTATGAGCAGCTTCAGACAAACACAGGCCACAGACCCGCAAAACGTATTACTGACCAAATTAACAATGTTTTCTGCCAGGCACTGATCATAAAGGTCTAGTTTTTTTCACTGAACAGACTGAAAGGAGTGTAACTCAGACGAGAGAGAATTTGACAAGGAGGTTAATTCAACGCGCTTGTGTGCGCGTGTGCGAGGGCGCGCGCGTTTATATCAATGCGCCACGCTTCAATGCGCTCTCTGAAGGGAATAAGTGGGAGTGGGTGCGGAGAGGGGACGCCAGTACGGAGGATTCAGTCGGATAAGTAACTCGTCCTCCAGTCACCGAGAAACGAAAGCGCATCCTTCCAGAGGTCCGCTGCACCTGCTCCAACTTACTGCCACTCGGCACAACCTCCTCCTTCTCCATGTCCAGCGGGTAAGTCATCATTCAGCACGACTAACAGCTTCATTCTGCATCCATCACGTCAATACATTTCTCTTTAAATCTCGCTGAAGTGTTATTTTCCTTTGGAAATTTTACATTTTCATATTGGCATCATTTTAATTTTATAGGCCTCTTATGATACACGGTAAACAGCTAAACCTTCTTTAAAATAACCCCTATCACAGAACACTTATTAAGAATTAAACAGTCCCGATATTTGCTTGTCAATATTGTTCATGATTTAGAATTACCGTAGTGAACTTATTCTGCACGGAGCAGGCTGTTGGACTCCACAGCAGATGGGGAGACAAAAGGAGAATCCAACTGAAAAACTGAGACAAAGGATGTTAGAAATCATTTTTGCTTTGGCACCGACTGTGCTCACTTCACAGTTAAGACGCTAAATTTGGTGAGGAAACGCGTAAAATACTGTTGCTCAAATAATTGTTTTCAATATTGTACGTAAGGTTATTCAGTGGGTTTTAGAGCATCTGATTCCAAATGAACCCACAGCAGACATCAGAAATCATTAAACCCATATTTCGTTTCAGCAGCTTGAGGATTTGCTCGGTTTTCCCTGGAAATATATTTTCAAAAATACGTATCCTATATTAGATGAAATCCTCAGTGCTGTATCAGTGCTGACGCGGGCCTCCTGGCTTTACCTTTCATTTCACACAGTAATTCTAAAACAAGGAAAATCTAAATGAGTCCCCTGACATTTAATTAACAATGACCTGTGTATCTTATTATAGCCCTACGATGGAACACTCTTTCCTGCCTCGGTCTATGTGGACTGGTGACAGTAAATTCCTCCAGCATCCAGCCGATCTCTACACCAGTGTGGTCGTTACGCGCAGCATCCCTGCAGGCACGTGCTTTGGTCCATGCGTGCTCCAAAACACTTTCTATGACACCATCGCCTTCATAGCGCAGAAATCCTGCGACAAGAGAACTAAATCCTATGTGTTCAGGGTGAGTTTTATGGTCATTTAAATTCTATGAGAAAGGTATCACGAAACAGGTTTGCTTTAGAGACAATATGTGTGATTTGAGGATAAATGTCATTTGTAAGTGTTTGGTTTTTCTTTATGAAAATAAGCACTTATATCTGATTTGACTTATGCTTAATTTTGTGGCCCATTTGCAATTTATATTTTTGAGTTCAATGTTAAAGTGAACAATATTTTAAAATATAGGTGGGAAAAAAAGTGATTTATTATGGTTTAGCCTACTTTTACTATTCTAAGGATTTCAGGCTTGCAAAAATAATAATAATAAATAAAGTGTAAATGGGGAATTGTTCGAGTGTGACCTAACTTGCGTTTCAAGTAAAAATGTGCCTGATTACCCTCAACAGGTGGACCCTGAGGCCATGCGTAATTCTGCACTGCTGATGTCGTGGTTGCGGCTCGTACAGGCTGCGCGAAATGAAGAGGAGCAGAACACTGAGGCCTTTCTGAAAGCGGGTCAGCTGTATGTACGGACCACCAGGGTCATCCGGCAGGAGGAAGAGCTGCTGGTGTGGTACGACCAGGAACTGTCTCACCTGCTGGGCTTCACAGACATGGGCAGAGGATCAAGTGAAGGTAAAGGCGCAATGATTATAATGTACCACGACCACTCAGATTCTACCAGGGTGGTGAAATTAAATAAAAAAATATAACACAAAATATGGCCTCTTGATTGCAATGTCATAAAGGTTGATGTGACATGTGTCTCTTGCAGACTTCAAATGTGGAAGATGTAACCAGTTGTTCAAGAATGAATACCCTTTCCTGGCTCACTGCCGATTCCTGTGTACCCAAGTCAACAATGACACCTGGACGCGTGAGGTCTATGAGTATAAACCCATGGAAACTAAAAGGCAACACCGTGTAACAGATTTCCACAACATAGCCAGAGATTTGGAGCACAAAAAATCTGGCAGCAGCGAGGATGCCGAAATTTCCCCAAAGAAAAGGAAATACGAGGAACCATTTTGTCCCAAAGCTCGGAAAACAGTGTTGTTAGAAAAAACGAATATTTCTAATGATGCCAACATTACTCAGCTGATCAAGGGCTACGAGCAAACAGCAGCAGACGCATCTGGCTCTACTTTAAAAGTAAAGACCGATAAGACCAAGCCGGATAATATGGGATGTAAAGCAGATGCTGTTCCTGAAGCTGAAGAAGCCAAAGGACCTTTTACGCACGGCAGAAAAATGGACACAGTGTCGGAGGCGGGGGAGAGCTCTGGTGTGCACTCTAGTAGCAGCAGCAGTGCGTTTTCTCTGGTTGTGTCTAACAGTCAGGCTGAAATGAAAAGTGCTTTTTGTAAACCGAGCAGAAGAACTTCTCCCAGTGAGGCCACAGCGCACCTCACTAGCGCTACAACAGCCCCCTCTAGCTGCCTCGAGGAAATAACCGACGGCTTCACCTCCAGGACTGTTATGGGATACAACAACCTGATGGCATCCAATATCCTGAGCGGTGATTTACAGACTGTGCCCTCAACCGTTACCTTGAATAGCGCTTTCCATTACGCACCGGAGCACTGGTCCAGGAACATCGGCGCGCAGCTCCAGACCACATCCTCCCTCACGATCCTTCCTCCGACTTTCACCTCTTTTGGCGTTTCCGTGCAGAACTGGTGCGCCAAATGCAACCTGTCCTTCCGCATGACCTCTGACCTCGTGTTCCACATGCGCTCCCATCACAAAAAGGAGTTCGCGGCGGAGTCTCAGGTGAGAAGAAGAAGGGAGGAGAAACTCACCTGCCCGATCTGTCACGAATACTTCCGGGAGCGGCATCACCTGTCCAGACACATGACCTCCCACAACTGATGAGGGACCAAACGGACAAGACTGTATTTATTCCACACACGACGCAATATTTAACAAGATTAGACGTAAAATTCACGACGGGACATTGGTGTGTAACAGTGAATGTAGGTAGATGTAAAGAAAAATGTAAAACGGACAAACACGGACATCACAGCTTGTCCACTAGATGACGATAGAGGTACGTGTAAGCTTATCTTAACTGCAGTTGTCTGTCATTTAGTCCAGTATGTTCAGCTGATGATTATTTGTGCCTTACGGAACTCAGGATGGACGTGGACTGAGTGATCTTGAGGACAGCTCATGATTGTCGTAAATATCTTGACGCGATCTTATTTAACAGCTTATCCCTTATACTGTATGCTTTGTACAGGCGATGGTTGAGTGTGTTTGCGCACTCGTGTTCCAAACTAAAATAATGAAAATGAAAACAATGTGTCGGGTTTTTTTCACCCTCGTGTTCGATGAAGACAGGTAATTGTGTTCATTTATTTTTTTTTTATGTCAATAGGAGGCCACTGGGACTTTAGATTCTTTATCATTAAAGACCCAGTTCTCCTATTCTGGCAGTTCCCTAATGAACTTTTGTCTCTATTTAACTTTTCCTAACTAAATTATCATCCTTTATTATAGTATTCCCCTCTGTATTTTGCATTTTTAACTGTAAATCATGTATTTCCCTATATTTGATTGAGATCTTCATGAAAAGACACTGTAAATTCAAAGGTTATTATATCAAAACAGAGAAAACAAAAGAAAAAGTGACTTTTTCCAGTAAATATATCCTTAATTAAGCATAAAACTAGTGTCTCCATTGATCCAACTCAATGAGTTTTACTGGTGAATCAATGTTGTAGAAGATGATGGTGTTTCCACATTCACTACAGAGCCTCTGAACATCTGAGGACCATGAAAAGATGACAAACTGCATTTTACACTGATTATTCACACATATTAATAGGATTAGTGGATCAACAGGTATTAGACGTTTTAGACCAGTAGATGCTTTTGGTTTTCAGTGGATATTTGGGTGTTTATGGGTTAGGAATACCCACTGCAGACTTCAGATAATAGAAGATACAAGTGTAGAAATGTAAAGAAATGTATTTTCTTTTGCCTTCCCTTATGCATCAGACAGAATAAGAGGTTAAATTGTGATCTAAATGGTGCAGCAGTTAACTCACTATAAAGAAAATGTGCTCACAGGCTGTGGAAAACAATGACAGCCTTTTAGTTTTAGACTCAGAGATCACATTCCAGGTTAAGACATTTCTTGGTTATCATTCATCTTCCAACCTGCATGGGGTCCGCACAAGCCTGCTGCTTATTTTTTTGTGATTTTTATGTCTCTCCACCAAAACAATGAACTTGCGGTCCAGCCAGGTCAGACTAAGGACAGATGGACATAAATAGCCTTCTCTGTTGCAGGTAAATGAGGCGGGAGAAAGCATGAAGTTCATGGGAAAGTCAAGTCTGAACCCGGTTCAGTCTGTCTGTAATATAAGCACAGATGCAAACTCACTCATACAACTGACATCTACTTTTATTAGTTCATCCTACTGATTCTCAACACATTAACTTAATGCCTATTTTACTTTTTGGAGTCACTCATCAGTATTATCCCTGTACACTATACCAAAATGGATAATATGGACAAAAACAGCTATATCATTTATCATTTAGTTATACATTAATCTATGTGGAGCACAAATAATACATTTTGTATGCTCTAAATCTATAATTCCTGTTTCTTAATTTTAGTTTTGATCTTTAGCAGCTCTTCCACTTCCTAAAGGGGAAAAAATTATTTTTTTCAATAAAATACCCAGTGGCCCTCAACATTAAAAGGGTGATTACGAGTCACTATATAGTAGCTTTGTACTGCCGAACAGACCTATTAGTTCTATGAGCGCGGTAATCGTGAGGAAAAAGGCATTTGAGCCTGGACACAGAAAATCCTCTGTTGTCCAATAATGGCTGTATTGCTCTCCTTTAATTGAACAGTCATCATGTGGAAAAACAAATATTGTTCTTGGTTCCCTACTTGCCTCGTTTCACTCTGGCTTTTAGGCATACTGGGGTCTGAAAGCGAGCCTAGACTACTGTGGTTTGCTCGACTGGAATTGACCATTGTAAGTACTCTCCTGTGACTATGATTGCGGTTGACATCAGGTTCACTTTGCAACAGCAGACTGTGGGTCAGACTGTAAAGGGATCAGCCGGGAAATGAGGAGAAAGAAAAAAAGAAGCTGGATGTGTCATTACTGTTGAGCCAGCCTGCATTTGAGAATAAAACATCTATTAATGTAAACATGATTTATAATAGCCCTAATTACAGTCATCATTATAATTTACATGGAGGTTAAACCCAGAGAACGTGCCTTGATAAAAGCGTTTGCAGCCGAACATTTCCATCTTCAAAATGGGAACAAACCAAATCATACATCTTGTATTTTAGACACCGTTCTCTCCCTCCCTTTTCATCTCGGACATCTGCAACTATGGATTAAAGATAATCTTTTTGAGGTCATGATAATCCTCACCATTGCATGTTACAGCACATATTTAACAGCATCACGCTCTAGTGTTACTTGTATGTAGGCAACACACTCTCCTTTTACCAAAATTACCAAAATAATAAAAAATGACCTCACATTTTCTTTACTTTTACTCTTACAATGTATACAATGCAGAAAGTAGAGATTTAGAGTCTACATTAAACATTTACATCCATATAAGATGACAGTCTTATCCAACATTGTATTGTAACTGCAACGGACATTTTTTTGTTCCTTTATACTCAGTGGTTACCAAAGATCTTTGTCACTGAGGCAAATTTGCTGTCCAGTGTTTGCTACTTCAAAGCGTGCTGTTGTTGCAAACAGATGTGGTGCTGTGTGCCAACTTCTATAGACTTGAGGCAAACAACCACAGACTAATGGGTTAATAATCAAAAGGTGCATCATCATTTCACCATCAGTTTGACACACTATTTAGGCAGCGCCTGGGTTTGTCTCCTCCTACTCAGAATAAAAGTGACAAGTGGCTGAGATCATCTTCCTTTAAACATCTGTTAAAAAAAAAAAAGGCTATTGAGGAGTACATCCTGCACTTGAGAAGTTTTCCTTTAGAATGTGAGGACAGATGGGTAGAAAAGAGGAAGTGCATCATGTTTTGAAGTTCAAGTGCCTGTCGTCCTAATTGGCGCATGCCTGCTTCCTTCATCAGCCATTACTCCACAATGGCCGCACCAGCCACATCATTTTCTGGACAGCATCAACAGCAGCCTTTGGTGTGGGGTAATAATGGCTTCAAGGAGCTTCAGGGGAATGTTAGCTATCTTTGAGTCAAACCTTCCTGCCTTTGTACTGAGCTATTTTGGAACAGTAGTGCCCTTTCAGATTTGTTTAGACAAAAAAAGCTCCAAAGAATCAAACACGATAGCCAGTAAAGACCAAGAATAATACACACTTTATCAAAAAATGTTCCAACAAGAGTATTTTTTTTGATTAAATTACTTTTTATTCTAACTTATAAATGCCTAATTTTTCATAATTTAAACAAGACACATGTACAAAACACCATTTCAACTAAAATAGAGTAATACACAATCTAGTAACCTTGACAAAATAATGTCAACAAAGTTTCACATTCAAAAATAGAAAAATATTTCTGGTTTCATTCCTGAAGTGTTATGGGGGGAGGGGTGTATGTAAATGAATTCCAGATGCTCTCTACAACTCATTGGACACTTCCTTTTTAAGATGTACAGAGCAAGACATCTTGCCCTGTCTTGCAAACACATTAAAATTGCATGTATGTACAATGTGGGATATAATTAGCTTAAAATTAAAAACAGATGTACACAGTATATCAAATGTTTCATAATCTGTCATCTGTATGTGACTTTGTAAGCTGCCTGACGACACATTGATAAGTCTTTCATTTATAGCCTTTATGTCTCCAGACAGTATGAACATAAACCCACTGTGAACTGGTACAAGTACTGAGCATTGTGAGATAAAAGGGAAATGTTCCTTAAAAGCTGCTGTCCATGAAATCCTCAATATTACATCAAACACAGAATCAAAACAACTGGGCTTCTGACACATGTGGAGCCCCGACTTTACATGTGTGACTCTGTTCCTCTTTGTAAGGCAGACGCCAGACAATGTGTCTCTTCAAGTCTGCTGCCGCAGGACAAAAGAGATGGAAGTGATTTCTCTACAGCCTATGTTCCTTAAGGAATAACGACGGCCAAAGTGACTTTGTTTCTCCCAGTATTAAGAAACCACTGAACAAACAGAGGTTCAGTCCAATCTCTGTTAGTCCTGTTGTTTGCGTCCCTCCACATCCACCCTGCTTTGTCCTTTGCCCTCCCTTCCTATCTACAGGAGCAGGACTGGACGGACATATTGGGGTAAACTTTCAGCACTGGGTTGCGGGATTCATCCTGGTAGAGCACAGCCAGAGGACTCATCTTCTCTGGGACACAACAGGGCTCTGGAACCCCAGGGATGATCCCAACGGCTCGAACTATGCTCTGGATGGTGGCATGGTTCGACGGCCTCACAACCTGGAAGAGTTTGAGCATAAAAAGTTAAAACATAAAAAGGAGAGGAAACTGTATTTAAGAAATAACTCTGATCTACCCATTTGTACCCATGTAAGATACTGCGCTCCTACCTTGGGCATAGGAAATCCACATGTGCCAGCACAGTAGTAGGCATCAAACGCCTTGGGTGCAATGACCCATTCACTCCAGCCAATATCTGCAAAATCCACTCGGAGGTTCCTTCTGGAGCAACTTCTGTGCTGGGTTTCACCCCACTGCCTCCGTCTGGCCTTTCGCATTGTTTTTTCATCAAAATTCAGAACAGGTGATCGAGGGTTTGCGCTGGCTTTGTGCTTTTTCCCATCACTTCTCTGCTCTTCCTTTTGCTCATGGCCTACAGATGGAGTGGGAATGTCTTTGTTGCTAAGCTTTTTCACAGTTGATTCATCGAGGTGATGCCCCTGTGATGTCCTCTCTGCTTCTCTGTGAGCATCAGATTCTTTTCTGTGATGTTCTCCTTTTCCTTTCTCCATGCCTTCTTCCTCATGGCTCTTTCTTTTCTTTTCTTTCCTTCCTGGTTTCAGCTTTGGTTTGAATGCCAGGTACCAAGCGCTTTCCCAAAGGTCATCCTTCCTGTATCCATCAGGCTTGTACTCAACCTCAGGCAGCTCATTGTTCTGAATGGGGTCAGGGAGCAGAATGGCTTCTCTTCTCACACGTCCTTTCGACTCTGGTGAGGAATTAGGCTTGCGCAGGAGGTGAGAGGACAGTGAGGAATGTGAGGGCTCTCCTCCCTCAGGGGATGGGTCATATCTCTGAAGGCTTGCAGCCACACTGTTGGGCTCCATCAAAGCTTGGTCATTGGCATAAAGTAAAAGGTAGGGCAGATTGCCTACAGACAGTGCCTCCTCTGGTTTCCTCTGGTACTGCTGCCCAAAGTCCAACTCCACTGATATTAGAAGATGACCCTTGTCCTGTGCCTCTTTTATGACCTGGGTCACATCTTTCATCTGCCACACCCCTCTTCTGTGGGGGTGGAAGGTTACATTGCCTAGAAAAGACCCCTTTGACCTAGAGCTGATCTCTGACCCTGAGGAGACAGAGCGAAGGAGCAGGCTGATGGACGGAGAAGGGTGGACGTCTGAAGAATGGCAAGACGGGCCCTTAAAGCGTTTACAGAACCACAGTTTTTGAGGAGGACGTCGCTCATGCAGGAAGTGAAATGTAGCAGACAGGATGACCTCTGAGTCCTGAAGGGTTGTAAGGTTTAACCAGTACACTGTCCTGTGATCAGAAGAATCTGCAAAGACAATAAATCAGTCCGTCAGTAGGTCAGCTAAGAAACATGACAAAGAAATATGCTCTTTTATCCTAATTGAATAAGGTGTATCCAACATTAATTCTTATATTTCTTTAACTCTTTTTTTATTGATAGGTGTTTGTGTAATTTTCTTTGATAGTTAGTAAATTAATGGAACTGTTGTATACCCATGGCTCTTTGGCTGCTGTGCAGGCTCACACTGATAAAAATATGAAGATGATGCATGCATTTAGCAATAGGATCATATGAGCAATCTTTAAAGTCACACTTTTGAACCATCCCAAAGTAATTGTTAATGGTTTAAACCCCTTAACGGCTGAATCAATTTCCAATTGTGGAAAAAAAATTTGAACTTGCATTTTTTTCCTTTCAAGTAGATAGTATTTTGGTTGCATTTTGGAGCGGGGTGTGATGCAAATTTGCATCAATAGGCGTCAAGGGGTTAAAGCTTTGATTCTTTTATGTTATATATTATTTTACTAATTAGCAAAAAAGATTTTTAAAAATTACTGAGATTATAATCAAGTCTAGGAATAACCATTTAGAAAGAGGTATCACATGTTCAGTAGCAGTCCTTGTTACATGACTGCATCAGTGTTTGTAGAGCACTGGAACTTTGGTGGATTTCAGAAGGTGCCCGTAAGAGGACCCAGACTCTAGAGATCTGACTGGTAGGGGTGGAAGGGTCGAGCAGAGAGGTACATATTCACGATGAACATTAATTTCAACAGCAGAGTTATTGTTCATTGTATAAGAGTTCAGCGGAAGCAAGGACTGACTCAAGAGATATACTTTACCACGGATTCAGCCTGCATATGGAAATGCTTACCTCAGTTACTCTTAAAGCTTCCCCTAAGTCTAATACAGCCAGCACTGTCTGCCCAGACACCAAGACATAATCAACTGTTTTAACAGATCTTACATTGTTGTGAAAACTCTCTTACATCTCTTCTTGAATTACACTCAGCCTCTGCAGTAAAAATACACACGTGTTATGATATGTCATTTGAGAACTATGTAGGATATAAATGTCTATGAGTTGTGTTTTTAAAAACAGCATCAGACAGAGGAGAACGGCTGCGTTGTAAGCCCCATGACTCCAGGACGTGGAGGCACACATGTCCTGTGGCCACAACAGGAACAGAGAAGCCACGACAAGGACCCTTTGCAGCGCCTAAACGCTCCTGCGGTTTTACTGTACTGAAGTGGGCATTGCTCGCAGGGCATCCGCAGCATTCTTGTGCATATTCCGCGTCTGTCTGCGGTAATTGATCGGACACCAGGCAGAAGAGGCACAGCTGTAGCTACAAACACAATGTGCCATGGGCGTCCTAAAATCATTTAAACACATTCTCAGACTGTTCCAAAACAATCCAGCCTATTTAGAGCTGTGCCATGCTGTCCCAATGAGTGATTGTACTTTTAATAACCATCCACAGAGAATCAGTGGAGCTGGCATTTATTTTGCGCTTTTGTATCGGATTATTGTTAGAAAAAAAATGGTAGAAAAGACTATGTTTGCGTTTTGCTATAAAATAAAATGTAGTCGATCGTGCGTAAACACACCTGGGATGGCTCTGAAACTTCTGACAGTGTTTCCTTCCCTGAGGCGGTTTTCTCTGTTGTACTTCTCGTACAGTTTAAACATGTGTTTGAAGAGCATGTCCTGATCCAAGTCATCTGAAAACGGATCCAACAAGGACTGGAGGACGCTCCTGTCTTGCGCGCCCCCAGAACTACTTTTCATGGTCCAAACCGATGCGGCACCCAGGAAACAATTTACAATCAGGAACAGGTGCGTGGAGAACATCTTCACAGCTGCAATTTATGCTGAAATAGATGTAGATTGAAAATCCAAAGAGTGCAGCAAAATGTTCAAAACTATCCCAGGTTGACTCTAAAGATGTGTGCCAAATATCCGAACTGAAAAAAATGGTGCGTAAACGTTTCACCTCCCCGCTCACTTTCCGCTTTGAGCCCGGTGAGCTGCAGTCTGTGTCAGAGTGTGACAGACGTGGATGCTGAGTGGGTTAGTCCGGGCAACAGTTGGAGCTGCTACTTTTACATTTGCGTCTGTGTGACCGCCAGAGGCTTGAGGGGGTTATAGTGGAGCGGTGAGAGGCGCTGACGTATACTCCTGTCAGCCAACGAGGTCTCTGCAGAGCACACAGGCAGAAGTAGAGGTCAAGATGCCGAACCCCCTCCTCCTCTTCCTGGCGATGATAATATTAATGATAATGACTTCCTAAAGATATTTTACTATATATTTAGCTGTAATGGCAACATTTATCTGCTGGCTTGGCACTGTTTTAAAACAGATTTCTTTACTCATCTTGGTCAAACAAAGCTTCTCTTCAAACACTGATTTTATTTGCAGGCATAGTCACTCCACCTCACAATTTCCAGCTCACCACATTACTTCCAGTAAGTGCTTTTGACATGGTCTCAGTCACACATAATTAGCATAGAAACACCTACAATAATAGTCTGACCAACCACCCAAGGGCTATTGTTAGTGACAGTGATCCCCCTTTTGGACATTTGTGTGTGTGGTGTAAGAGAGAGTGAGGTTTGGAGTGAGGGTTTGTGGTGTAGCTGTGAGATGAGACTTTTTTATTCATTGCAAACAGAACATGACATCTGAGGGAGTTGCTGGTTTCAAACTTACTGTTGTGTTTAGTCTCTGGTGTGTATGTATTTTATATGTGCATGTGTGCATATGAGTTGTTTCCAGTGTGTGTCTCTGATGTCTGGAGCTCTGTACCAACAATGCTTGTTTTGTGGAAGTGGTGGTCTCCAGCAGAGAGGCTGTAACTAGCTGGGCCTCTCGGGTCACTCTGCCACTATACACACAACCTCACACACACAGACATACACACACTTGTATGCACGAGCATACATACAGAGCTACTAAGTACTTTTCTGGCCCACAAGGGCCCCACTGGATACTCCTTTTCACTATGTTCCACACCAGCGACAGGTCTTAAATCTGGACTATTCTCAGGATGTGTTTCGGTGTGCGTGTGTGTGTGAGAGTGTGAGAGAGTGAGTGAGTCAGTGCAGCCGTTATTTCTATAGATTTGGGAATGTAAATCTGCTTATATACAGTCACATGCAGAGATTCAACTCCCTTATGCAAAAAAAAGTCAGTCCCCATGACAAAAACCTTTAAATTATGATTAGTTTTAATATCAGGGTTATGTTAGGCAAATGAATATAAGTTCCCTAAACAAACAGAAACATGAGATCTGTGTGTATTTGTGTGTGCGTGTGTGATAGTGTAATAAGGGCGCTGCTGAGTGGCATTCTTCATGGTTTTATTGCACACAAACACAGTTTACTTCGGCCTTTAATACAGCACCATATAATACTCTTTTGGAAAAACACATCATGATTAATTATTGTGGTTGTTTACATGAATGCATGCCATGCCCTCTGTCTTGGTTATTGTCATCCTTAAAACATTTCATGAGAGAAATCCAGTGGCATCCAAATATGACCCCTTCTGCAAACCCTCACCACTGGCTTCGTAATCGCATACTTAACAATTTATAGTTGTTTTTTTAAAATGTAATAATTCTTGAAACCAGATAATAAGTGCCTGGTTGTGAACTGACACCCTTTGTTATTAACATGCCATTCACCTCTATGACAGTATGGCAGTGTCAGCCTGCTGTTCTCTTAAATACCACATGAAAATGAACACATACTTGCACATTTTACTCATTTTACCCAGCTCCAGTGGTTTTAATGGTAGTCTTTTCACAAATGTATGTATTGAAATATTTCATAATTTTAAACAGTCCAACATTTTTAGAAGTAAAGAGAAACAGAGAAAGTGCTGGAGTTTGTGATATTTGGAACCAAGGCATTATTGTCATGAAAAACAGTGTTCCAGAGGATTACAACATGAAATGTTTGAGATCAATCTTAGTCTTTGAGAGCAAAAATGCTGTTCTTTATGTCATTATTATATGGAAAACAGCATCACAATGAGTAGGTATAATAAAATGAAATTAAAAAACAAAATTAAAAAAAAAAACAGCATGATACAGAAATCAGTTGGAATTGTTTTTCCCAGAGTGATCCAAGACATGATCAATGGGATAGGTGCATAATCAGAGGCTCTTGTTACATGGTACGGTCATTTCAGTGCAACTTTTATCATTCAGTCTGAAGAAGGGGTGTATTAAGTGACAGGTCATCGTGCACAAAAATGAGATTTACTCACGTTGCTATTGGATCTTCAAAGCCACATGTGGAAGTATTCAGGGTTGCACTGAGATGAGAATCACAATAAGAGAATACAGTAATGCCACATCACATGCACAACAGTCATTTACAGGCCACATGTGGACATTCAGTAATATGATCCGATCGGCACAATCACACATCACAAATCACATTAAAAGGACAGATGAAAGTGCAGCCACTATGACACATGACACGCACCAGTGGACACATGAAACAGTAATAGCTACAGATACGCACTGTGGATCGTTGCATAACCCACACTTTCATATTTGAAGTAGAGTAAGGCTTGAAGGATAGATAGATTTTGTCATTTCAGGGGATTGTTCTTTCAAGATGTGAGCCGCTACTGTACGTTATCACTGCAGGGTGCACTGAACCGTGGAGCCTGTTGTATCAGAATACTCAGACAGTGTTACAGGGCAGCAGTGTATTATAGTTTGTTCAACATGGAGGTCCTCTTGTAGGGCCGTCCAAACCAAACAGGAGTTCTGTTCTGCTCTCGGTGGGGGTATGGAGGAGTGTGAGGAATTAACATGCCCGCGTGTGTGCCTGTGTGTGGTGCAAAGTCTGCGGGTTGGTTCTGGAAATGCTCCGAGTTTAACACCTTTGCATGGTACTTGGTCAGGGTTTTTGGTGCCAGAGCTCCACAGTGGGGGTCTGATGGATATTTGTGTGTGGGCACAGGGGATTTGGTATAGATCGACTACTGGCAAATCATTTTGTAGTGACCGGTGTTGTCACGCTCTGTCCAAAAAGAACAGCGTTGCTCACGAATGAGGGACTGACTGACTGGAAATGTTTTGTGCTCATAAAAATACAGAGAGGGTTGTTTGAGCTAAGTGTTGGCATGTTGCGTATTCTCCAGGATGTTTACAGCTGCTGTAAGTAACTTTTACTGTGTAGCTCAGAAATATTTTATGGGTAAGCAAAACAACACATTCTAACATACAATTAAGCTCAGAGTGTAGTAAATGCAAAGGCCGTTAGGATCCTGTTAACCAGACAAAAACATCCATGTCAGAAGATTCTAGCAGACAATACCTCAGTGTGACGTCTTCTCCAAATCCTTGTTATGAAAGAGCATCCACAAGACCAACTGAGAGAGCTCAGGTGTTTATTTTAGCACAAATCAATATCCCTTTTCAGTAAAAGTTAAAGTATTTAGTGGTAGAGGAGACGAAGAGGTTAAAAATCTATTTGGCTCCTCTCAATACAGTCGCAGTCGGGAAAAAATATTAGACCATCAAAAGTCATCAAAAACAATGGTTATGCAATCAAGTGCTAACTCCTGTGTGTATCATGTGACTAAAACAGACAAAAGAAAACATGGAATGCCTAAAAGCACTGTTTTTGTCAGTACGATGTCATAGATATTGATGTAAGAACTGAAGTGATTTTGGTTATTATCAAGAAAAGAGAAAATGGATAGATATCAGCTCTGAAATTAAACTATTATGAGCTATTTTTGTTATTACATTTGTCCAAACAAATGTACCTTTAGTTGGACCAGGCATTAAAATGAACAAGACATTGAAGAAAACAAGAGTGGTCTAATAATTTTTTCCACGACTTTATATTTTGCATAACTGGATGGTCCCCAAAAACCAGAATTGGGCAAATAAAGAGCATGCAATTACCAAGAATACTCCACAAAAATAAATACATATTTCCAAATGCATAATAATAGTAATGGAATGTCATAGTTCTGAATAATTCAGATGTAAGAAATCAAAAATAATCATAATTATCAACTCATAAGTGCTGTAAATATACTTTAAAATAATGAGTAGTGTAAAAAGTGTACATATCTGATGATTTTTCTTAAACAATAATAGGGGAGCTTTTTTGCCACATCTTTAAAGGGTCACATCATTTAAACCAGTGTTTCACCAATCTGTGTGCCATGGTACATTAGTGTGCTGTGAGAAGTCATCAGGTGTGCCATGAAAAATGATCTAATTTCACCTGATTGGTACTGTAAGCAAGCAGTGTGCTATAGATCCATACGACTGCACACACCAATGATCCTCTAAGAGTCTCCTGCTTCTCTTTGCAAAATAAAAAGAAAAGTGAACTGGCCCTGTTGATAATTCCCCCTCTGTAGTGATGCAGAGGTTAGCGGGTTACTCACGAACCCTGGGTATCCAGTTAGGGTGGGAGGGATATGCCTCCCATACTGTATTATTACACAATGGACCTCAATCTGAGGGGGTCCATCTGAGGGATCACTGGTGCGCCCCTCTGAGCTTTCTTCCAAATGCCCCACTATAATGTTACCTGTGCACCCCCAATGTGTTCGCCACAGCCCCACAGACTCAGAGCTGTTGAGGAAGAATATCACTTTTATGTTCAACTATCCAGACCCAGGTTTCACACCAAGTAAAGTGAGACTAGATTTGCATAATATTTCAATAAATATAATTTTTGTGACATTTTTGGTTGGTGGTGTGCCTTCTGATTTTTCTAATGTCAAATATGTGCTGTGGCTCAAAAAAGGTTGGGAAACACTGATTTAAATAACGAAAAACACGAATTGAAGGGAGTTTGTGGTGCTCACAGCAGTGAAAAAAAACAAAACATTTTTAAGACATTCACCAGTCAATATGTCTTTCCATGAAGGATGCCTTTGTGTGTTTTTGGATGATTCACCGAACATGTTGCATGATTTTCAATGTGGCTACAATCATCAGAAATGATTAATGGGGTGCTGCTAAATTTTTCATAACATGATTTCTAAGCAGCACAAAAGCTATCACACCAAAACTATTTGGATGGATAGAAAAGTGGTAAGAAAATATGTTTTTCTTTAATGGGATTGAATCTTTCTTGTGGCAAAGAATGTCCTGATTCAGCAGTAAGATTTCTACTGAAGGATAAAATGATCCAGATATTACAGGCTGTTTGCTGTGAGGTATTCACTGGCTGTTTTAATGCAGTGAAACCCAACAAGGAGACTCAGGTTAGACAAAAATGAAGGATCAGGCATCCCACCATTTATATGTCATCCACTCTGACGGGTAGGTGTGTGAGTGTGAGAAAGAACAGGAGTGTGTTTATAAGTGTGAGTGACTATGGAGACTATAGTTATGCTTAGGGGGTGTAACTCTGTGACCCATTCACATGGTTAATAAAACATTCATGGAAGCAGAGGAATGTTATGGTTTTTGTGTGAGGGTGCGTGCATTCCCTGGTAACCTGTGTGTGTGTGTGTGTGTGTGTGTGCATGTGTGAGAGTAGGAGAATTAGTGTGTGTCCTTGTGTCTCTGATGTCGGGCCTCCTGCAATGACCCCACGGAGTGCACCATTTTGTTCGCAAACAAAGGGTCGGCTGTTCCCCCCCAACATCAACCGTAGACTGCTCCAACACCGCTGAACGTTTGCCACCGAGCTAACTAAATATTTCCCTTCCTGTACAGAATTTGTCTCAATAAATAGTTTTGTGTTTGGGGATTTTCTTTCTCCTCTGGTTCTTTGCTTTACATAGAGGTCTCCAGAACACTCAGGTAATCTTGGTCTTCAGAAGCAGAATGGGATGTTTTGTTTTGAACCATGATTGAAAACTGGAGGCAGAGCTTGACATCTCATAACTGCACCTCATGTGACATCTTAACTTTTGTGTAGAAAAACATCCCACATTACACCAGGTCTCCGAGGGAGTATTATTTCATTTTTAATTCACATCTGACGGACTCAGATTCATTTTGGTTCACCTCTGTCTTCACAGCCTGTGGCGAAGTATAGAAAGAAGTATTGTGCTAAACATCTCACAGACTTACAGAGTGTTTTCTCTGAGTGCGACTCAAACCACTTGACAGGAAGGTTGATTGGTGATTAAGGAAAATAAATAATACATATATATACGTGTGTGTGTCCATGTGCGGTTCAAACACTCAGGATTGATGTTCATTCACAGGTCTGACATACAGCCTTTGTTCCATCTCTCAATAGTGCCATTATTCACCCACAGAAACATCAATGTTATACTGTGTGCTTCCACTAATAACTAATAGCTTATTATTTTTTGTGGCTTACACCGATGTTGTTAGAATGCGTGTAAATATCAGCTCACATACTCAAATTTCCCTCATGAATGGTTTTGTTTATATCCAGGAAAGTAGCTGTTTGTTTATGTATCTATACAGTCTGACGAACTCACCTACTTGACATGTATTTAAAAGAACACATCTATGGTGTATCATATATGAAAATTGTATTTATTGGATGTGTTAACTGTTGTCACTGTATTTATTGCGAATGATGTGTAAATTTTTGATGTCTTGACCCCAAGATTAGCAACCACTACGGTGGGCGCCAGTGGGGATCCCCAATAAACAATAAATAATAAAATAATAAACAGTATCATTTACAGTTAGACTTTAATACACTGAAGCAGCATTACAAACATGAATTATTTTTGGGACATTGAATATAACTTTGCCAAAATATTACTGAGCTCGACTTAAAACAATAACCAACAGCAAAAATGATGGTTTCTGTAATATCCGAGTATAGGATCTGAATTGTGAGATTACTTGTACCGGTTCTCAGTTTCATAATAATAAGTGAATCATGAAGCTTAAATTATTAAACTATTTTTGTGGTGGTTTCCAAATCAATTTCTCTCTACATTAAACCTTCCCTAAGTGATTTATTGCCATTTATTATAGTATTTTAATCTTGTATTTTGCTTTTTTCAATGAAAATGAAGTGATTTCCTATATTGAATTTATTGATCATGGAGATGTTCATAAAAAGGTGACAGTAAATTCAAAGATTATATTATGAAAAAGAGAAAAATGAAGAAAGAGAATTTTTTTTTAGCAAATATATCATTGACTGACTACAAAACAAACGTCTTCCACTGTGTTTGTGGTGGATCAATGCTGTAGAAATATGTGATGCCAGTGAAAAGCTATGAAACTGCACTTTATATGAATCATTTAAATATATTGATGGGATTAATTGTTCAAAAGCTATTAAACATTTCAGATCAGTATGTCCTTGGTGGCAGCTTTTAGGGGTAAACAGTCTGTTAGTTGTAAGAAATGTATCCAAGCCAAATTTTCTTTAGACAAGACAATTTGTTTATGTATTTAAGAATATTTGGCTTTTTGCAGGTTGGGCTGGTTCTGCAGTGCAGCCCTAAATGACCACCTCTGTATTCAGATGCTGAAGTGTCCACTGTTCAGAGGGAATGCAGAATATTCTAGAAAGAGTGTGATTTGAGCTGTGACTGGTGGTGTTGTGTTTACTCTGACGCCCGTGATATTCATTACAGGCTGAGCTGTGCGCTGCTACTTCCTGAAAATGTCCCGTAGGCCAGTGACCTTCACCTCCGCAGGCCGCACTTAAACCCCATTGGGCTCGAGCCAGGATGGAGGAAATTACACCAGGAGATTGATTGGGTAAATCCTTTAATTATTCGGATTTCACAATGGGGCCTGTGCGACCGTGCCTTAGGTAGACGAATGTGTCAAGCAAAGATTTAAAAGTTGTACTGTCTTGACTTTTCATTTTCAAGTTCAAGTAAAATTCAAGGTTTTATTGGTGGGATGGGAACTGTAGCCGGGTTTCATAATATTGACAGAAAACAGAGCTGAATCCCTTGGGAATAACCATGTGAGTTTTAACCATGAAACAAATCAAAGGGCACTTATTTGTTACTTCCTCTTCACTTCACATTTCTTGTGTTTTTAAACATAAGTTCTGACACTGGAAGAATGGAGGATGTGTATTTCTTCATTGGGATGTGATGATTTTTGCACCTGAACATGGGTGTTTTACCAGAGCGCGATATGCCCACACACATTCAGTACAATATCCTGCTGAGATTTACATGGGGTTTGTTTCTGTTGGGCTGACTTTTACCCAATGGCCTCAAGGTTCCCCTAAAAAAGGCCTGTTATCCCAGAGCTGCGGCTCTCTAAAGAAAGCAGATATATAATACGTGTTGGGAATATGATGGCAGGGCCTTTTCATAACTTGATGGATCTGTCACATTGACCCGTACTCTAATTTGCTTCTGTCTCTCTCATTTAGCAAGGCAGTATGTGATGTTTCCCTATAAATTTAACCTCCAGCAGAGTAATAACTGCAATATCTATTTCCCATTAGTGGGGGGTTCGACCCTCCTGTCGCTCTTAGGGCTCTAATTGGACATGACCGTTGCTCCGGTGATGTCATGTATATTAGTTTCAGGAAGTCAAAAAACCCACAAGTGGCAAGTGACTGATTACTGAAAGTCAGGAAAGTACGCAACGAAAAAAGAAACATGTTGTTATACGTCTAAGTCATGTTAAATCAGCGTGATATGTCATGATTTTGGCAATTATTGATATGAACATAAACATTTCATCTATGCAGCTCATTACATTATGTCAGCCAGCAGCCTAAAGCATACTGTATAATATGCAATATAAGAAAGTGAGGGTTGTCAGCCTTTGAAAGCCTGCTGTAAGGTCAAGGCCGGAGCAGCCGGAGGTCAATCTCACATGACGCAGTTTCAATTAATAGCAGTGAAGGCCCTTTGTTGACAACTTCCGAGTCTTAAACAAAGTGAACCTTCAGGCTTCACTGTGTTATTGCTTTCATACTGGCATCAGACCGGGAGAGACAAGAAGACAGGATGAAAGTTTTTTTTTTTTTCCTTTTTCTTTTTAATTAATACAAGCCACCAGAACCGTAGCGTATTAGGTTGTGGGTGGTATTTAGATGTTCACAGTGAGATGGTGATTATGTGCTGTACAAATCCTGTTAAACATCAGGAACCATATCCATGAAATAGAAAATAAACTTTATCATGTAATGGTGAGAAGATGGGAGTTTAGATATAACAGTTTCTTTTCTGAAGTGCACAGGTCATTACTGTCATTATTACAGCTGGATGCTAGAGTGATTTTTCCAGTAAAGCCTTTGTTTTCTTAGTACCACGGACAATTGTTCTGTTGTTGGTGAAGTTATGTGTATTGCCATTATACTGAAGTTCATATTACTTTTTGGTTATTTTACAAAATGAGCTGTAATAAAAGCTGCTCATGAAAAGGGCTTTTTATGAATTCAGTGTGTTTAGATATTCACCACGTTACCTCTCTCTTACAACTATTGTCTTCTTTTTCCATTTCTCTGGCCTCTTTATTTTTCTGGCCTTTGTTTTCTCTGACTCATTCTCATTTGATTGCGTGTGAGTCTGATATTTTAGTGGTTTTGCATGTGTGTGCAAAAACTTACAGTAAATCTCAGTAATTGATTGCCTCTGGTTCAGGAACAGGAAATGCTAAAACGTTTGTGATAACTGATATGATTGGTTCTGATTGGTGGAGAGTCTGATGATGGAATGCAGGGCATTGTACAGAGTAAGTCATTTGCTACTAAAGTTTCAGGAGTTTGACAACTGAATGGTTAAAATGAACTACATATAATTTCATGTTACCTTTCTTTTATGGTTCCTCATGGTCTACATTGCTTCATGATCGATGGTCCCAGTCTGCCTTATCTTAGGCTTTTCATACAAAATATAAATATTATTTATGAACGGTATCGGATGTGGTAGACACAAGCTGTTAACGTTCGGTCTCCACGTAAACTGAAACCTCATTCTTGGCACAGAGTCTTTCTGATTCACAAGGCATTTTTCTGAAATGAATGGACTTCCCCTCCTGACACGGTGGGAGCAGCAGGGAAGCGGTGTCAGATGTTACAGCGCATGTGTATGTCCTGAGTGTGTGTATGTAGTTGTGAATGTGTCTGTGCACATGTGTGTGGTTGTATTATACCTTTTGACTGATTCCATAGTCATACTCCTGGACCATGGGATCTTCACATTAGCGTCTGTTGCCTACAGTAGAAGTAGTATCTACAACATTAACATACTGTAAAAAAAAAAAAGGAAATGTTTAGCATCAGAACCACCCTTAGGTAAATATATCAGCAAAATGTGCTTTAAGCATGACAAGTAGTAGTCACTGTACAGTAAAATGGCCTGATTTACTACACCTTTACCCATAAAGTTGGAATAATTTTGTTTTCATACACATTCCTCTTTTTATTCCTATTTTTACACATCAGTAATTACTTTTGAACTAAGTAATGACTATATACCGAGTCCCACTTGCATTTTCTTTATTAAGCATAAATTTAATTGTCACAATCATTTCAGGAGGGGAGGTAAAATATTTTATTCCAATGTTATGGACAATAGCGTGTTATACATGATGATTTTTGATTAATATTATTATTGCATAATTGTGTATGCTAAATTTAGATATAAAGCAGAATTAATTTAAATATTAGTTTGTAAAAAGGGGTGGGAGTCTATAAGTTACACTTCTTCCCAGTCCTTTTTGAGTGCAGAAAATTTTATCTGCTGTTGTAAGGCTCTTTGTTCTTTGATTCTATGTGCCCTAACTAACTATAGCAATTCATCATATTCTGAGAACCATTTATCAACTAAAAAAGCGACTGTTTTTAGCTTTGTGCCATTAATCCAAGAGTGTCTTTATAACATTTTATTTGGTTTAAAAAAGTGTAGTGAGTTTTCTACCCCTAAAATAACCCCAAATCCTTTCTCATTAACACTGAAATATGCGCTGGAGATGCGTGGTTTTCACTGAACAAGAAGGAGATGAAAAGCTGTTACTTCAGAGCTAAATAAACTCACAAGCTTAGTGGAGGGTAATATCTACATCTGAAATGGAGTAAAAGCATGCAGTGCCATAAAATGGAACTATTCAAATAATTTACTATGTAACTTGAAATCATTCAGTTCATAGGTGTATGTGAATAAAAGTCCCATCAGGCCCAGTGACCTCCAGGCGCTGCTATGAACGACTATACGGCTGAATAACACTCACACCAGTGCCCACTGCTTTACCTCAGACATGGGCAGATGATAGATTCGAATAGGAGACGGCTGATGTCATGCTTGGCTGCTGCATAAGCCTGGAGTGAGAACAATCTTTTATCCAGCAAGTCGTTAGCTGTGTGTGATTCTAAGGGAATGGGAAATAAGCTAATTTGTTGGACTTAAAACGCTGTGAACCTACACGTTTTACCTCCTGGATGCAGGGAGTTTAATTCGATTCCCTCCAGTTTTACTCTGGAAAACTCATTAAAAATCAATTAAGTCATTGTTAAATCATCATGGGTAAGTGTCAGCAGTAGCTATGATCTAATCAACACATCCCTTTTAATAGAGTCATGGGGCCGTATTAAGGAGATAAAGCTGTAAGGGAGTGCAGAATGGGTCATGACAGTGTCAGGGGTGAGACATGTGGCACACACCACAGTATGTCTGCTCACACCCAGACGTCTGCCGTACCACACAGAGCTGATTGTTCCATAGCTATGGGCCCTTCCATTCAGGATCTAGGCCTTCCATGGTCCATCCTGGTCCCAGAGAGGACTCCCCTAATGCTGAATGACAGGCAGACGCTGATCAAAGCTGCTCCTAGAAGCCCTCCTGTCACAGTTTGGAGGGGGCAGAGCAGAGACGATAAGTGGAGAGACAGGAGCAGTATGCCCGGTCTGGACCTGGGCCAAGGATCAAGGATCAGACATCATGACTGGACTTTATTAGCTTCATTTCAGACAATACACTCTCCACAGTGGACCTCCACCAGTGCCAGATTATCTCATTTCTCTTTATAGCCCAGTGGCTCAGAGCCACACCACAGTGGAGTCCTGGAGCCATAAGGTGATGGTTAATAGAGTTTAAGTCTGGCCTTTACACCTTTATCTTCTATTGTCTTATGACATTATCTCTCACTTTTTAATATAACAGAATGAAAGGTCTCATAGTTTTCTGACATGTTTAAATTATGCTTCAAAAATCTCATTCAAACTAAGGAGGTTCTGTGCTTCATTTTTATTTATCTTTGTCAGCTCGATTGCACAAAAATGCACTGACATGCACGACATTTTTACTCACAGGTTTAGTATGCTTGTGTGCTATGTGTGTGAAGGAACTGTTTTAATTGTCTGCATCCATGATTAGAGCCTGCACACTAAATTTTGTGTCAACAAGGCAGGTTGATTTTGCACAAAAAAATGAATACCTGCCAAGTGCCTCACTACGTCTTTTCTGCTCCACCTACTATTAACTCACGTCTGCAAACAACCAACTCTGGTATGTTAACATTTTAGAGTAGATCTACAAAAATAAATTATAATTGCACAAACAGACAGAAGAAATAAGACTTTTGGTACAATGATAACCGGTCAACTAAACTATCCAGTGCCAAAAAAAGAGGGAAACAAAGGTTGTAACTAGCAATTCCAAACAAGACAAAAAAGTGGTCTATTGGTGGAGTTCTCTGATCCCTGAAAGCCCATTTATTTGCTTTACATTTTATAAAGAATCTCAAACTGTAGATTCTACTTGAAATGCAGTTCTCAGATTCCCATGAAGGTGTTTATGTTAGTTTGATGAGCTCTGAATGAAGCAAGTGTGAAAGGCTTTCATGCTACATATATTATGATGGAGTGAACATCACTGTCAGTTTGATTAATAGTGTGTGTGTGCGCATACGTTTGCTTTTACATTTATGTCTGAGTCTGTGCATCCACATATGTGTTCTAGACCACCAGAAAACACCACGTTTGACCCCGGTTCTGACTCTTGCTCCTTCTTTACCTCAACAAGAACTTCACTTCCAAGCAAATGTGGAAGTCTTACATGTTCACGGTATTGCCAGTCACTGGGTGATCTGATTGGCAGCATATTTGTGGATAAATTCTTTTCTAAATGTGCTATTTAAATGGATAAAATGGGATTTACCATAAATACAGAAAATCTTTGGCTGAACCGCTCCTCACCTCTGCTGCAACTTTAGAAATCGCTCATCTGTATGAAGGAAATCATGGCTTTTTGTGCAATCAGGAGCGTGTTATGAGGAGAAAATCGCTCTGGGGGGTTTATGAAGTTAATAAGCTAGTTTCATCTTGCTTTGACACCGCTTTGATGGCTGTCTGTTGTTTCCACTGCAAGGCTCAGGTTAAGGTAAAGGAAGTGGATTGTGACCTCTACGGTCTGTGCCTCAAGGCAGCTTTTACACTGAGCAGCAGCACCGAGCACAGTGGCATGAAACGCTTGTAGGAGCACTGCGATCAGAAAGCCCTTGATGTGATGGATGAAGGAAGGGCACAGAGCTGCACTCTAGGCCTGATTGTGTTTCTTTTCAGTCACCACATTGCCAATACAAACCTGGACAGGAAAAGACAAACAGGAGAAAGGCCAATAACTCACTCTGTGTTTAAAAAAAAAAAAGAACTGTGGTTGCTTGCAGTTACAGATGGCCTGTTAGGCTGTGAAAAGACACGCTGCATTCAACAAACTTATAAATACTTCTTCTTTTTATAGTAACAATTAGTAACTAACACTTTCAGAAGTAATAAATGTGACCATTTACCTTCCAGCAGATTTCTATCATCTGGGGTCGCAGACTTCAGTGAATCCATTTACTTTATAAACAGGAAGTAAAACCATCGTCTATTTGTCTCATTTATTCGTTTACTTGTAAGTGTGACTCTTTGGCTGACCCTGAGTACATGTTGAAGGTAAAAACAAACCAATAATCTGCTTTGCATCACTCATCGTACCTCTATATATCATTAGGATTGTTTATGTTTACGTAGCTATTTTCTTTTTTGAAGCTGAAGGAATAGTTCAGCGTTCTAATATTGCATTTGATCTGGAGATCTTCAAACGTGTTCCCATAAATCCTGAAATGCAAATCACAGACCCGGAGGATTTCTGTGGTGCCTTGTGGTCTGAGTGCAGTTTTGATGGGGTGAAATTCAAAAGAATAATCATGGTTTTGGGAAATGAAAACTGAGACCATAGCCAAGCAGGATCCTCTCTGAAGTGCTTCCGTATGCCTCCTGAGTCAAAAGGCCTGTGATTTCATTGTTCAGTCAGTATGTGTTCTGAATTCATATCGTTCCTATTATTATCCACCCAAATCCACCTCATTAAAGTCAGACTCTCCTTGTCTCACTGAAATTGTCTCAGTGAAGCTCAAAAGTGGCTTTTTAATTTCAAGCTCCATCCACAACACTAAAACACTGTTATTTTGGCCCCCAGGCCTGCTCCTGAAATAGCACTCTGAGTGTCTGCTTTAATAGCAGAGATCAGTGTGAGCGCTTTGAAAACAGATCTAGCCCATTGCTGTGCAGTTTGGCCAACCACAACAACCCGCTTAGACAGAATGTGTGGGCTAATCCATATGGAAACAAAATGTGTTTGATACATTTGAGCTGTTCGGGTCCAAATCTGGTTCCTTCAATTTGGAAAGACAAGACCTGCAACAGACATGACACACATTATACATTTTCTGTGCTCAATTTATGCAAATTATCACACAAAATTTCTGTTCATAGCTAATATTTTACAGAAAAAATATGTCTGTAACTACACTAAAAATTGTGCTACATGCTAAATGTCATTAAGATGAAAATGCGTGTATTTGCATGATTTCTGGAGGGAACATGTAAGTGTGTGTATATTCCTATTTTTCTTTTTAGTTGTAATGATAATTTCTTTGATGGTACTTTTTTATTATACTTGAAAGGAGCAACTGTGCATTGTAAAAAGTAAAACATTGAATCAACTTAAAAATAGGTCACATAAAAAAAAATAGTTGAGTGAACCAAATTAAATTATATTGAATGTAATTTAATGCAATTTATTTTGGTTCACTCAACAATTTTTTTTTAACGTGTGACCTATTGAAGAAAATTTTTGAAGTTGATTCAATGTTTTATTTTTTACAGTGTAACACACATTGGGGATCAATAAAGCGTTCTGATCCTGATTCTGATCATTGGTCTGTGTAAGAGGCTAAAATAATGGTTTGCGGGTAGTTTTATTCTGCAGGTAATTTATGTACCACAGCTACATGTACATGCTGTGGCTGTGTCTAAGTAAAGGTCAGAAATGGTAAATGTGGAGAAGAGGGTTAGACTGAGTATTAGAGCAGCGGTTGGTGAAGGGCCAGAGGACTGGGGTCCGCTCCCCCTGTGCCCTTTACAAACCCACATGGCACATGACCAGCTGTTTTGACTGCACTGAAAGAATCCTGCTTTTATAAACTGTGTCTTCTCCAAATCTGTCCCTTCTCTCGCTGTCAGTCTGGCTTCTGCCGCAACTCAAGCAGCTCTCGACTCTGCCACGACTATTGTGAATAATCATAGGGGTGTGTGATGAGCACCAGAATGTCTTTCTTCTGAAACCTGGCTGCTACATGTCGCCTGGGAGGAAGGAAGTGAATGTTTTTTTTGTAGGACTTTAAGGAACATGACAGCTGACAGATGCATCGCTCTTTGTGGCCACTGGTGCTGTTTGAGGACTTGGATTGGATCAGAGGGCCGTGCTTATCAACCACTTGTCATTGTTTCCTTCATGAAGTACAGCTGAGCCAAATCCGGAGGCGATACAGCATGTCGTCTGGCCTCACGAAAATGAAAAACTGTGTCCTTCATTCTATCACTCCAGCAGCTTTTATCTTATTTCTGCTATTGCTTGAGAACTTATATATTTCTATAAAGGCTTTAATGGTGGACGGGTCAAGGGGACCCTGTGAGTTCCCATGGGAATGGATGATCTACTCACTGCTCCAGAAAAGCGATGTAGTTCAGCCTCAGCAAGGCTCTCACATGACATGACCCACAGTTAATTTGGATTCCTGAATCCCCAAAGCCTGCACTTCATTCTTGAATTGTATTTTTATGTTCCTGTTTCTTCTGTGGAGCTGCTTTTGAGTGGACCAGCTTTATCAGCCTTGCTTGCCTGCTGGGGAGAAAAAAAATCCTGCCGTGTTGGGTCTAATGAGTCCAGCTTGTTGATTTATTCCACAGTGAGATCCAAGTCCTCTATATCTCTTCTAAAGTTTGTTTCTTTGATTAAAAAAAAAAAAATCTGGTCAGGTCAGTGGCACAGGGAGAAGATAAAGTCATAATTTTACTTTATTTTATTTTTTTGCGCAGACATTTTGCTTTGTCCAATAGAAATACACACTAACGCTGGCCACTCTCACCAGCTGGCAGTCTCGGGCTGTGGAAGAAGAGGGCTTTGTGATTGAGGGCGGCCTGCTGGGCATGGTCTAAACACACCCACAGTGCTTCAAGGGAGAGGAGCTGGGAAAGGAGAGGCCTGAGAGAACACAGAGGCCCCAAAACAGCAGCCACTGACCTGGCCCGCTGCTAACATTTTACATTATCGGCCCGACACATAACAATACACAAGGGAGGGAAAGATCCCAGTCACTGGGTTGAACACTTCTAAGCAGGACTTACTGTAAGAAATATGAGTTATAAATGCTAAAGGAGGGGTGACCTGGCAGCTGGAGAGATGGGGCCTGCTATACAAAGTAAACCTCTGAGAACAAGAAAGGTTTGTAAATTGTGTGTGTCATTATTGAGGATGGAAAAAAAAAATGAGAGTGGGGTTTTTTGAGGCTTGACAGACTCCTATAATGCGTGGGGCACCTTGACAATTTAAAAGCAAAGCCAAATAAACTGAATGCTGATGCCAAATGTACAACTGGATTTCCAAAAGACCTCTTGCATTATTCAAAGATAAAAGCGCATATAACGTGTCAGAGGAGAAAGAATAATAAACGCCCTGCAGGAGGAGGCCTGAGCGCTGCCGAGAAAAGCCTGTCAGTGGATTCAAGTGTGTCTGTTTGTTCAAAGACAGCGGAAGATTGATGAGGCTGTCGTCTTTGGTGGTATCGTAGTGTCATGGTAACAGCGTACGAGTGGAGGGAAGAGGAGGTTTAAGGGAAGTAATGGCTGTCAGATGTGAAGGTGGCAACATCCAACAGGTGTGCCTTGCCTATCAGCTCAGGCTCATTTACACCACACACTGTATGTTTTCTCTTTAAAGGTCATTAGAGCAAACTATAGAACTTTATAAAAAGCCAATTAAGGGCTCCAAGGCACTGATTTTTTTTTTTTTTCCTTTGACTGATATGTTATAGTTGAGAAAGTGATTTACATAACAGCTTTACTGACAGCAATGTGTAACACCTGGATATTGTTTAGGAAAGCTGCGATTTAAGTAAAGCTTGACACAATAATGGTGCAATTGTGTCTCTCTAAAACACCGATAAATTACAAAATGGGAGGTAGGAGAGTACAAATTAAAGTTTTCACACATCTCTACTTTACTTGAGTATTTACACAATAGGGACAAAAATACGAGAACACATCCACCCTTACAGCTTATACAACAACACATCGATTAGAAATGTGATTATGATCAAAATGTTAATGTCAGTTCTTCTTGATTAATAGCATGAGAACTGTCAACTCACTATTTATTTATCTTTAACGGTTGTCTTTTCTTCTACAGTGAGAGTTGGAAAAACAAAACAAAATAGTTGACTCGTGGTGTGTTGAGTGGCAAATATAGAAATCTAGAAGAACAACATTTAAAACAGTTCTAATGATTAAAAATACTTCAATTCATCAACTCTGTAGCATTTTGTAAGTGTAGACGACAAACAGATTTAACCCCAAAGACAAAAGAAAAATGCTTATTGCAGTGACATTTGTCAAAAATATACACCATACACCAAATACTATACCATTATATACTGCTCAATTGGGGTCAAACTATGGCAAGATGAGTTTGCAGAGGCTGAAGGTAGCCTATAGTGATGCAATGAGGTTGTTGCTTCATGTCTGTTGGTGGCATAGTGCCAGTCATCTGTTTGTGACCACAGGTGTACCAACTATTCATT
>JAQQZY010000008.1:10709274-10752301 GCA_030068375.1 Ostorhinchus rueppellii
GTTTGTGTGGAGGGATGGGTCGTTTTAAGGGATGGGAGGGATGTGCTTTTATTATTATTGTTATTATTGTCATTAATTATTATTATTATTAGTTATTATTGTTTTGTATTTTTTTTTCATGTCAAGTACTTTGGGTAGCAAATTTTTGCTTGAAAAGTGCTATATAAATAAAGATTGATTGATTATTCTAAAAAATAAAATAATCTCCTCAAATAAAACAAACTTCCACCAAAAAAATAGCATGTTTTCAATCAGTAATGTATTAACCAGGATAACGTATAGCAGCCAGTCAATATAATGAAATAAAGGTGATTAGAAAAGACAAGAAAAGATAAGAAAAGAAAAGAAAGAGAAAAAAAACAGGGAGTCCTGTTGGAGGTAATTACTGTCTGTTGTACATTATCTGTAATTACTTTCATAGTGGCATCAAAATCACTATAATCCAGGAATTCACTGTATAATGTAAGTCCTAATATTAAACAGCAGAATGTAAACTAATGCTTTAACAACAGCGTCTGTCTCTATGTAACTGGTTTCATTGACTGTTTTTGACTCAGATGACATAGATTACCCTAGTGACAAAGAAGTCAACAGATATACAGCAAACATGACAAACTGAACCATCAAACATATCCTCTCAGACGTACTTTTCTTCGACTCTCTTCTTCCTCCTCGTCATATTCATCATCGTCGTCATCATCCTTGTATTCCTTTTCTTTTTTCTCCGGTTCATCCCTCGCTGGTGGGTGGCTCTGGATGGGAGGGGGCAGCACTGTGGTTGTCAGCGTCGGAGCTGGAGAACT
This sequence comes from Ostorhinchus rueppellii, assembly GCA_030068375.1. Taxonomy (NCBI): domain Eukaryota; kingdom Metazoa; phylum Chordata; class Actinopteri; order Kurtiformes; family Apogonidae; genus Ostorhinchus; species Ostorhinchus rueppellii. The sequence continues at coordinate 10,710,078 of JAQQZY010000008.1, forward strand.
GGCACATGGTGGCACAGAAGAGATTATCTGGGCTGTAATGGGTGTCACAGGTGAAGCAGGAGGCTGGGGCGGAGGCAGCACAGGCCGGCTGTTCTTGGACATAGCTTTGTAGTGACTTGGAAGCAATCCCTGCTGGATCGGGTGGCGCTTGGCTTTGGGGGGTTGTGTTGTGAGGGGCTGAGATGGGTGTGCAAGGGAGCATGTGGTCGGGGTGTCAGTGGACAGGCTGAGGGGCGAGATGGTAACCCCTGGGATGTGAGGGACGTAGTTCTGATTCTGTGAGTTATGACCGGATGATGTGTCAGAGGTTTGTGGGGTGAAAGCTGCAGAGTTTGTTGTTGGGGTGTGACTGGCCAAACTTAAGGGGGGTCTGTGATGAGGCTCCAGGGTGGAGCTGATGGTCAGATACTCTTCGTCTGCCATTATGGTCAGGCCATTTCCTACGAGGCAGTAGGTCACACTTCCATCTGCCTCTTCTCTAACTCCACTGAAAATAAACAAGCAAGACATGAAATGGATTTTTATACAAATTTGCATTTCTACTTTAAAATACTCCAGTGATGTCCATGAGAGTGAAACCTGGAATTGAAAGATTGAGCTCTGATATTTATCAATTTCAATTTTCAGATCCAACAATCAACATTTTCGCTATTATGTGCAGTGCTATTTCTTCATTTATTGAACTTTTTCTGCTTTGGCTCTAATGCAGTTGCCTCTGTTTCTGTGGTCACCCCTCTCACGTATCAAGTAATAATCTTCCCTCAGCACTTTAATGGTTTGGTTACGTGCCACAAATAAACTATTGATGAATAAAAAAACATCATTTAATTTACTATCACTTAGAATGAATAGTTTCTCCATTTGAAAGTGAAAACTGACAGTAAGTACTGTTGAATATTAATGTATCATGAATCATCAGAGTCCCTTTAAAGGTCTTTCAACAAAGTTTTGAGTCGTAATTAATCTAAATCTGACAACAGTATTTCTTTTTTCTGTAAATGCAGATCGAGTCAAAATTTCAAATATGCTTCATTCTTTATTTGTTGTGATTTGTATATTTCAGGTATTGGTCCTGAAAAAGCAAATCAGTCAATCCTTATAACACAATAATTAATTAGAGGTTGTTATTTTAGTGATAAGGTCAAAATGAAATGAAAATGTTAGGGCAAAGCATGGTTGAAATCTAATATCATAGTGGAAAATAATACTTCAAAATGTCATTATAATATAGCTGAAATCCAAAACGTATTCTTATATAATGCATTACCTGGCATATACAGAACCTGAAGAACTCTTTGGACAAACATCCATAAGCATCACAGTTGTACTTGATGTCGACACTGCCTCCTTTCCCCCGTCCTTCTCCTCCTCTTCTGCCTCTTTTTTTTGCTGCTTCTCTGTTTTCTCTGGACAAAGTACTGATTCTGTCCGAGCCTGTGGAGATCCAGAGGGAGGTGAAGGTGGTGAAGCAGGTGAAGCAGGTGAGGCCGGGGAGACGGGCGTTGGAGGTGAGGGCGGTGAAGTGGGGGAAGGGGGTGATCGAGGAGGAGATGGGGGAGACTTGCTGTCTTCTGCTTTGTCAGCCGGACTCTCCTGGCTCGGCGGAGGTCCTGGAGGTGGAGGAGGTTCTGGGGTCTTCTCTGTTGTGTTGGTCAGGTCTTCCTCTTGGGTGGGGGGCTGTTTCTGGACAGGTGTGTTGATATCATAGTTAAATTTAAGGAGCTGGCTGTAGTCCTCCCCTAGTCGGATATCCAGAGACCGGGATCGAACCTCTCGGATGGGTGCAGGACTCTACAGATGACAAATAAAACAATCTGTCTGCATTAATAGGCCTTTTGGAACTTTATACTTGAATGTATGTATTTATGTTTGCGTTATCTCACCAGTGTATTGTCATCGACATCATACAGAACACCAGGACCTGGTCGACAGATCAACAGATGAACTTCAGATGGAGCCCCACGTAGCAGGAACAAAACCCTCTGGAAAAACACAGGAAAAGGTTTGTGTTGATTCAGGAATGTTTAGTGTCTGAGATTTTACTAAACTATATTGTTAAAGCTTGTACTGGAATCAAATGCATCCTCACATACATACACACACGTGCATTTTTTTTTTTTTTTTCTCGTACTCAGGGGCTCCCCTCCTCTTTCACTCCCCAGACGTGTCATGGAAGTGGGAGGCTCGGAAGTGCTGCGCTGTTTGATTGGCTCCGACGCGCCACCCCTCGGTTGATGACATGTCACGCCCCTGCCCGAATTTCCCTTCCCCTACCCGCTCCGTCATGTGCTTAGTCCTGCTTTAAATGTGTCTTTATGTGCTAACGCTGAGGTGGTTTTTTCCAATATCACACTGCACCCCCCCTTGCAGATGTTGTGTGATGTTGTCTTTTTTCTCTCCTCCAATCCTAGTGTTTGCATTTTTCCTTCTGATAACCAGTGGAGTGCGGGCCTTCCTGTGATTCGCCAGTTCTAACCGATCCTTCATCCCCATGTAATGTTCTTTTACGACTTCTTGGGTGGTTGTAACTGAAAAAAAATTTTGTTGCTCTGAAATATGTGTAATGACAAAATTAAAGCATTCCATTCCATTCCATATTATTTTATTTTGCCTCGGTGCAAGCTGTTTTTATTGATCTTAGTAATTCCAGTTTCATTCATTATTCTTTCATTATACCACCTATAGCAACCTTTTTTTTTATTTTAAAATTTTTTTAAATTTTATTTCGAACATACTGTATAGACAAAGAAATTAAAACAAAACAAGACAAGACCCACCAACCAGATTTCAGTAGTGATACTTAAAAGGTTGATTGGTAAACGATGTAATGTACAATGTAATAATGTAAGTTGTAATAATACAACTAAAAATAAATAATGTATATAACATATGCTTGAAAAGGAGTAGGAAGAAGAGTAAACTTATAGACTCCTACCCCCAGTCTCTATTCCTTGTGGTTTCTACGTAAATGATAGCAATTATTATCTTAAAATAATAATAATAATAATAATAATAATAATAATAATAATAATAATAATAATAATAATAATAATAATAATAATAACAAATTTAATATCAATAACAATGAAAATAGCATAATAATGTAACACATTTTTTTATAATTATGCAAATATAAAAATACCATTATTAATTTATAATTTTTATAAGAAGAAAAAAAACAAAAAACAAACAATCATCAGCAAATATCAATAAAGGAAGTAATATTCTATGTAATATTCTATATAAAGCCCCATCATCAGTGACGTGACGGGGCCATAACCTAGAGTTAAAGTTTACAATTGCTTTATTTTACATCAAGGGAAATTAAAATTAAAATTTATTATATATCCTAATTGTTAGTTTTAATGTTAGTTGTTTTAGTTTATGAAGCATGTATTTAACATACATTATAATTGCTTCAATTATCATTTTATTCCTATTATTTACAATATTTTTACTCTACTGTTAACTGAACTTTCTTGTGTTGTTTTTATCTCCAAAGTTTTATCAAAGTTCCTGATTGAATGTCCTTACTGAACTACTTTTAATTATTTATTTTAATATATTTAATTTATTTTTATTTATTATTTATCACCACTGAGAAGGTTGCATATGAGATGATCTCTAACTCTAAATAAATAAAGGTTGGATGCCTGAAAGACTGAATGAATGAGAAGTATCTTAGTTATGTTTAGATGTACACTGGAACTCATTAGTACCACAGCACAAAGGATTAAGACACATCAAACACTATGACACAACCAGCCTGCTATTTTTGTTGCTCAGGATTAAAGGATTTTTGACCAACTGACGTGACCGGGAACTTACGAAATAACAGAGTGGAGAGTATTGTAATTGTTTGTCCACGGCTCTTCTGCTACATGGTCATTATGACCAGCACCAAATGGACACTTTTAAGGCTGTGTATACTGACAACACTCTGGTGTGATACCTACATTTTCCCAACAGACCTACATTTATTCACATCAAGAAAAACTTTTTGAGAAGACTTATTTCTGTCTAAAGACTCACGCCGATCTTACCTGGTAAGAAAGGTCCTTGACAGGTTCTTTGTTGACAGACAGGATGACATCTCCCTCCCTCAGCTGCCCACTCTCAAATGCTGGCTGCCCCGGGAACAGACGCTTGATGCGGACCACGCTGCCACGGTCTGGACCCGAGTGCAGATGTGAGATGTAAAAGCTGAAGCCAAGCCCCGACAAACTCTTCTTTAGAACCACTTCATGTGTGTTTTCTAGAAAGGGAAGAGATTCAGGAAAATCTTAGTGTGTTGTGTAATCTTTAATCCTTCATCTGCAATGAGATTTAGCACATTGTGGTGGAAATGACATATGCAGCAAATCACATTTTACCACATATCTAGTAGTGTTAGAGGTGTTTATTTTCTGTAGGAATAGCTTTAGTAATGAAATCCTAAAAAAATAAAGCAATGATGTTTTGTGATTTGCTTCAAATCTTCTTTACAGCACAGAAAAACAGGCCTTGTAGAGATGACAAACTGTCCCTTTAACTAAGCCCCGGCAGTGAACAGGCAGCTTCAAGGTTTCAGTGCGTGCAGTCTCCGGGGACTGAGGCAGCATCAGCCCTGGATGACTCTGACAGCAACCACAATGTAGCTGTCAGATGACGCACAGTCACCTCTGGGCCATGTGTATGTCTGTGTGTTTGTGTGTGTTTGCCTGACAGTGTCTTTTTTTTTTTTTGTAAGCATATGTGCCCCTTCCTGTCTCTTCTCACCATCAGTCACAAAGCTGTAGTCCTTGGCTCGACCACTCAAGGTCGTTTCCATGGAGACTTCGGTCCTGGGGGGCTGTGTGTGTGATGAACTGTGGGCCGAGGGAGGGCAGGGCGAGTCAGCTCTTGGCTCCAAGACTACCGTAGGCTCCCTCTCCAATAGCAGGTTCACCACCTACAGCAAAAAAAATTACATATTTGATACTTTCTTTCATTTACATCTGACTAAAGTGTAAACAAATGTCACCTGCTCTGGAACTAAACTAAACACTATCTCATTAAGTGTCTTAGTAACTGCTGTCATCTTTCTGGTCACACTGGAATATTAGTAACACACACATCAATTTAGCAACAAACCAACAAATCAATCAAATTTTATTTATATAGCACCAAATCATCACAAACGTTATCTCATGACACTTCACATACAGAGCTGGACGAAACCAGACGAGACATAATTGTAGTCTGCATATGTGTGTTTGACTGCATGTGTGTGTCTTTACCTCCCCAGTCCTCTTCAGGCACTCGACAGCTTGTTGGTGAGTCACGCCCCTCAGGTTAGAGCCGTCAACCTCCAGCAGTCTGTCACCTGTCATATGCACAAACACAAAACTCATCATCATTAGTAGCATCAATACATAAACGGTTTGTGCGGATGTGTGTGCGCGCCTGTGTGAGTGTGGGTGATGATGGACACGTCAACAAATCTAAAAGTCGTTTCTGCTCACTGAAGCATGAACCAAGGAGACACAGACAAAGCACGGTGGCTTCTGTAACTAAACATAGCTTTCCACATCAATAAATAATAAAATAATAAAATACAGGCAGAGGGCAGTGTCTCTGTAGGTAAATAAAGCCTCACATACTTCCAGTAGGTCAGAAGTGATAGTGTCAAAAACCGGCCCGCCAAAGGGTCCAATCTGGCCCGTGGGATGAATTTGTGATTACACTGAAGATATTAACAATCCTTTTAGTTCAGGGGTTTAGTTTAATTTCAGATAAATTCTATTTCAAGTGGGTCAAACCAGTAAAATACTATTAAAACCTAAATAATGACAGCTACAAATTCTTCTTTGTTTTAGTGTAAAAATGTAAAATTGCATGAAAATATTTACATTTACACACTATTCTTTCACAAAAAATGAAAATAACGTGAAAAAGCATGAGCAAAATGAAATGAGTTCAAAGAAGTAAGTGGAATTTATATTCTGCCTATTACTAAATGTTTTATGTGTTTGTAGATCCACTGTTTTCTGTAAGTTGTAACGCACATGTGAAAATGAGAAGCTGAGGCATAATATTGTAAAAAAAAAAAAAAAAAAAAAAAGCATTTATTTCTCTATATGAATTTCAGTTTGTTCATGTTATTCACATTTTTAAAGGATGGCTAGTTTTCATAATGTAATTTTATTTTTTTTACTCCAAAACATACGTAGAGAAAAGTTTGGAGTTGACATTATTTATATAGTATTATGTTATTATTTTACTGGCTTGGCCTCTTTCAGATCATATTGAGAGGATGTGGCCCCTGAAGTAAAATGAGATTGGCATATATTGTTATTGTCTCAGGTCATACATAGTGGTACAGGAAATGTGTACATACTATACCTATAAGAAAATGTCAGTATCACTAAAAAAAACAAAAACAAACAAAGGACCGAGCTGAGTAAAAAGACTAACAGCCGTGTTTAGAGGCTTTTGAATTTAATGTGTTGACTAATTTATTAAACGAGCTAACAGTGTTGTAACAATGCTTTTTATGGTTGCAGACAGAATAAAGTCATTGCCAAATTAGCTAAAACAACAAAAAGAGATATTACCAATCTGAATGCGGCCGTCCTGCTCTGCAGCTCCTCCAGGAACCAGACTTTTTATGTAAATGCCTCCAAATCGCACGCTGGTGTTTGTCCCTCCCTAAAAAGAATGATAGTAGTCAGTGTCAAAGACCTCACATAACCCTCACAGCTTGTCCTGAGTCATCGTGTAGGGATCTGAGCAACTGTGTATTCCAGCCAGTTACCTATTGGCCTCTCCTTTCTAATCTTGTTAATTGATTTGGCTGATACACAACACAGTGATGTCACTGATTCCTTGGCATAATTTAATGTATCAACACAGCAACCCTGCACCGGACTCAAGACTCTTCAGCTCTGAGATGGCTGCGGTCTTATACTTTGGTTGAATTTCACCTTAGAGATCAGCAAAGAAACAAAAACTCATCTACAAATCAATATTGCAGAAAAAAAAAATACTCACAGCAACACTGATGCCGAGGCTACCATTGCTTTTCTTCAACTCCACTGTTAACCTCTCCCCACTTTTTAGACTTAATATTGAAGGGGAGCGGGAACAGCCATCCTAAAAAAAAAAAAAAAAAAAGATGAAATATGCATTCAAAGGGTATTTGTGTTCAGCAGTTTTTATGCTATAATAATGAGTCTTATCACAATATTCAGTGTATTAATTGATCTAGCAGTTAACACAGACTACGTTTACATGCACACTAATATTTAGCTTTTCCCAAATTCTGAAAAAAATATATATTCAGAACAATCTGTTTACATAGAAACTTCAAATGAATATTCTCAAAAGTTCCTGTTCACATACAGCCTCCTTCAAACACCCGGGAAAATGTCAACTTTTTGATACTTGCCCATATCTTGAAACCTGTTGACATCTGTCGTAATGTTTAACAGTAGGTATGTTTCTCCTCCTGAACAGAAATGTGCATTTTTCTTTGGAAGACACATATCTACCAGAGAGTATCTTTGTCCTTACACTACAAATTTAAAACAAAAAAACACTTAGATTTTGAAGTGTTGGCTAATTTATCTTATTTTAAAGGTTCATTTCTTATTTTAATTGTTCATACATCTGTAAACATGCTTATTTCTAGACTTAATTCCAGAAATCTTGTCAAATGAAATGATCTTGCTGCATGGACAGATATTTCACTTGTTTTGAGTACCTTTTCCCTCAGATTTAATGTTTTCATCTTAGACACCCCTTTTTTGCAGTGTACTGCAGCTGAACATAAACAGGAGTTGTGGGTAATCTGCAGTAAAACAAGTAAATTACACTCATTTTATGAATGTGCTGTAAACATGCCCAAAGAACTGTTATAAAACCAACCTCATATCAGCACATACCACATGTTTGAATTAGAAAATGCTCCAATTGAAGAAAAAAAAGCCTTCTTTGGTGGAATATGCTGTTTACATGATGCCTCAAATGTAAAATTCAGAATAATGGTGTTACATTAGTGTGCATGTAAATGTCACTTTATGAACTTAGACATCACTTCTGTGGAGACAAAGCCACCTTCTTACCTGGGCATCATGGATTCGGACAACAGGAATGTGAAGCCTCCTAGCCTGCTTTGGTGTTACCATGCTGGACAGAGTGATGGCCTCCTCCAGTTCCTCCGCAGCAGGACGGAACTCAGTGCCGCTCAGGGTGGTCTGTGATCCAAAGCTCCTCTCCAACGCCAAACCGAGGCTGCTTTGACTCAGTGAACTCGTCCTGTCCTTCAGATACTCTGTTGGAAAAACCACCAGGTGGAGAAAAGGACTTCAGTGCACATGAAGGTTGTTGTAAATGTCATTACTATACATAGGTATGGTCTGACAGTGATTTATGGACTTTTCAGACTGTGTATGCATAGAAAGCAGATCTTACGTTTAGGTTGAGATACAATAAGCTCCACCTCTTCAGGGCTGTTCTGTAGGATGGCCGCAGCGTCGCTAAATGTCACACCTTCCAAACTCGTCTTGTTTAAGGAGATGAGACGTCCACCTTGGGTTTCAACCAAAAAAGTCAACATATTAACAAAACATTCGAGCTAAGCTGAGTCTTTAGTGTGGTGTCACTAATAAAACTGTACTGAGGTAGTTTCTGTTTCCAGTTTCCATCAGTGCTGTTCCGTACCGGGTTTTATTCGTCCATCTTTGTCCGCAGGTCCATCAGGCACAATGGAAGCGATGAAGATCCCGAGGTCAAGTTTACCTGTATTGTCTTCTCCCACAATTACAAAGCCTGAAACAGGACCAGAGAGGACATGAAGACAAAGGTCTTGTGTGAAAGAATCAGATAAGTCACATTCTGCTCATAAATGTTGCATGAAGCTCACAGGGAAGTGTTCCTCAAAAATACTCACCAAAGCCTAGTTTGGGATCTTTCTTGAGTGTTACACAGATGATTTCTCTCTCTGGCGGGGTCCTGGTTGGTGTGTCAACTACAAAACACAGTGGGCACCAATAAATAGAAACCTCTACTGGATATATTTGTTTTACAATATATTCAGACATTGCGTATTCTGTTCAGACTATTGAAGAAAGCTTAAAATTCACACTAACAGGTAATGAATTTTCACTTCAAAATATACATGACTGAGAAAAAGAACCAGAAAGGAAAACATGCCAACTCCTTGCCTGCTATTTTTTTTATTTTCCGCTATTACCCTAGTTCCAAAGTGAGAACATTTACTTTTAGGTGATAGTGCTCAGCCAATTATGCATCAAATATTTAGGATACAAAATAAAACTTAAAATTGAGGGGAAGGATGAGTGGATGGGGGCATACTGGCAAGTTTCAAGAAAATAGAAATGATACTAGCCCCTCTCTTTGTCAATTTAACCACATTTTCATGAAATTTGTATAGTACTCTCTACAACAATAAATGAAAAGCCCCTTGTAGGTATTATATTGATGCTAATTGATCTCAATTAGACACTTAAAGGCTTCCTGACCTTATAACAACTAAAGTTAACACCAACATCAGCACTGACACAATAATCCTTCAGCAAAGTATGTTCAGTCACACACTTGCACTCAGATGTTTTTACAGTATGTGTCTCTTACAGGCAGTGTTGTTTAAAGTACTGGAAAAGCGTAGAGTAGAAGCACAAGTACCCTCCCAGAAAATGACTTTGGTGCAGTAGAAGTTCAAGTCAACAACTGAAATGCTTCTTAAATTAAAGTCTTTAAGTATCTGGTATTTACTGTACTGAAGTATATCAAGTAATCTACAATTTAATATACTCAAGTAATGAAAGCAAAAGTACAAGTAAATGTTAATAAGAACCAAAGGCAGTCAGACTTTTGTATATTACACTGCTGCTCACATCAACAGATTGCTGACAACTTGAGTGTGGGCTGTTGTTTGCTCTTGTTTACTACGCATTTAGGCCCAATGACAAATCAGCTTCCTGACTTTGTTGCAGTCACCGGTAATCTTCGCGGTGAAAACACCAAATATCCTTTAATTTATTTTTTGAAACAAGTAACAATACTGTGCATTAAAAATGTATCGGAGTAGAAGTATGCAACTGAGTTAGGAAATGTAGTGAAGTATAGTGCTTAAAAAATGCATTAGACCACCTGTCAGGAAAACAAGAAAACATAAATAACCCCATAGTTGATCAAAAACTTGTTTCAAATTAAAAATGTCATTGTTATTCATTTAGAAAATGACTAATTGGAATAACAAAATAGTCCTTGTTGACAAATAATAACCATAAATGTCCATATTTAGTGTGTCCACCTTTGCTGCAGATAACAGTTTACATTCTTGCTGCCATTGCTTTTATGTAGTTTTACACAGGAATGCAAGATAATAACTGGAATTGTGCAACTTCATAAAAAAATGTGCTTGTCATTTGCTGCTGCATTTCCCTTTGCATTTTTGGAAAACATTAAACTTGAACATTTATGAATAGCAACAATACTATTTTAGCATTAAAGATATGGTTTGGATATGGTTTGATTTTGGATCTTGCATATACTGGTGGATGAACCATTATAGAAATATAAAAAGATATTTAGGTAAACAAAAATACTGTTCAATTATGGCAGCAGTGGAAAGCACCTTAAACTGGGTGGAAGTGGAAGAATACATTTGTTAAACACTGTAAATGCGAAAGTAATCTATATAAAAAAATAGTCAGTAAAGTACAAATTCTCCCAAATTATACTTGAGTACAGGAGTGAAGTATTATTTAGATTGTGTTCCAAATTAATTTAGAAAATCCCTTTCTGGGCAGGAGACTACTACATTAAATTATATCAAATCAAATCACTACATTAAATATATGGTGTTGAGTTCCAGAGACATGAAGGAGCAGTGCTGTCCTATCGGTCCCACTGTGATGTGAGTTCTGATGATGCATATTCACCTCGTATGGAAGAAGAGGCATCAGAGTCCTGCTTCTGTAGTGACACATTAGACATCCTTCTGGGCGTCGGTTCTGAGGTGCTACAACACATATGGGCATATTTGCATTTACTCAAACTCTCCCCTCAGAGGTATTCAGTCATATTTGTCAGAGGAGAATGTGAATATTTTCAGGAGCTACCTCCATGACGGTCGCTCTTTGACATCTCCTGTTTCAGCCAGCTCTTTGTTCAGGTCTCTGCTCATTTCTCGTCTCATCTCTCTCTGCTGGCGGAGTCGTGCTTCCAACTTGGCGTTAATGTCATCACAGGACTTGGAGAGGGAGTCTGGTTGACCAGGTGACAAACCTACATGGTTCAACATGCCCTCTGAGCACGACATCCTCTTCAGGTTCAGGTTACGAGCCCGGTACACAGACATGTACTTATCCATGTTCTCATCTGAGGAAATAGAAGAAAAATGGGTGTTACTTATTGTGATTTTTTGAGTATGCTAATAAAAACCAGCAGATGCTACACAATCTCTTAACTTTTACTCACCTGGTATCAAACTGTGGTTCAGCTGTCGTGAAGTCATCTCACTGTGGAACTTGTGTTGTGCAGAGCAGAGGTTCAGGAGATACTGTGCTATTTTTGAGCTCTCTGTGATAAAACTGTGTTTTTTCCCACTGGGTCCACCACACTCGATTATCAGCTTACGACGCTGGAATCAGACACAAAATATCAAAATATCATATATTTATTTCTTATGATGAGTCTATTTAAAATCCAATACGATTAGATTAGAAATGCCATTAGTTCATACCCCTGTAGATATAGAGTCCGTCTCCCTCCAGAGGAATCGCCTGGTGACGATACGGAGGTGGTTCTTCATCTCGTACACGATTATTCCTTTGACACAGACTCCCAAAACTAACTCGCCAATCAGCGGTCTTTTCTCCCTCCCCACACGGTGGAACATAACCCCATATTCTGGGAGCTGCTGGGTAATCTGATGGGATGCATACCAGAAACATGCATTAGAAATGTAAGAATCTGCTGAGTGACAATAGAGACATCTTCTAAATCTAAAAGAAATATTAATAAAAATGTTCAGGGATAGTCAATTTCTTCAGTGCTAATATTCAATGTTACTGATCAAACTTAAGTTCAATTGAATCTGTCTTTAAAATGAAATATGATAAAATAAAAAAAAAATTTAGAAAACGAGAGAAAAATAAAGAGCATATGACATCCTCTGTGAGTTTTTTTTTCTTCTTCCTGTTGATACTTTATTTTGTTAGGTTTGGTTTAGTGCATATGTTTTGCTATGTGTGTATTTATTTGCTCATATTCTGTGTCCCATTTTGGGAACTTATAATTATACATTGCATTGTACCCTGTTTGAAACATATTTGCTTTTGAAAAATCCTAATAATAATAAAAAATAATAATAATAATCAGTCTTTGCAATATTTTTTATTTTTAATTAATTTATGTAACAGTTGTTGTGTGTTTTGTATACAGTTGTGGAAAAATGTATTAGACCTTCCCATTGTTTTCTTCAGCTTCTTGTTCATTTTAATGCCTGGTACAACTAAAGGTACATTTGTTTGGACTAATATAATGATAACAACAAAAATAGCTAATAAGAGTTTCATTTCAGAACTGATATCTATCCATTTAACATGTTTCCTTGATAAAAACCAAAATCACTTCAGTTCTTATATCAATTTCTGTGGCACTGTACTGAAAAAAACAGTGCTTTTAGGCATTCCATGTTTTCTTTTCTGTCTGTTTTAGTCACATGATACACACAAGAGTTAGGACTTGATTGTATAACCATTGTTTTTGATGACTTTTGATGGTCTAATAATTTGTTGTGTATGTGTTGAGAGGTTTCTTACTTTACATATATTAAAAAAGTTAATCACAGTCTTGATGAATTATAATTTCAGGTTAAAAATATAGTATATGATGAAAAAACAAAGTGAGCCATAAGTGAAACTGCATCACTACCCTAACTACCTTTAGATACTCTGTCTCTGCCTCTTCTGGAAGCATCTGGGCATGACTTGCATGAAGTCTTGGCAACTCTTCTTTAACACTGGGTAGAGCCAGCTTTTCTAGCATCCTCTTTGACACGTAATGCTCCGGCTGGTAATAATTCTTACCATACAGCTAGAAGGACACATAAAAGAATCAAACATGTTGCTGTGGCACACAATGAAAGGTAACGGTGGTATTTTAAGACCAAGGCTGAGCATTTGTCTTTCTGTCCTCAGTACCTCTGGCATGTAATCCCCAAACTCAGCCTGCAGAGCGAGTGCAGCCAGAAACAAGCCAGTCTCCTCATTACAGTAAAGCCTGTCCTCCAAAATATCCTTCCGCAACTGTAAGTAGTACTGGTGACGTGTCAGTCTGTGCCTGTAGAAACATGAAAAAAGATAGTAGACAAAATCGCTAAAATTGTATTTTTTTACATTTCATTTCCTATATTAGAGTAACACAGTGAGTATACAATACAGATTAGAATAAAATAGTAATTGTAAAATAAACATTCTAATAATAATAGTACTTACAAAATAAAAGAGATGTCGTCGACAAAAAATTTGACTCTCAGAAAGACCAAAAAAGTATCAATCTGCCCTTTCTTCCAGCTGTCAGGAGCAACTTTGGAGATTTTTGTTTCATGGTCCAAAAAGAAGAATTCATCATCTGCAAAAAAAAAAAAAAAAAATACTTGTAGAGCATTTGTATATCATAAAATATTACGATGCAGTTCATCCACCCTCATAAAAAACTGTGCCATAGAGTAATTTATAATTATGTATGATGTTTCTTGTGTGCAGTATAACAGTAAAAAATGTCCTAAAGTGTTTGTTTTCTTACCATCTATGAAGGCAAGACCAAAGTAGAAATGCTCCACTAAGTTTGCATGAGCCACCACCATATCAAACACATCTCTTGCTTTGGATTTAGTGTCACAGCGAACCATCACATATTGTCCGTTTGGCAGCACGACAGTCACTTCTCTCTGGGATGAACATGAACGCCCCTTTCTGGACTGTGAAGGATACACAAATACACAAAGATACATGCACACCAATACAGTAAACCCACTAACACATGCACATACAGATGCAAACAAACATATTTTAGCATGCAACAAAAGACAGAGACAGTATTAGAATTAACAAACGGTGAGAAAAAGCAATTAAAAATACTAATCTGAGGAAAATCTCAACTTACGACGATAGATCCTGGGAGCTCGAGAACAATTTGTTGTTCATCTGGCATTCTGATGAACTCAGGACCCAAAGCCTGGGGTTAAAAACAGGTATGACGTTAGCTTTAAAAGCAGCAACACATCTGAGAAGCTTTCGTTGTAGTGTAAATGCTTTGCACCAGCACTCTGTATCTTAGTGATTCTCTCTTTTCTTACATAGACAAAACTAAAGTTACCTTCGATTTCCTCTGGCTCAGGCTGATAGAGGACTCGCTGAAGGTGATCGAAGGACTGTGAGATCTGCCTGATGTCTTGGGAGAGATGTCATTGTGGATGCTCCTTCCAAGCCAACTGCAGTTACTGTCCCTGTGACGAACCCCACGATGGAGTCTGAGGAAAGAGAGGGGTGGAGAGGACAGGTTGTGTAATAGTTCTACAAAAAAAAAGTCTAACTCTTCATGGGACAATGTCATTTTCTCAAAGTCGGTACAAATAGTAAACTAGGAAAAAGATTAAGCTGACGAATTCTGTTTTAGACATGCAGAAAGCGCTAATAGTTACAGAATCACTGTCTTATTATACAGTTTTAGTATTGCATAAATGTTGAGGAACCATGAAGTGCTTTTATTCAAGGACTGTGTTTTTGCACAAATTTTGAGATACTTGAACTAAGGTATTAAACCCTTTCATGCACGAATAATGAGTGTTTTTATTCCTCTTTAGGTATGAAAAAAAAACAAAAAAAACAATGTGATTCAGGCATTAAGGGGTTAAGGGTCTATCATCGGTTTACAAAGTACATACCTGTCTAAAGACGAGTGGTACAAAGGTGTAGGAGAGCTTCTCTGTCTTTGTCTCCAAGGTCTCTGAGGTAAACTCCCTAAAAAACAGATATAAAAAGCATGTATAAAAGATGTAACTACAGTGAAAACATAAAACGAATGAAGACGTATGGTGAAATGTGCATTTACATCCACAGCACAGTTTATAAACCATACAGTCTATAATAATGAAATACTAGGGACAACAACGGAAATGCTTTAGAGGTCAAACTCTTTGGCCCGTTGAACCAAAGTTTGCTCTTTCTATCCTTCTCTAACTTTCCTCTGCATCATATTCATACCTGACTTTGAGTCAGAGTCTGTTGAGTATCTTCTCCCTTCCGCACACCCTTCATTGAAGTCTGAAAATGGCCCTCTCTTTCCTGTCAACCAGGTGAGAGATAAAAGATGACAGTGACGTTTGATTCCTGTCCGTCTCTGTGCTCTACTGAGACACTGAGATGTTTGGACAGCACCGAGGCTGGCAGAGGGTTTAGCCTGGAGCATCCACGCTCAGTATCTCATTATTGGCTCTTGCAGTTGCCTAATCCTGGACTTGCTTTAGGTTAAGATCTTAATCCTGTTGACCCGCATACTGTCTTGAGTCAAAAGAACAATAACTGCAGCACACTTTCTGCACATAAACACTTCCTAAAACTTTATTAATGTTCAAAACTCTTTTTAGTTTTCTGCTGTGGTACTGAAGGATGCTTCCATGTGACTTTCACCATCTGTTTTTTACCTCATCAGAAAAAGTCAGTAATAATGATGCATGATTTATTTTTAAAGGATTATCCCTACTTTTGGCATTTTATAAGTTATCATGTTATTTATTTGTATCATTTTCATTTCTCATCTAGATCTAGATTCTGAGAATGAGAATATTTGTTTACTCAAAAATGCTGCATACATTTTCATGAAATTTGGGTTCATGTTATGAGGCCCTATAATCCAATCAAACGCATTATCACTCTGTATTAGAAAAAGCATTAAAAGGATCCATCCTCTGCCCCTTTTAATGGCTCTGATCCACAATTTTAATGGGTTCGTCCTTTGGCCACGCTCTATCCTTTCACCAAATCTGATGATCTGTGCAGCAATTTTTGCGTAATCCTGACACATGGGAAAATAACTGAAGTGATCACATAAACTCTTTACCACAGGAATTAGCTCAGGCACTGACTACTGTGTTTTAAGTCTTATCTGTTGACCAAACTGTCACTGTCACTGCTGTTCTGTAATGCATTTTGCAGAAACTACTCAGAATTATGTCAGTGTCAAACTTCTGCTCATCATTAAAGTTACTATTAATAGGGTTTCCTCATATTTGATGATTGGGATGCTGCTTTAATTTACAATATGTGTACTAAATTCACCACTAAAGGGAGTTTAATGTGCACACTCACCATGAAGCCTCTCCCTGATCATCTGGCTCCTGCCACTCAGGGGGACATTGCTGTCTGGCAGAGAGCCATGGTCCATCTGATGGAACACAAACCACCGGCATTTACAAACTCTTTTATTTGCTTTTCCTTGTGTAAATTAGCACATAAGCACAAACACCCACAGAGAGGCTTATGCTGCTTCCAGACAGGAGCATACTGCAGGTTACTATACTCACCGAATCATGAAAGACCTCCTCCACAAGCTGTCTGATGACTTTGGCGGGGGACAGCAGGATGGAGGCCTTATGCTGAGATTCGCAGGCTTCCAGAATGGAGTTGAGATTTACCCTGCGGTGGGCCAGGTCCTCACACATGCTGAGGAGAAGGCTGTTTAGATGGTCACTCAACTGGACTGGCTGAAAGGGGCAAAAGAGAACAATTACTGAGGTGTACAATGGTAATAACAGTTAAAAATAAAACTAAAAATGCAGATAATCTCCAAATTCTCACCTGATTTTGAGGTAGGTGAAAATCAACTGACCAGTAGAGAGTCATACCCAGTGAATACACCAGCATCTGTGCAAAAACGTACAGTAATTAAGCTTAGGATGGGGTAGACTGGATAAGTACATTTACCAGAATCAGAAAGGTCTTGCAAGTTTGCACATACAAGGAATTTGTTTTTTGTTTTTTTGTTTTTTGGCGCTTAACAATACACGTGCAATACAGATAGAATAGAAAAAGAAAGTACTTAAGAAGAGTGCTGTACAAAGTGAAAGTTCCAGCCCTCTCTCCAAGTGTGAAACCCTGAGCTCCCATTTATCAATAAACATTGCAAAATAAAAAAATTGGCTTTAAAATGTACACTTATTGTGTATATTTGAAAGGTCATGTGCATTATTTAATCAATTTTCTATGTAAATGCATAAATAGAACTGATATGCATAATATTCATACATTTTTTCATACATTCTTTAATTAGCCACTAGATGGCATCCTTGCACCTCTAAGGCGTCCTTCAACTCCTGACATTGCTGAGATTTAACACTTACAGGGAAAAACATGAGTGTGATGCCAGGAACCTGCAGTTAATTCACACATTTAAATGTTTAACATGCAAACACAGTGTGACTTAATAGAATGTAGGATGAGCCGTCTGAGTGTTTAGTGGTGGGATCAGGATGTGTGCACAGACCCTCTCTATGGCAGGTTTGGTTGAGCTGGCACGGCCCTGCAGCATCTCTGGAGCGGTGAAGGTGGATACTTCATCTGATAGGCCACAGTTCTTAAATGCTAAGGTACCAGTGGCTGACAGCAGCAAAGAGGTGGGGCTTATGATATTGCACATATTGTTGGGGCCTGCAAAAAAAGTGGGAAGTCGATAATATACAGTGTAATGATGCTGCTCCATCTCCAGTAAAGACACGTGATGGGATATGATGTGAAAAAACAGCATAAAGCTTTAAAATATTTTATTATGAAGCTCAGTAAAATATTAATATCCACTTTTTTTAACTGTGTATCACAACACTGAATGAGAAATGTTGATTTTAGCAGTGCTTTACCCTTATAGGAGATGTCCACTAAAGACTCTGCAGTGCCCAGCAGCAGGGACCAGACCTCCTCCTCCAGCAGAGGTCCTCCTCGTGCCTCCAGTACTTCAGCTAATGTAACAAATGTGCTGCTCATCCTGCACACATTCCAAGCACGCACCTGAGGTTGTACACACATACAACAGACACACAAGTTAGAGAACACATTAAAAATTAAAATAAAATAAAAAACCACACACACACACAAAAGATTATACTATTTGTTCACTGTGATATTCCAATGGGAGGTTTAATGTGGTTAGTATTGTTATGAATGGTCTACAATGTATATAAAATCCAATATGGGAGCAAAAAGTTAAATATCTTTCACTAACATAAGGAAAATATGTTAGCAGGATGTCAAACTCATTACCCTCTTTATTCTGATGTAATTTCTCATCCATGGCCCCTTTACATTTTTGGTCCCTCTGATTTTCTGAAATGATATTACTGTCTTTGTCACATCCTGCCAACAGCATTTTTTGTCAAGACACAGTTATGAGGGAGCGTTCAGTGAAACTTTACAAGAAAAGACAGTTCTACGTACTGGACTGGGATTAGATTATCTTAGTCCATTAGTCTCACTGTGTCTCACTGTATCTCACTCTCCCTGCCCCTCCCACTTTGTAATAGGCTTTCTACTGACCTGGGGCACTTCAGCATCACTGCAACTGTGTCATGATCCACTGTGAGTTATGTTACGCACTATGCTTATATTCTGCTTGTGATATTTAGGTATTCCTGCAGGGATTTAAAATGATACAAATGTTCAGGTTAAAAAAAAATCAATTACATAGACTATTACATTAAGTTAAACTAGAAATCCCTCTTTATAATTCCATAATATGTGTGTTTTTTATTCTCTTAGAATACTGACTTGGACATTTACACATTAAACATAATCTTTAAACAAGCCATAATACAGAAGCTGTGATAAGTGTGTCAAATCATTATTAATCTGATTTAATTTGACCTGTTTTTCTATATAATACAGACAGAATCAATAGTTTCATGCAATAAAACTGAACAAACTACATAGTAGATTTAGTAGTTTGCAGGCGTGAATCTTGAATTTATGTTGAAAGTATGTTGGTGTAAATCTTCACAGATCAATATTTTACCCAGGCAGAACCATGATTATAGTACTACCGCTTTACAAGACAGAACAGAATAAAAAGAAGCACTAGTGCTTTCAGTAGCAGCTTTGTAGAAGACAAAAGTAAAAGAAACATTCATGTATAAAACTCTAACAATGATTGTTATCAACTCTTTAGCATGGCAGGTATGAGATGAGATAATATGAACTTTATCTCCTGAGGGAAATTCAATGCATACATAAGATTCTATACTGTATAAATATGGATGTTAAGGTGTGGTCAAATGAAATGATATGAGTATCCTGTTTCTTGTCTCAATTTTATGTAGCAACAGAAAAGATAACAGTTCTGATTTATCCAGCATGGTATGTTTTTGATTCGTTGTTTTTATTTGACTGAATTTCTATTCATCTAAAGTTTTGAAGCACATTTCAGTAACTTTCCAGAGCCTAAACAAAGCAACATGCTTCCACTCATTCAATGAACCAGTTACTTTAGACCTGATTAAGTCCTTCCACGTTTATTTACACTGAACTTATCCTAAGCTCTTGACACCCAAACTGCTGATTTAATACGAAGAAAGTCCTACAAGATTAAATGTCTGGCAAAAAGCACAGCAACGTACAGTCTATGACCAACATGTGACACGTGACAGTGATGGTACCGCAATAATAAAACGATTACATTGAGGAGGAATGTCGGGAATCTGAAGCTACATTTGTACCACTGAACGCTGTTATGACTCAAAGATCGAACAAGCAGGACAAGAAAACTACTCTTTAGCAGCTTTTCTCCTTCACAGTTGCCTGCCTACAGGTGTAAAACTACTAGAGAAATGCTTTGACACCCAAAACTGAAAAAAAGGACCCACAGAGAGGCCTGGCTGATCACAATCCATGCCTTATCTTGCTTTTGATGTTAAAATATCTTGAAGGGAAGCCCTGAGATTCCATGTAAGACTATTATCTATGTAAACACCGTCTGGCCTGTGACCTTTCCTCATTCAACTATGACCACCAGCATCAAATTGCTCCCGTTTCATACTTAAGACATTGTTTTGTATTATTGTCATTAGTGTTTTCATTCATTTTGACATTTCTGCACATCTTATACTGTGATTAACCAACTCTGTGACTATCTGTCTCCATTTTGCAAATCAGTCACCATTACACACACTATTTTAATGTCAAAAACACATAAAACACTGTAACGAAGCAGTCCCCGTCGCTGAGGCTTTGTATCCTGTCATTGACAAACCACCATGATCCATTTAGCAGCCAACCACATGATTTAGACCCAGACAGGGGAGAAGCTGTACTTGAGAATTGGGGACAACATACATCTTCAGGATCTAGGTCTCAGTCTCAGCTTTGTTTTCAACGCCATATATTATCACATCACAAGTCCACATTCACACACTATAAAAATCAAATGTGGCAGAACTCTCATTAATCCATCATGGTCATAATCCAGTGCATTTAGCTGCATCATAAGTAGCCTCTAACAAACAGCATACTTTACCAACATACTTCAGCAGGCCTCAGTACTGAAGGCAGCACTGGGCAGCTTATATTAAGGGAAAACTAGTAAATATCCCTGTGTTATCTTCAAAGTATATAAAATAAGGGGATTTTCATGCAGTACAGACAGAACACGTTTGTCTAAGAACAAATCAGCAAACTGTCAAACAGATTTACATGAGGAAGCATACAGATCTGATAGATGAGAAACAGAACCATTACCTGGTAACATATGTAACCAATGTCTGCAGTCTGATCCTGTGTATTATCGTCAGTGCTCCCACCACGGATCCAAAATAATCCTTGTGATCATCGCATTGCTGGTTTGACGTCCTTTGAGTAAAGGCTGCTCCTCTCTGGCAGGTAATTCATCAATGACATTAACTATACATGGTGCCCTTTCATTTTCTTCTATTAACCACCACCACCACCAGGTTTGAAGATCTGAAACTTTTTACTGTAATTGGCGCTATTCTTAGCTTCTTGCCTTTAAACACTTAATAGGATTTGCCTCGCGGTTTGACAGCGACAGGTCAGAGCCACCAATAGCGGGTGGCGTGAGATCAGCAACACCGATTTTAACTAATCCGTCTGACGCCCAAAGGTGCGGTGGATGCCCGGTGGTAGGTGCGCTACGGAGAACCCTGGGAAGGACGAACGACCTCGGCTGGACGTGTGGATTGTAGCCTGCTGCTGGAAGGCTGCTCCCCCATCATGATCATAACACTGCGGGCTCTCTTCGAACAAGGGGTAAGAAAGCGGAGTGGCTTTTCTCGCTGCGGGATTCGGCGCTGGGACGTTTATCCATGCCGCTTCCTATCCAGGTCTATTGCGCGTAGCTTGCCTCTGCAGGCCCCGGGGTATCTGCGCAGGGACAAGGATAAATAACAGCCATCCAGGGCTGTCAGGTGGGTGCAGGGAGAATTTAAACTACTCAGCGCTAACTTAACGTAATTTTACCTAATGTCCTTATTCAGTCACATGTCTTCGCAGAGCACGGCTCCGTGGGTACGGTCGCTGTTGTAGCATATAGGAACTGATGGATGAACTCTAGATGGTACTACTACTATACTAAGGCTTTCTGCAGAACCAGTGCATGTCATGGTCTACAACTGATGCCAGAGTTATGGACCGGGAATAAAGGCTATTGGGTAAATCTGATGTAGATCATCTGACAAACACTGCCAGGAATGACAAATACACTGGAGATTTAGATAATAATAATAATGATAATAATAATAATAATAATAATAATAATAATAATAATAATAATAATAATAATAATAAAGATCACTGCAGCATAGTCATTGTTTATCCTGTTATGCATCATATCTGTGGCTAACATGCACAGCAATATTAATAATACCAAAGGGATAATGATGTAAATCCAGGTTAAATATAAGGTAATTTAAAATGTCGACAGAAAAATGACTAATCTGACAAACAAATACAGTGTGAAGACACTGAAATTACCCATTAAACTGGATACGTGCATGCATATATGTGCTGTAACTTATTTTCCCTTTCAGCTTGTGAAATTTCCCCATGGTGGGATCAATAAAGTCTTATCTTATCTTATCTTATCTTATCTTATCTTATCTTATCTTATCTTATCTTATCATATCTTTATTTAATGCTAAAAAAAAGAATGCAGACATTTAGCTGTCCTTAAGAATCTTTCATTTGTGAAATGAAATAGGTAATAGATTTGGAAGCATAAATCCAGGTTAAATATGCAGTTATTACAAAGTAACACATGTAATAGACAAAAAATTACTTATATGACAAACAAATAAACTCAGGGTGAGTTCAAACCCACTGAAATTGTCCATAGACATGTACATGTAGCTTGTATTTTTTCATTTTAACTTGCTCTACACTCAGTCACACATTCAGCTGTCTTTAAGGAATCTTTCAGCAATATTTGTGAAAGAAAATGGACAACAGTTTCCACTAAATCATACAAACTGACACTTATTCTGTGCCGTTCTCTCACCCCTACCTTTCTCTCTTAATATTTACTGGAATAAATACTCATTAAACTCATCAGAACGTGTGTATGTGAGCCAAATTTCTGTATGAGGTCTATGCAGTATATGGGCTATAGCCTATTTGTGTGTCTAGTACATCCTCTGCAATAGATTTACTGCAGACAGTGGCACAAATAACAAGCAATTAGTCATGTTTTAAGGGAAGTATGCCAAGGAGAAACGTATAGATAGATAGATAGATAGATAGATAGATAGATAGATAGATAGATAGATAGATAGATAGATAGATAGATAGATAGGCAGGCGGAAGGAAGGGTAGATGGATGTTGTGGGTGTGTCTCTGTGGATGTGTGACGCGCTGCTGGGACGCATGCCCCGTGCGCACTTCGCGTCCCGGCCTGTCAGTAGCAGCCAGATGGAAACGTAGGCAAGTGAATTTGGTGAGGTCATGTATTTTTAAGCTGCACAACGGAATAAATCATCATTCCCTGGCAGCATAAACAAACAGTCTGCTGCTCCGGAACGTTTCGCCGCAGATCGGGACGCGGAGGGATCGATAGTTTGATTGGATGAAAAAGGTAAGGTGAGGATTCGCACCTCTGCTCCTCAGACGCGCTTATTGTTTGGCCGTGGGGGAGGGTCGTGCATGTGCGTGTTGCTGTAGCCTTAGCGGGGCTTGTTTGGGGTTGTTGCGTGGTAGCTTCACCCATTAGCCGATCTGAAGTGTCCCCTTTTCGGTGTAAAACAGGCGCGTACAGCCGCTGTTCAGTGGCACCAGCTGGTATCAACACCGACTGCGCACCGGCTGTGTTGCACAAACAGGCCCTGTCATATCACAATATGGGTGTTAGACCTTTAGAATAATGCCTTCTAGTGTGCACTGTCCCGTTTATTCAGGCTTAGCATTTAGCACACAGCTCCTATTTGATGCAGCTGTCTCATTCGGTCCTACCTGCTGGATACCTCAGCCGTCGACCATTCAAGACGAGGGGTCGTGTGTCCAAGGTTAAGGCTTTGACATGGAATGAAGATAAATAACGGGTCGATACCGGTCCTCTCCACGCTTCTGGTGTTAACAGATCGGTCCCTGTGTATCTTTAGTGCTTCTCTGTGATCATTTATCTGTGTGGATTGATAAAGGCTTTATCAGCTTTGGATTATGTACATAGCGACAGGAAATCTGTGACAGCACTCTTTAGCCACAAGGTAATTTGTTTTCAATATGTAGATGATATGTGTGTTGTGTTTTCACATGTAGAGAAAGCAGGGAAAATCCTATACAGAGAAATATACCTATGGGAGTTTTATACATAGCCTATAGTTTTGTATTTGATCTAATGTGGTGTTTTTCTTATAATATGTGACTGATCAGGTTTTTATGTGGTGCAGTCCTGCATATGTGTCCTTATTTTGCAAGTGGCCTCATTAGGGAGAATCTGTGTTAAACACTGTTTCCACCATGTGTTTTGTTCTTTAAGTGTGTGCTTTTGAACCCATTCATTAAATCATTCAGCCTATTTAGAGGAAAAGGAGGAGAAGAAGAGGCGAAATCATTAGAAGGCAGTGCATTCGGGGAATGAGGCTGCTGTTTCTGCTTTTGTAGAATACACAGAGCGCCTATAAACCCCCAACTTCAAATGCACCATTAAGGCTCAGAGCTCTCATAGGTGCCGCATGTGACTGAATACGTGTTCTGCTGCATTTCTGTGAGTACTGCAGCTGACATATAACTGCAATCTAATGGTATGTGGTGGATATCACAGGAATCTGATGATGCAGCATCCAGTTCAGTGCATCGACACTGGTTATTTTACAGCAGCTACATTACCATAAATACTGCATTAAACTGTTTATATGTATACTGTGTGTGATGAATTGAGAGGAGATAGAGGCTGATAAAAGCTTCTGTGATTCCTTCTATAAATTGACCTGATCCTATAATGCTTGTTGATGTTAAAAATAATGCCATTACTTCAGCGGAAGAAAAGAGCAATTGTTGTTTTGTCAGAAATATAAAGAGAAGCGTCATGTCTATTTTCATGTTGTGAGGGAGGTAGATGTTATGGACGTCTTTGTGACGTTGAAGGAACAGAAGGAGCGCTGACTCATTTTTTTCTGCCAATTATATCCCTCATATGGACTGTGTGTCGACAGAACGGAAGAATGGGGAGGGTGATTGAAATGTTAAAGAAAAGAAGAAAGGAACGGGAAGCTAATTGAGGTTTTCCTCCTTTTCTTGAAAACATTGCTTTCAGTCTTGTGTTAAACAATGTGAAATATAATTAACCACACCATGCACAGATTGCAGTCTGTGTGTTGTGCCTCATGGTGTATCTTGACCCAGCTAACATGTGCCTGTGGAAGACCTGCTTCCAGAACTGGGCTGGAGTCCTGGGCTCCGGTCCAAACTCACAAGCGTTCAAGCAGGAATTATCACCAGGCTTGGTTTTCCAGTGTGACTCTGAGAGTCATGTTTCATATGAAGGAGTAGACGTTCCCCTGGCCTGCTGTTCTGCACCACTGCTGATGGTATCAAATCTTCCATCCTGGTGTGTTTGCTGAATTGCTGAGATAAGAACTGCAGTGCTCAACTCAAGTGTGAAATTCAGCAGTGTCTTTACCACTTTACTCCTAATCCGCTTTCTCTGGATGAGGAATTGTCAATAGATTTTCTAATTTTCAGCTGCTCAGCTCAGCAGCCGTTCTGGAATCTGTACAGTGGCCCTGGCACTGCAAAAATTTCACTCCATTGTATCGGTCTTTGTCTACACAGAGAACATTTTTTGATGCACAGAAATCAGTGATTGAAGAATTCGTCATGAACAAGAACAAGAGAGAAAGAGAGTTCTACAGCCTAGATGTTGGGGATTCAACGTTTACAGTACTGAAAAGATACCAGAATCTCAGGCCCATTGGCTCAGGAGCACAGGGAATCGTCTGGTAAGTGTTTTCTACTCATCCAAACACTATTTCTAAGGAGGTACCAGAACATAGGAAGACCATATATTTTACACGTGTTACCTTAAACACCTGAAAGTGAAATAATCCTATCTAAATTACAGTTCTGCACTTTTGATATGCATGTTGATTAATAACACAAATCCATCTGACTGTTTAAGTTTTTCTATTTGTGATGTGTAATATCTAAAATGGTACAGTTGCAACTTCAAACTCTAATTATTTCCAACTTTGCTCTTCTTTAGCTCTGCTTATGACCAAACCCTTGAAAGAAATGTTGCCATCAAGAAACTAAGTCGGCCGTTTCAGAATCAGACCCATGCCAAGAGGGCATTCAGAGAACTAGTTCTTATGAAATGTGTCAATCACAAGAATGTAAGTCTGGAGATATTTTATGAATTAAGTATCTAAAAGGCATCTAAAATAACCAAAATGTACACCTGTAGATTAATGTGCTAATGAAATAATCTCATCTTTCTTACATTTACAGATCATTGGCCTATTAAATGTATTTACACCACAGAAATCATTAGAAGAATTCCAAGATGTGTAAGTAAATGTAATTGAAGTGGGAATGTGCTTGTGTGTACTATCAAGTTAAATTACACCATTAAATAACTATTTGTTACTGTCCACTTGTTTGCATCGTTGCTCCTCTGGACTGTATCAAATTTAATCTCTCCACTCTGTGGTTTAATGCCTCTGATTTGCTTGTGCAAACTGTGATTGTTCTGCCAGATATTTGGTGATGGAGTTGATGGATGCCAACCTGTGCCAGGTCATTCAGATGGAGCTGGACCATGAAAGGCTTTCCTATCTGCTCTATCAGATGTTGTGTGGCATCAAACACCTCCATGCTGCCGGCATCATTCACAGGGTAAGCATCAGCTGGCGATGACTAGTGAGATTGTTGCCAGGCCAGTGTCCCGAAGAGGAACTGTTAAACCTGCCGTGATACCTGACACTGAAGTGTAAAGACAAATTGGCACCCTGTTAGGTGATGTGTGAGATCCAAAAATAACCAATAAACCATCCAGAAAATATATTGGAGATATTTCATGACACTTGAAGATTTATGTTAAAAGCACAGATGGAAAACTATTAATACTAGTGGTGGTGTTGCTTCTAAACGGTGTTTCCTGCTATGAGTACAGTAGGTGTCTGGACCCTAGATGCTCAATCAAATGAGTCATTTAAAGTCACCACTTCACACAGTTTGAAAAAGGCCCTTTTTCATAAATTTCAGTGGTATTGCTATCTATTGCATTTCACAAGCAGGGATTATGTGGCATCATATGTTTCTCTGTAGGACCTGAAGCCCAGCAACATCGTTGTGAAATCAGATTGTACACTGAAGATTCTGGACTTTGGCCTTGCTCGGACGGCTGCCACCGGCCTCCTGATGACACCGTATGTGGTTACACGCTACTACAGAGCACCAGAAGTTATCCTGGGCATGGGCTACCAGGCCAATGGTGAGTAGTTATTAGTGGTCTATGAATCTCACACACATTTAAGCGACAGTCTAACTTCACTCTTATTATGAGTATAATGTCACCGCTCTGCATGTTTTAGATTTTAACAAGAAACATAATAATGCAAAGATAAATATTTCTACTAATGCTTTGTACTTTCATTAAAAACAGCATGGTGTTTTTGTACTAAACAATTTCTTTGAAGAAAATGCTCCCTAACTAGCTTCTTAAGTATAACTAACCTGTTGTGCATTCCTTTCACCTCTTATTGGCTTTGTTTGTCATGTTCCACTTCACTAGTGGACATATGGTCTGTGGGCTGCATACTGGCAGAAATGGTTCGCCATAAAATCCTCTTTCCAGGAAGGGACTGTATCCTCCATTATGTTTGTTAAGTCTTTGGAAAGTGTTTGTGCTTCATGCTGTGCAGACTGTCAGATGGTTAAATCCTTCTTATTGGAATGAGCAATATTTTATGCCAAGCTAGGGGGGGATTGTGGGTAACGTACCATGTTAACATGCATTATTTAGAGCTCTTTAGTCCGTTTTCACCTCCTTAACTGCTGTTGCTCTTTTGTGTCTCGCTGATTCTGCATGGTCTTCACTTTAATTTTCACACATCATTACCATCATTCGGTGTGGATTCATCTCACTTTATTTTATGTTTTATTGTGTTTTTTCCCTCGCCTTTTTGTTTGCATGCCCGCCTTCTTGCCACCTCTAAATATTCACCTTCAGTGGATGTATGGTCAGTGGGCTGCATAGTGGCCGAGATGATCAGGGGAAGTGTGTTGTTCCCCGGCACTGATCGTATCCTTCCCCATCACTGATCATTGTATTATCACTTCATTCTGTGTAATGAGATCCATCATCATTCCCAGTTTGCCTTTCTCATTCTGCCATCTTTTTCAAAATTGACCTTGATCATTCCTTTGCTGCATTTATTTTGAGCAAAATAAGACGACACTGCTATAAAGTCAATAGGGTTGTATTGATTAAGTATGTATGTACAGCAGTTATCCGCATAGCAGTGGACTGAATGGCTTTTTCAATAAGACATGTGATCTGAATGTTGTACCGTAAGTGTGTGTGTGTCTACTGCAGATTATGAGGGACTGTTGATGCGTTCAAAGACAGTTAAATGTCATACCGCACTAATGGTGCATTACAGTATGTGTGTCAGAGTAAATGGTGTTTGTGCAGTCTGTTTCCTTAACATTTACACTCCAGACATTGACCAGTGGAACAAGGTAATTGAGCAGCTAGGCACTCCATCTCAAGAGTTTCTAATGAAGCTGAACCAGTCAGTTAGAACATATGTAGAAAACAGGCCACGCTACGCTGGATACAGCTTTGAGAAACTGTTCCCTGATGTGCTCTTCCCTGCTGACTCAGACCATAATAAACTAAAAGGTACTTGTTTTTTTTTTTTCTTTATATCATGAGGAATTATACCTAACCAATTAATCAAAATAAATCTGTAGAGTGATGATGAAATGTATGTCTGGTTATCTTTAATCTCTCAGCAAGCCAAGCAAGAGATCTCTTATCCAAGATGTTAGTGATTGATGCCTCTAAGCGCATCTCTGTAGATGAAGCCCTGCAGCACCCCTACATCAATGTTTGGTATGACCCAGCTGAAGTAGAGGCGGTAAGTAGATCGCACTTCAGACCCCATGAACCCTAAAAAGGGTTACATGAGATTTTAATTACTTCTGTTGAAGTGGAAAGTTGGCATCATACCTTACATTAGCTCTTTCTCTTTCTCAGCCTCCTCCGAAGATCCTTGACAAACAGTTGGATGAGAGGGAGCATACCGTGGAAGAGTGGAAAGGTTAGACAACACGCGAAGAGTCAAACACTGCACTCAACACTTTTCACTGTCACTGCTGCTTTATTATTAATTAAAGATTTAACCGTCAAACACCTAAACAGCCACCGGCAAGCAACAGTATCTGCTTACCTAAAATGTTCAATAACTTTTGAACCACTAATTCTATCGATGCATTTAAATAATTCATGTAAAATGCAGTTTTATCAGCTTTTCAGCAATATTTGTGCCGTCTTTTTAGGACGTTCAGAGGCTCTGTAATGATGCTTGTTTTTGGTTCAGTTAATGATAAATTCAGTTGAAAAAGTCTGTTTTATTCAGTTTTCTCTGTTTAACATGACACCCTTTGCATTTGTGAACGTCTCCACGATTTGTTTATTAAATATTGGAAAATACATGATTTTCACTAATTACCACTTATTTTAATATTAACCTAATTGTATTAAGTCATTCAGGAAATGTTAAATGTAGAGAAGAAAATCATTACGAAGTCATCACAAAAATAGTTCTGGGTCTTAAAGGGTTAAGAAGAAAACAACCTAAGAACTCATGTAATAGTCATGTGAAGTCTGATGGAATACATTTATTAGTAAATTTAGTTTGGTTCAATTCACTCAGGAGTTGGAAACTTCAAAACACTTGAAGTTAAAAGGGAAAAGATCAAATTTTCCAGTTTGCCAGATGAATCAAAAAAATTTCAGAAGGAATGAATGTTCTTGAAGCTGGAAAATCAACAATCCACAGCCAGTGGATGTAAATGTAAACTGTTTACAGACATGCTTCCCTGTATACCAGTGTATTTCCACTGTAGTTGCCAAAGGGCATTTTTGCATGATTTAGTTAAGCCGCTCAGTTGGTGTTCTCCTGCAGGGGAACCTGATTCTGTAGAGCACGAGAGGACTGAACATTGTGAGGAAATATCATTTACAGTTGTGCAGCAGTATGAGCTCATCCTAACCCGTCAGGTGATAATGACCCTTCACTCATTTTTAGAAGGGTCACATCAGCAAAGCCTGTCCAAATTAGAAACATGATGCTATTTGCACCATACAGTTTGCAATACACCCTCTACAGAAGAAAAATGAATAATATTTGTGGAAATGCACTTCAGGGAACACTTTATTTATATTTTCCCAGCATTAACATCCCTCTGTTCTTGTACCTACAGAGCTAATCTATAAGGAAGTGAGCGAATGGGAGGAATGGACAAAAAATGGGGTGATAAGAGGCCAACCTCCTCCTTTAGGTGAGTAATCTTTATAACTGGAGATAAAAAGAGGTGGGGTGAAGGAATTACAGGAAACCAGTGTCTGCTGTTTAAAAGAACACGATGATGAAAAATCACATGTTGTTTTTATATAGTTTTTTTTCTGATAGTCAATGACAACATGATGATTGTACTTTTCAGTTCATATATGACTTAAATGGATTGTCATTTTAAATGAATAATAACACATCTGGTTAAATTTTGGTTAAATGTACTTCGAATGATTATCAATGACTCTGAGATGAACTCTTAGAAAACATTGAAATTAGAATTATTAATGCATCGTAGTTATCTAAAAGCACTTGATTTCAATAAAACTCTGTCCAATGTGTAAGATTTCGATGGAGTATCATTACAGAAAGGAAAATGAATCAATCTGAAACTTCTCTGCATCAGTAATTATTACACACTGAACCTTTAAATCATGTGCTTCTTGATCTTCAAATAATCCAGGCCAGACTCTAAAATAAGATGTTATTTTACATATTCATGAAAGTCGCAGATGCATATCATGTCCTTAATTTCTATTCAAAAACAAGTTTCATATCAATACCTCTCAATGTGTGTATCAATACTGCAATGTTTTGACCACTCATTGTGATTTTCAAACATCTGTCAGAAAAATGTCATTAATTTTTGTGATCAGATTATGTGGCAGCACTTGATTAGGTTTAGAGAACATTATCATTGGCAAATTTAATAGAGAAAAGTCCATTAAGAAAAAAGGACTCGCAGTGTATTCAGTTGTAATATTTAAGCCAAACCACCTTTTCATAACCCTAACCAAAGCACTTTTACAGTCAAAAACCTAAATATTTCCTAAGAAAATACATTATAACTTGTTAAATACTAAATTAAATACAGTAGTCTTATTAGAGTCTTACTTTAGAATAATCGTTTCTGCATTTCAACATCACATGTTCTTTATTATTGAGAAAAGGGGGTTTCATTATAATTATAATAAACTTTATTGCAGACACAAGTCCATATAACACAAGCCTACAACATGCACACAACATACAGAATAAAAAGAAGATACACAATTTGCATATTATAAGATATAAAGACTATTGCGCCAATGCGGTTACAGTTTAGAAGTGAAATGATTGCAGCTTTTCAGGGGGCTGACCAGGGCTTCTATTATATGGTTCTCATTGTGGATTCAAAAGCAGTTTATTTCTTTATTGAGGATCTGATTACTTTACAAGTCACATTTATGACTGTCTCACAGCTATAATCATTTCCAAAGCTGCAATTCCACTGTATTTGGACATAAGTATTAGGACACATTGGATTCAGGTGTGGACTTTAAAACGATAGTGACACAATTTACTTTTTAGCTTTAGGGCCAAAATGCTCCAGAGTTGGTTTTTGCTTAATTTTCCTCAGTGTTGAGGGTTTTATTTAATCATTATAATTGTTTAAAATGTTGTACCAATAAGTTACTGAAGTATTTATCCCGTTCAGACCATAAATAATGATTTTTAAGTCACAAGTAAATGTCTGGTTTGTTCAATTCTCAGTCTGGAAGAAAAATCAACCTTTAAAATTATTGATTTAACATTTATCGGGATGACTGTTGATATAAAACTGACAGGAATTTGTTTATCATGACAATATTTCAAATCAACAGGAATGGGAAGTTCTACAAGTTGTAGGTGTGCTATGTCCAGTTATTTTTGTCCATATAATAATAATAATAATAATAATAATAATAATAATAATAATAATAATAGTGTAAAGTGTAGTGATTTGCTGAAATGTACAATCAGTGTTTTTGCGATTGTGTTGAATAATGAAATCGTAGTGCGTTCGCTGTTTCAGATAATGGTAGCATTGAGGGTCTTTCAATGAAACCTATGCGTTGACGTGTGTTTTTCGCAGCACAGGTGCAGCAGTGATCGACAGTCCCCCTCAACCAACGTCCTCCTCCTCCTCTTCAGCCAACGATGTGTCGTCCATGTCCACAGAGCCCACGGATCCGAGCAGTGACCCCACCATGACCTCTGAAACTGACAGCAGTTTGGACAGCCATACCTCTCTAGGTGCTCTGGCCTGCTGCAGATAACGCACACATACAGTAGAAAAACACAGAAACAAACCCTTTCCTCATCAGTGTGTGTGATGGGAGAAGGTGAAGGCCAATGAAACTTCTCATGTTAGTTTGTAGATCCGCGCTTTTAATGTACAGTTTGTTTTTAATTCCCCTGATCCTGATACTGCTGTAAATGACAATGTGGTTTGAAATTGTATCATTATTACTGTATTTTTGCTGCAAAGAATCAGAGTATGTTTTGATGTGAAACTGTGATGTATGTTATGAAAGAGAAGGATTTGAGTGTGATTTACACTTTGCTGTTTTTTAGCTACTGCTACACAGTGGAATATCATAGCCTACTGTTAGCACTGCAATATTACCGGTATGTTAAGTATAAGTTTAAATGTTCATTTGGCATTTTCTGATTTTTTTTTTTTTTTTTTTTTTGGTGACATTTGAATTAATCTCAAACAAGCATTTCTTCAACTCGGTAGACTATAGCACATTTCATCTTAAAGCCTAATGCAAATGTATGATTTTCTTTTGAATTTTTTCCTCACCTTTCTTGTAGAAAGTGTCCCTTGGTGTATCCAAGTTAACTTAATTCTTAGTATTATGTCACCTCTGATTGTGTGTGTCAATACAAGGCAGTGAGCGTCTCTTGCCCTGACACTGACGTATGTTTTTTTTTTTTTTTTTTTTTTTTTTAAATATAGTGTACTGTAAAACTGACTGGATTTTAAGGTGTTTATTTAACTGTAATTTCTAAGCAATGGTCTGTTTGGTGAGGAAGAACAGGGTGAATGTAAGTGAATAGAAACACGATAAGGTCAGGAGCCAATGATTGCTCTAAAGCGCTGTAACACACTAATATTAGGCCACTCCACTGGCTAGAATGAGTGCTGTATTTGAGGACTGTCACCAGAGACCAAGTCTGAATTAGTCACTTTACCCTTTTTTGGCCGACTTTTTCAGACACACTTCACAACTGTCTGATATTTAAGATATTTAATTTAAGTGCCCTTACTCAGTTCAGTGATTTTTCAGTCCTCTTCGTGGCAGATGCTCCTCTCTTCTGTGGTGCGTCTTTCTGAGTTCTACCTCACACATGCACACTCACATTTTTGAAGATACAGTATGTATATCATGGCACACACCATTCGAAAGAAATGCAAGAAAACCTTTTTTTTTTCTGTATTTGTTTTTATTTAATTATTTATTTATTTATTTATTTCAAGCTATGAGGCATCTATTGTATGTAATGTACATTTCATTCAGAATTACTATTTATATGCATTTTTTTTTTTTGTTCAATAGTTTTCTGTGCAATATAATTTAGGATTAGTCTAGCCAGTGAACAATCTGTACATTTTACTGTAGATGTAAGTATGTTTTCTGAGAGTCAGCAAACAGTCATTTGCTACCTGCCATAGTAACCTTTGGATGTATTTGATAGCTGAGAAACCCAACCTGTCCCTTTGCCCTTGTCATACGTGGAAACTGACTACAGCCGGGCAGTAACCCCTCATATTAGCTCCCAGAATGCACTTTGGGTATTGTGACACATGTCCTGACCCTTTCCGTGCCACATCTCCACTGACTGTTGTGGCTTCATCTTTTTGAAAATCTTCTCTTTTCCATCTCCTCAAAATAGAAATAATAGAAAGAATAGACTACGCATGAGTTTTCCTTGAGTAAATCTGGTTTAGTGCAGGTATATTTAGAAGAAATGAGGAAAGCCATTCAGCCCTGGTGGGATGATGCTACACTCTTCTGATGGTTCAGTCAAACACTGACAGCAAAAAGCTATCCTGTTATGTGTTTCAGTAAAAGCCAGCTGTGTGTGATGTTTAGCCTTTGGAACTGAAGTTGCCTCACTAACAGACCAATTATGTACATCAAAATTGGAAACTGTCAACTTTCAACTCGAACCAATAAATGAGTTGAATTTTAATGACTAATGTTGTCTTTTTTTTATTGTCAAGTTGAAATTTCTTTGAGTTCTTAGCTTAAGTAAACAAGTTGAATATGGGAAGACAACCTCATGTCAATAATAAGGCTTTTCTTGGTCTCATAGATTTCAGTTAATAAATTATCAGCTACATTATTTAAAGTATACCATAGGAATTTTAAGGAATGGTAAAAGGAGAGGTGCTTGGTCCAAAGAGGTTTTAGTTTGGCACCGGCACTAGTCAGTGTAGGCACAAGACGGACACTTTAAAGAGGAGGCAATGGCAAGTAGTACTGCAGTCGAGGTATTTGGTGTTCAAAGCTTTGGGGCTGGCTGGTCTTCCCACTAATCAAACTTTTCCTCTGATGGACCAGGTGAAAGCAGGTTGGTCCGGTCTAGTTGGCCCGTGCTGTTCCTGTTGTTAGATCTCCCAGGGTTTTGAAGAACTCCTCCATTTCCCTCTGGAGCATGATGTTTCGGTTCTCTGCATCTTGATGTGCCCTTTCTGAGTTCCTGAGTCGGATCTCCAACATGTGGAATTTTTTCTTTTCCTGGTCCAGGTCCTCCTCAAGTCGACTTACCTGGGATTGGTATTTAGAACAGGACTCCTCCAACCTCAAGTTAAAAAGGGAGAAGAAGTTAAAAAAAAACCCAACTCATACTAATCTCGGGTGTTAATTTGATCATAAATGATACTTTCTTACTTGCGAATGCAGGTTTCATAGTTCTTCTTCTGATTCTTCAACTCTTGCTTGAGCTCGGTGACAATATTGGTAAGACTCTCGTTTGTCTCTGGTTCACGGTCTGCAGGATCTTTTTCATTGATGCTTACACTATCATCCAACACATTTGTACTATCTTTCACCTCTGCAGATCTTTCTTGATCATGTCCTAATTTTACTGCCTTATCACTTTCCTCCGGGTCAGCCAGTGAAATCTCAAAGGAGGTCCACATGGTAGAGGTGTCAGCAGGCAAGCTTAGACTAGAAGGAGCAACATTGTCATAGGCAGACAGTCTATGGGATTGGTGAAGGGCTCTGTGGGAGAGGGATGCATTTGTCCTAGTGGAGTCTTCATCAGAGTCTCTCTGCGAATCCTTAAGTGAAAGAGCGGTTTCTTTAAGGGACAGGGTTGAATCCTTCAGAGACAGAGTGGAGTCTTTCAGTCTTTCCCCAGATGACGTGGTACGTCTGTGAGCTCGAAGTGATGACAGACCATTCATTAGCCAGTTGCTGCCACCAGCTGCCGAGACGTCTCCTGCTGACCCCCCCATTTTCCCCCTTGGACCCCCAGATGCTGCACCGCCTTTAAAGGAGCACCTCCAAGATGGTAAGGCTTTGGACTGTTTACTGGGGCTAACAGCTATATCAGTCCCACCTTTCACTTCAGCTTTACTATCTGCTTTGTCCTCCATTTTCTCCTCTTTGCTCTTGCCCTTCCCTTCACTCACACTGTCCTCACCTTTCTCTGACATTGTACAAGATGGAGGCTTCTCATTCGGGGTTTTAGAGCCTGTGTCTGTAGAGGACACAGAGTCAGCGTCTTCTTGAGGGAGCCATTCAACTTTGCACCGTTGTACAGGAATCTGTTCTCTCTGTGGCTGGATCTTAGTCTCAGTCTCTTCACGTTGGTACAGTCGGGAATGTTCACTGATCAGCACAGTCATTAGATGCTGTACCTGGGAGCTTCCTATATTAAGAAACAAACATAAGTATTAACAACATTGTATGTCAATATGCATATGAATTGGTGAGCAATAATGCCATAAACATTGTAGCTGATTAAAATTATGTTGTGTACATTGACATTATCACCAACCTTCCATCATAGAAACTGGATTCTCCACTTTAGGCCGAAGGATATTGGGTCCAAACACCGTGGCCAGGTTCTGAACACTCATCTTATTCTCATTTGAGTGGCTCTGAACTTCATCTAGAAACCTGATAAAATAGGAACAACTATTTAACCTCAGTGGTATAGTTTTGCCATTTTAAGTCTTCAGTAATGATTGCACCCATCTTTCATTTCCATTATGTAGAATCAATCAACTCAAATCAATGCAAAAGACAACTGAGTCACAGTCATGATTCTGTGTTGTGTGTGGTCTCAGCAGATGATATTCAAATATGGACGTGGAAGGCAGAGGAGACATACAATTATACAGACTCAAAGTCTATCAGAGTGATGCCATTTCCTCCAGTGATGAGGACGTGGGTGCAATCTGTCTCTGGTTTACCATGGTGACAAATCCTCAGTCATCAAATAATGAATGGAAAATAGCACTAACAATCAAGTCCGTCACAGTCTCATCAGTGAGTATAACAATTAGTGACAGAAAGACTTGACAGCAGAAGTGGCTCATGGTGGGAGCTGTAATGCCCCTTGTTTCCTGTTTTCTTTTTCATGTCATACACAATAATAGGAATCATGCACAGGAATGACCGAAAACAACAGGACAGGGCTTACGTACTTGCAGATGTATTGAAGAAGGTTATAGTTGACCTGAGGAAGGGATTTCACCTGTTTGCCAAGCTCTGTGATACCCTTGAAAGAGAGAAAAACCTGTATTAATTGTGTTACAGTAAGTTAGCACATGTACTAGTTGGGCAATAGAGATAAAATTACCATTTCTTTATCCTTGGTAAGAAGCTGCGCACAAGAGAGAAACTGTGTGTATTTGGAGAATGGGATCACAGGCTCAGGCAGCTCCCGTATGTACAGCTTTAGCAGCGATGCCACTGTGTGGACATCTGTGGAACTGTAAGAGACAGACAATAAAGGTGACAGATTGTCATTACGACGTCATGGTAAGATGCTAAAATGATCAAATGTCTACTTTTGCCACATCACCTGTCAAACACCGGCTTTTCACCGCGGTCAAATGCATCCTGCAGCTCTCGAACATGATTGGTCTGCCCGGGGGCCCTGAAAAGGCCCTCTTCCTTGAGCCCATGTTCACGTATGAAACATGCACACTGTTCTACCAGCACAGGAACTTGTCCCTGTGAGCCACTTTGGACTTCATAAAGCATGGTTTCCTCAAGATGCTGCCCAAAGACACCTGTAGCCACACAGCAGAAAAAAATGGATTGTCCAGGATTCAAAGCGTTTTAATGTTATATGTACAGTAAAGAAACAGGTTTCCCTGTCCAATGAAAATCTTACAATGCCGTCCACACTGAATGGAACAAGAATTTAAGATAAGTATGAAAACTGAAATGGAATAATTTAACTAGGAAATTAAAACAACCAAAACAAAGTGGCATTTAAAAATACAAAGGAAGAAAAAGAAAAAATAAACTACAGTTACTAAGAGAAACATTTATATTTACATAAATGTGCAATATTTGGGTATTTGTTGAAACTAAACTAAACTAAACATATGGAAGTACATAAGTGCATGCAGGCTTTTAAGAGTCCCACCTCCACCAAGCGGGGCCCATATAGCTCTACGTATGGCTCTGACCCATTCTTCCATGTCACTCTGAGAGTTGGCCATCAGCAGAAAAGATTCATGGCTTATCCCTGTTCGGTCCTTTTCTCCACTTCCACCTGCAAACACAACAAAATCAAATGACTTAATTTACTCAAATGAAAAGACTAATCTCAAACAACATATTGCCTTTTATATATGTATATGGATTCATACATAGAAGAGATACCAGTGCAGTGCCATTATCCACAAACAAGTGGGCTCCAGGCACTAGAAATACCACCATGTTTGATAACCTTATGAGCACCACCACCCGAGTAAAGTACAAAGATGCAGCCATGGAGCTTTGCCTCTCCCTCTCTTTACACACAGCATGACTCTGCACTGTTTGACATTTCAGGTTGACATTTTATTTTATTTTATTTAAACTTTAATCACATTGAATATCACTAGCTTCATGAAACTCTAAAGAGGAACTAGCACTGCTCATTTTCAGACCGAGCTAAAAATGAAGCTGCTAATTCTATTGACGCAAATGGTTTTCTAAAAACTACACACAAACAGAATTTGGCAGGGCTTGCATATGTGTGCTACACAGGCTATATATCAGTACCTGCATTCATTACTGAGCCCTGTGTTCTGGTGCATAGTGTGTAGTGTTTGAGAGAAATGACCCAGAAAGAATAGTGTTCCCAGTGGACACCAGCAACTCTACCATGGATCTTACTGTTTTGTTTCACAGTCATACTGTCTCCAAATACATTCACTTTGCATCACTGCCAACCATTTATCTAAGCACAAATTCTTTCATTTTTATGCAGCATTTCCAGCACTGAGCTGAAACCTACAGAGAATTTATCAGAATGAAGAGAAAAAATAATACCAAACAGGAAACAGATGATTAAATTGCAATACTGCAGCAGCCCACTTACAGATATAATATTGAATGAGTTAGTGTTCTCTAGTGAATGAGGTCAAATTTGTGTATAATACTGGGATAGTCCCTTAACCCTTTCAAATGACTTTCAAATGAATTTTTCTTCTTGAGAATTAACCTGTCTGAAACGATTTATCACATTTTATTATGATATTATCCTGTTTATTTCGCTTTTTTTTTTTTTTTTTTTTAACTACAATGTAGGTATTATAATATATCTAATACCAGATGCTGCTGGAAAGCTGAGAAACTTCATTTTACTTGAATTATTTAAATCTATTGAAATGATTGGTGGTTGAAAGTTATTTACCCTTTTCACATCAGTCGAGGTTAGGTCTTAAATGAAGAATGTAATCTGAACACAGCAAAAGCT
Organism: Ostorhinchus rueppellii; assembly: GCA_030068375.1. Lineage (NCBI taxonomy): Eukaryota > Metazoa > Chordata > Actinopteri > Kurtiformes > Apogonidae > Ostorhinchus > Ostorhinchus rueppellii. Next base: position 10,748,881 of record JAQQZY010000008.1, read on the forward strand.
AAATCTAACCTGCTTTCTAAAGTACCTGATCAATGGGGTTTTACAGTATTTTACAGTACAACATTTCCTCCTCATTAAAGTTCAATGCTGAGATAAATGCATTCTACTTACTAGCATCCTTAATGCAGACCTCTTTTTCAGGATGAACTGCTACAGCATCAGCTGATCTGCTGCAGTAATGACCCATGTTTGCAATGTCCGAGAAAAACTGGTCTATAAGTGTGCAGTGGCAGCAGAGATACCAGCTGCTTACAGGTAAATGTCTCTCCATGAGATCCACACCAAAGTAGTAGCATCAGTGTATTTTCAGCTGTTCTCATATGTCTCCAAGTTAGAACCTTGCATCTCCACAACATCCAAAGACACTTTCTTCTCTTTTTTCTTTTTTTTTATCTTCATCTAAGCAGGCCCTGTATCTAGTGTACATACTGTCCACTGTTCTGACTGTGATCATGCCAACCCCACGCTGGCAAGCTGAGAAATGAATAAAGTCGTTGTTGAAGTTTCAAACACATGGTTGAGGCAGTTGCATCTTTTTCTGCATATTTTGTGCATGTGTTGCTGCCCATGAGTCACATGGAGCCAATTTTTTTTAGCCATTTTAATCCTCATTCTATTTGTCACTTTGTTTTTGTGTCCAAAGATGTCAACTTTTATACAAGAAATTAATTCAGGCCATAAATAAACAGGCTCTGATATTGCATTTATGTTAAAAAAAAAACAAACAAAAAACTTATGTTAAGATATTTTATTTAGAAATTGTTTCACAAATGATTTCACTGCTGAGTCCATGTAAAGTGAACCGTGTGCTTTTCTTTTTGGCACTCAACACCACTTGAGCAAGGCTTACATACTTACGTACTTGCTCACTGGACAGACTTGCCAGCTCACCTGGAACGATTTCAAAAAGGTGACGGCCAGGCTCGTCTTGATTGGCAAGCAGCTCATTGACCTGACTGCCCTGAAGAGGAATACAACCCTGGAGAAGAAGAACAGGAGGACATGAGATAGAAAGACTGACTGACAGCATGACAGACAGGCAGGGAGGCAGGAGGAAAACATTGCATCAGTGGTATTCAGTGGCCAAACAAGAAATCAATTTGTGGTTCTAGATGTTCTGGACGTGTAGGGTATGTTAAACATTATAAAGCTCTGAGTACTCCGGACTCTGGGCATCTGTCCAAGAGAGGGAGGTAATGATGATGGAGGCAGGGATGACTCAGGGAAACACTGCTTCATCTATTTATCCATCTACCACTTCCTGGTCTATGTGCTTTTTGGATGCGTCCATCATATAGAGGGTCAAAGGTCATCCACTAAGTGCTTAAGGCAGAACACAGGGCAGACAGTTACCACATTATCAGTGAAACTGCAAGTGTGTCAGGGCAATAAGTACATCCAGAATTTAGTGGATAATGTGATGTCTTCGGTGAAGGTCATTTTTATATAATAATAATAATAATAATAATAATAATAATAATAATAATAATAATAATAATAATAATAATAATAATAATAACAACATTCTTGATTCATTATTCATTTGCTCTCGGATTCATACACCAGTGTGACTAACACTGGAGACAAGATGGGCGAAGTGTCTTTCTCAAGTACACAATGGCACATGACTAAGGCTGATTGGGATTCAAACCATATATATAAATAAAATATATATAAATAAATAGTAAATAGCTGTTTTCTAAGATACCATTAAAACATACATCTATTGCTTGGCACAAAAAAATATAACTAGACTAGCATAGTGGTCAGGGAGTGCAGCCAATCCATTCTTAAACCACAAACAAACCACAAATTGAGTTTTTCTGTTAGTTAGTGCTGCTCGATCCTTTAATTTTACCTTCATCAATGAGGTTCTGGCTTTCAGCAGGATTATGTACAAAGTACTGCATTCATTCTGATGAAATTTAGTGACAGGATAGGGCACGAGCCAAGGATGAACCTCTGTTTTTAAGCAGATCCATAAAAAAGCTCTTTTTTAAAAACTGAAGTCCTGGCAGCTTCTTTTGCTAAAAGATGACACTTAAATAATAAGAATGAAAATATGAGTCATAACAATGGTTTAATAATATTGCAAAATGAAAAGAGAAGCAGACATTTGGCCTTAGGTGGTGACACTTCTTTTTTTATTTAATTGGCTGTTACCATTCTAAGTTAACCTAAGGCCCTTTTTTTTTTAAGCTCTTCTCCTTTTTATGAACCTGTTCCAAAAGGGGTTAATTTTTTGCTCTGTGCCCTATTCTTCTGTCATGGTTTATAAAAATCAGCGCTACAGTATACTTTCTGCATAATGCTCATGACAAACAGGAGAGATCTCCTTGAGAGAGGTAAAGATAAAGGCCAGTTGATCTGAAAATCTCACTGACATGGTCATAACTTTACTTGAGGGCTATATTTAACATTACATTTGTTTGTTTCATTTAAAAGAATCAATAAGCTATTTTCAGGGTTGGAGAATACATATTGGATCAAGTAGTCCTGAGGGTAAATTAATTCATGAAACCATATCTGTTTTCGATTCTAAAATACATGAGACTCCTGGGGTAACAGATGACACCAAAACTCTGCCTATTTTTATGCTGTTATTGGATGAAGTGTGTGAATCACCTGTGCCTTGGTTTCATCCTGGTCTTTGTAGAAGTAGAGGGCTTCAGTCCTCAAGACAAACCATCGCAGCTGCCAGTTTTTCATGATGCTCCGTTGTCTCTTTAGCCAGCCTGCCTTCAGAGCTTTCTCCTGATCCAGAGGAGAGCAAGGTCTGGAGACCCGGGACAACTCTCCAAGCACCATGCTCTTTGACCGTGCTGCATGAACACAAACATCCACAGACGTATAAGTAATAGCAGTGGTTTTAATCTTAAAGAAAATAAGGAAACAGAGGGTTACATAAAGAAATAGGTTGTGAGTTATTTTGGGATTTTCACTCTTTGTTCTCCTCCATGACTCTAAAAACCCAGAGAAAAAAAATCCACAATCATTATTCACAGAAATCTCCCATGGGCACAGCTAAGCCCACAGGCTTGACCATGCATCCAGATTCCCTCTTAAAATACCAAGTCAATCTAACAAGGCACAGCCTCCATTTTGTGGCAAAGACATGCTGTTGTAAAATGACGTCCATATCTCTACTCCAGCAAATGTTATTATGTGTTTTGGGTAGTAATTAGTGCACATATCAATGTCATTGCTTTACACAGAAAGGGGTTTGTTTGGATCAGGTTATGCTTTAATTGCTGCAGCTTGGTTACATGGATTATATATCAGCATCTGTATGCCGATGGTATAGAGCAAAAACAGTGACAGTATGGTGATCCCTAGGGAGTCAGGGGAGGAGAGAGAGAGAGAGAGAGAGAGAGAGAGAGAGAGAGAGAGAGAGAGAGAGAGAGAGAGAGAGAGAGAGAGA
>JAQQZY010000008.1:10760364-10770405 GCA_030068375.1 Ostorhinchus rueppellii
CCTTTAGAAGAAATGGAAGCTTTGACAGTGTTCCAAGTGGACCTGGTGTCATCTGTTTAGACCGTTTCTGTCTCAACACCATGTTGGCTACGTTCTGACCAAAACAATGCAGCGTACATGTGACATCATCGCGCAATGAAGGCAGAATCGATGAGCAGAATCGTCAAGCAGGCAGGCAAACGATTCCAAGGAATCGAGCCACTGGGAACCGGTTCTTTTTGAGAACCAGTTCTCGATTCCCATCTCTACTGAAGACCTTAGATATTATAATTTATCAAGAGTGTCAAATTCCATCATGAAAATATTTATATTTCGAAACTATTGTTGTAATAAAATGTGAATATCCTGAACAAGCATGAACAATTTGAACATTTTTAAGAAAAAAAAAAAAGTCATATTTTAATTAAATAATAGATTCACTGGGATCTCTCCATTGTGTTAATAATAAGCTGAGATATAATGTTGAAACTTTACTTATTTTTCTCAAGAAATGTCAGATTGTACATGGTAGTTCAGGTTATTCATATTTTCACATTAAAACAAAGTGAAAAATTTGGATTATTATGTAAAGGTTATTATGTCAGGTATTTTACGGGTCTCCCCATGACCCTAGAGGGGATTAAATGGGTTCAGAAAATGAACGAATGAATGAATTTTACTAGTCCGGCCCACTTGAGCTCACATTGGGCTGAATGTGGCCCCTGAAGGAAAATGACTTTGACACCCCTGATTTACAATATGTTTAAAGCTCATAATGGAATTCTTGCCAAATAATGCCAAAAATATACATATCAAAATGCTCTCTGAACCATCTGATTTATGACCTACCTCACAATATGGGCAGAATCTATGTGGGCTCTGGTTATTCTCGACCAGGTCAGCTATACAGGAAAACCGAGGGTCGGCATCTGCTCTGTCCAGTGTCCCAGGATCTTGAGTCAGAACTTTGCAAAACACACACAGGACTAGGCTGAAGTGGACCATTGACACCTGGACCAAGGCGCTGGTTGGCCACACACATTCACAAAGTTAAGGAAGAAAACATTCACATTTTTATATAAATATAACAGGTACATGACCAAACAAGAATAGAGGGAATGCAGGAGTGGAGATTTCCATGCAATAAGCAATACTATCCTTAGATAATCACATATCCTGTCTGGACACACTGTATTCAGGTGTTTCTTTGCTACGAGACAGCTGGGCTACAGACCAATAATGACAAATATCATAATCATTTTCTATATTATGATTAATGTTATTGCAGTAAATGTTTTTCTTTCACCTTTAGTGGTTAATTCTGTTCCTAACTACACTTACAAAATGCTTCAAAGTTTGACTTTTACCTGCATTTGCTCAGTATTGAAAAAAAAAATTAATATGACCACAAGTATCTTGTCTGGTTTTTTCAAGTCACACTCAGGAATAAAAATCAGTCTTTAATCTTAAAAAAAAAATGATTTGACAATATTTTGATGATTATTGACAACAACACAAGTTAACACTCTTACATGGATAATATTTCACATCAACAGATATGGAAAGTCCTGCAAGAGGTCAGATGTGTCTTAATATTTTTGTCTGTTTATATGGAACCATGTCTTTTAAAATGACTTGTCACTGAGGAAAAAATTTAGACAAACATCTTTTTGGAATCATGTCCCCAACAATGTACAACATTACTTATATTATGCTATATTTGTTAAGGATATTAGGCATTATTTTTCCATAGAAGCACAGGAGGGAATGGAACAAACCAGCTATGAGTGTTCCCAAGTAGACTGGATTTGGTAACCTAGAAGTAAGAAACATTATGGCACAGAATTAGAGAGATATGACAAACACTAAAACATGCTGACTAAATGATAATCATTTCATATTCCTCCAACCTTTGGTATGTTGTCATGCGATGATATTGTGTGAAGATACTTCTGGCCAACCAAGGGAAAAGCAAGGCGCATATTAGCCCACCATAGCCTCCCAACATGGCAGCTATGAGCAGAATGGCAGCTCCACTCAGGGTGGGAAAAAACAGTGTCCAGTAATACAAAACTATAAAAAAAAAAGAAAAAAAGATATAACATAAGCAATGCAAAATAAAAAACAAATAAACAGACACATACACTATAGCTTTAATGTAACAGAGGAACAAATATTACAAGTGAACATAATAATAATTATTGTTTCTGATGGAAATTATTTATCAAAACTATAAAGTAGTATTTACCATGAGACTCTCTGGGCTTGTGGTGTATTGGCTCATTAATGTACCGACTCAGTAGTTTGGTAAGTTGCTGATGTCTAGAAAAAAAATACACAGCATAGCAATGTATTAATCAGCACACGAATCCCAAGAGGAAAATGTAATCTGGAAATGCCAACATACTGGATATTTTAATTGCACGGAGGACTGCTACTATCTCATACAGTGCTCTGATAGTCAGTGCTTTTCCAGAGATTTCTAGACATTGCAGATTCACCTAAATGTTTTCCCCTGTTTGCTGAGATCCAGCGGTGTGAGGCCGCTGTGGTTCTTCTGATGGAGCATCCTGCATCCTGCTCTCTGCAGCAGTGTCCAGCACACCTCTACACCGCCTCTCTCTGCTGCAACATGAAGTGCTGTCGCTCCCTGCTGGTCGACAGCCTCCACAGCACATCTCTGAAACACAAACAGTGCAGAGGGTTGGGGTGCATTGCTCCTATTAGGAATTCTGCAGTCTTTATTTCCTAGAATTGTCTAAAATGGTAAATTCAACTTAGCTTCCAGAAATTATCTTCAGATGATTGTTGGGAATGGTGCCATTGTTACCTTGTGAATGGATTAATCCTCCAGGCATATTTCTGTTGAAATATTGTTTAGATTAAATTGTTCGTGTTTTATCTGTTTTTTTTTTTTGTTTTGTTTTTTTTTACCCTGTTACAGTTTAAAAATATCTGTCTGTAGAAACTTTTAAATGAAAAACCTATCAGATTTCCAAAAGCCCAGTTTCTTTAAGTGTATTTATAAATTGTTTAAACACAGAGGGGTTACCTTCATGATGACCTAATGCATATATAATTGTGTGTGTGTGTGTGTGTGTGTGTGTGTGTGTGTGTGTGTGTGTGTGTGTGTGTGTGTGAATATATTTCTAATCAGACTGTCGTGTACCTGGTCTCTGAGCAGGTATCGCACCACTTCTGTGTTGCCCGTTGATGCAGCCAGATGAAGAGGCGTCACCTTGTACATGTCTGTGTCAGAGAACCGGAACATTCCAGTCTCCCACAAATAATGCACCGCAACACTGTAAAACACAATAATGTACCAGTACATACATTAAGTAATTAGACAATAGTGTAACTAATCCACCTTGTGTTATTTTTTTTATTTACTTTGACTCACATGTTGCCTCCAGTAACTGCATGATGCAATGATGTTTTTCCTTGCAAGTCTATGATGCGCAAATCAGCTCCATATTGCATCATTTGGTGTATAATATAGATATTTCCTTGCCTGATGGGTGTCAAAATCATAACCATTATTATTCAGATACACGGGTGGAAACACTTTGCTCAGACAATTATGCTGTTGATATGATATGCATGTTTGATAACCATAAAATCTATCTCTTAGTTTTCTGCAACTGTTCTACCTTGCCACTTTTAAGGAAACTGTCAGGAAAAATAGCATAAAAAGATGCAGTGGGTGCCTCACCTGCAGGCAAAGTGAAAAGCTGTTTGTCCTGCATCACACGTCAGGTTAGGATCAGCTCCATTACTTAGGAAAAGATCAACCAGTGCTCGGTTACCATGGAGAGCCGCATAGTGGAGTGGGGTGAATCCACCCCAGCCTGGATGAAGACAAACACACATTACACACTCAGGTTTGAGGAGCGTGACCTTTCACTTGCTCAGACTAACAATACAGCCCTGACAAATGCATGGCCTGACAGCCTCTTGTTGAAACCCCTCTGGACTTGGGGGTTAGGGTTCCCTTTGGCACAATAAGCTGTTTTGTGCTGTGTTGTCACTTGATCTACCCAGAGTTGGTGCCAGACCATCTTACATCTCCCTCACAGCAGCAGCATTAGGTTTCCCAAATGGCAAAGTGACAAAAATCACATCAGGAGACACAAGCCAGTAAAATATAAAGATAAAAACTACTTCATGCTTCATGCGGTTAAATCAGTGAGGTTATTATTACACTATTGTGGGCATGTGGTAGACATATTACAAAAACAACACTTGGATTATAATGAAAACATCAGAAATAACAGCTATTGACAGTTGAACTAACAGTAAAACAGTAGGAAGTAACTATGGCCTGCAGTTTCTGCAGAAGCTGACACTGAACAGCTCTTCATGAACTTGAATACAGAATATGTTATTATTAATGTTACTGGTTTACCTTTTTTGATCTTACCTTTTTGTTTTAGGAGTGATCGGTCATTTTGGACGAAGTGTATACACTGTTCAATATTTCCTCTCTGTATACAGTCAAATATGTCTCCACCACCACCACTGGAGCACGCAGGCATCGGGTGCATTATGATGCATGCACAGGAGCGGCCTGCTGTTACTTCCACCGACAGAAAGTGCAGCGCAAACAAAAACAGCTGATCCCCACGAAGCACTACAACATCATAATGGAAAGAGAGAAGGGAGATCACCTTTCGCATCAAAGTAACGGGGATCTTTCATTGTGCTAAACTGATTGAGGCAGGACACGCCCTGGACGCCTCATTGGCTGCAGTAGATCACATGACCACCGTTCTCAACGACGTCATCAAGACACGTGGTCTCTATAAATAATGAAATGCCCCAAAATGCCCACTTTGAAGTCAGTTGACAGTGTGCTGAGGTTATAGTTCAATCAATTTTCACTGAAAGCATAAAGATGGTATCTAGACTAACGAATCCCGACCAAAAAACTTGTCGAAAAAAAAAAAAAAGATTACACGTTTATCCGGACGTCCTTGTCGTTTCTGCGTGAATTCAACTTTGCAACAGGCTGAAATGACAAAACCTTTGAGACTTTAAGATTCAGGCGCCATTTCAATACTGGCAGTTTGCTAGTGTTAGTTAACGCTGTAAAAATAGTAACAACGTGACACTTGTGGCGAATCATCAGGGATAAAGTGTTTTAACGTTAAAACTGTGCCACCTGATGAACCCGTGAGTACATGCCTTCACAATAACGCGCACTTGTGTAGATTGAGTCCATTTGTGTGTTTCTAGACTTAATTAAATCTGTCAAGAAACGGATTTTCTTTATAGTTGACGTAAGAGCGCTTTTATTAATGACTGACCAATCTGAAATCTTAGTTACGCACATGTTTTCGTGGCTGAAAGGTCGTAAGTGAACACCAGGGGTTCACTGATCTGTCACCAACACATCTCAGATTTGGAACCGCATATGCTATTCCTCTAAAATACAAAAGATGGCGCTGTTTATCTGTATTAGGATGCTGTTTTCATGTTGGCTGTAAAACCTCACTGTACTTACCCAATTCACAGTTTCCTCACTCCACCACAAGCATCCAGACTAACCATTAACCACTTCTTTTATTATGTATTACTTTTTTATTAAGGTGCATCCCATGAGTCAAATATAAAAGCAAACAAAACCACCCCAAAGACTCTTGGAATCTCTTCTTTCTTTCAGGTCTTTACTTTTAGGTCGAAACAACACCTTCAATTCTAAATGGGATTTGTGTGGAAAAAGCCTGCAATAAAAACAAACAATAAAAAACAAACAAACAAACAAAAAAAACTCTTTGTCACAGCTGAGTTTCATGCAAAGTCCATTTATTTGCATCTGTACACCTAAAATCACCATAAAAAAATATTTGTTATTTGCGTCTTCGGTGAATCATGGGACAATGTCAGTCTGATTCATATCTCCTGACATGACATGTCTATAAAAAGCAAAGAGAGTCTTCATTGAGCTGTGATGGGAGGGCCCCATCCAACCAGCTTAACAACAGTTTTTCACTTCTGCTTCTCTAAGGAAGTAAGACAGCACATGACTGGAACCAGCTGATCAGAGTTACTGTGCTTGTTCAAAGTTCAGTCTGCTTGTTGCCGATTAGTAAGGGGCGGGTAATTCTACAGAAAAGTTTAAACTGTAGGCACGAGTCATGTCATAGCAGGTCTGTGCTTGTTGCTCCCACTGACATGGGAACAGGGACAAACTTTTCACGCAGGGAGAAAAACCCAAATATCTGACCGTGCCCTCTTAGAGCCAAGAAATCCCCAGATGGCTCTCACACAAGTACAGGTAAGACATTGAAATGCACACATGGATAGTGCTCTTTAGAAGAAGTGTACTCATTGTGTTATTGTACTAACACATGTATGCGTTTGTCATTGATATGTTTTGTTCATGTACTCTATATGTCACTGGAAAACTGAAAAGATTGACTGTATGTGCTGCTTTTCCACTTACACAAGGCAGCATTGGTTTTGGATGCTTGTGTGCTCACTGCTAGTCTTTCATAGACTGAGTTATAAGATGTCACTTGAGGAAAAATTCAAACATTGAATGAATTTCAAAAGAATGTGAACTGCCTCTGTGTGTACTGACAGTATTAGTGCAACTGAGCCCTCCTGCTCTAGCAGTCTATCAGTTAGGTAATCCCTATGTGTGTAACAAGAGAAAGTACCTAAAATAGCTGTTGTAATGACAAAACAATGCCCTTTTTGTCAAGACTAAGTTGTGCAGTAATGTCTACTTTGGAGCACCCAGATTCCCTTTTCACACTTGGCGTGACACAGAAGTGTAGCTTTTGAATTCACAACCTCTTGTGTGAGAGGCTTCAAACTGTAGAGGACTTGTTGCATTCTATTAATAACTTTGACGGTAATATGAATAATATTAAGAGGGTCAGGACATCCTTTGGCTGTAACAAAGTAGATTCATTCGTACAAACAAAAGTTCTGGTTTAAATACGTACACCTCAAAACGTCCCCTTTTTAAGTGACAGTCTTTTTAGATTTTTTTTGTTTGTTTTGTCTTAAACCCACCACCCCTCTTCGGAGGACAACTTTATTTTTAATTCCAGCTTGTATTTAAGTAGCAATCTCAAACTTTATATTCACTTGTTCATCCAGTCCTTGCTTGTATACATATGCATATAGATAAAAGTGTACAGGGACAGAACATGACAAGATAGTGGGACAAAACAGACGTAAGTCTTTTTAGATATTAACAAAGCTGTTCCTGTAGGTGGCTTAATACCTTCTCTGAAAGAAAAAATGAATGAACATGCAAGTTGCAAGAAGGTAAATTTTTCTAAAAGCCTTCAACAAGTTCAACTTTTTTTTTTTTTTTTTTTTTTTAGCATTAATTGCTTCCTCTTATTGAAAATGTGTATCAATTACACCTCAGTACTCCCACATACAGTTTTATAACCAGTTGTTAAGAGTGACACATAACTGTTTTAGCCATCTGGTGATTTCTCAATGTACACAGTGTCCTCTGGGGAAGGGGATGGCCCAAGGATTGGGATAAATTTATCTGAGGAAGTGAAACAGATGAAGGAGAGCTGATTAAAAGATGTTGTCAATGTTATGTAAAACTGAGACATGTTAAAATAAGGGATAACTAATTCACCTCCTTATATGCCTTTTTTTCATAGGACCAGACTGTTAAAGTGGAGAGGATCAATAAGGAAACTGGAGAGCTGAGTGCTTCGGGGGAGTTATCTGTCTCTGTGGAGTTGAAAGCCGGGAAAGTGGCGGGCTCCTGTAAAGACCCTCATCCCCAACAAGTCCTCATAGAACAACTACAGAGGCTGGGAATTCACACGTACTCGAGCCCTGGCTACAGATCTGACCATGTTCCTTTAGAACCAAGAGAGGAGCATCTTGCTAAAATCCTGCCTTTGTACATACAGGTATGTGCCACTGACATAAAGCCGTGAAGGGAATGGATTTATGAAATGTGGCATGGGAATTTTAAGTGGAGTCACAGCTCAAATTTAATTTAATTTCAAAAAGCTTTAATGAATGCCACAGGATGGTATCCTCCCCAAAGTTTATTCTAACTACTTCAGTGTACAACTAAAAATATCAGGCAACAGTCAGATGTTTGCCCCTCAGCTGATGCTGTCACTTTCTCCTGAGCTCTACATAGAGTCTTAGTAAAATGGTTTACTAAACAGTCACATGAGAAACAAAAAGTCAGAGCTACAGCTTTGGGCTTTACTCCAGCTTCAGCCTTCACTTTCATTGATTGGAAAAAGACAAACTTGTGCATCAGCTTGTGAATTGTGTGGTCATTGTCATGTAAAAACCTCCCATCTTCTTTTTGACATGCCATCACTCAGTGTAAATTCTCTGCATGTGCTTGCATAACTCCATTGATCGGGCTTACAGATGCAAACGTTGTGTGTGAGAGTATGTTTAAGCCTCATGACTAGAGATTTGACCAGAACGTGAAGGGCCTCACTTAAGAACTGCAAACTCAGTGAAATGTGATATCCTCTTATGGAACAGAAAAGAGCATATAGTACGCACTAGCTTCTATTATTTATGGTGAAGTGCATTAGCTAAAGCAGTTGAGATCCATTTATTATTGCATATGGTTATATTGTTTCACAGTATCTGATAAAGCACAGATGTAGTACATATCAGATATAGGTAGTGAAACGTCTGAGGAAATATGTCAGGTTTAAGTGCATACTATAAGCTGCTGATATGTTTTTATATCAATAAATTCAACGTTTTTAAACATGGTAACATCATTTTGGACTTTGGAAATTCAAAGTGGATTCTATGATCTTTCATGCCAGGTTTGCGATGATGTTGGCAGAGTTGAAGGGTTGGATATAAAGGGGCTTGCAACGCTCACTGCTGATACAGTCATCTACAACATCTACAACAGACTGGTAGAGAGGCCAGCAGGTACTTCCAGTCCTTTCTAGTTGTGCACAACATGCACAATGTACACAACATGCATAAAGTTACTGCCACGTAATAGGGGCTTTCTCTTTCTTCTCTTTACTTCTGCTTTTTTTCTTTGTGCGCCATTTTCTCCCTGTGGTTTTGTCAAAATTTAAAGTCACTCACACTATTGAAAATGAAAAATCAAACCACATGCAGGTTATTCATGTGAACAAACCTAATATGCACTAAATGTTTAGGGTGGATTGATTTAGTTCTGCATTTGCATCTATATTAGTTTTTAGAGAAGTGCTTGTTTTTTTGGGTATATGTTTTATATGGCACTAACTTAATGTATGTGGGCAGTTTTTAAAACCCCAAAAACACTTTTTTTTTTTTTTTTTCACAGATACACTTAAGTGTCATATTTAAATAAAAACAAGAAAAATTGACCTCTCGTGTAGTGGAAAACATCATTATCTTAAATAGACAAACAAACTAAATTATGTTGCTGGATATAGAAATGTAACATTTAGCCCAGTTTTTCTAAAATATATCAGGTACTTGTACAGAAACTACAAGTGTATATACATTGTACTGTGTAATCCATATAAATTGGGGCTGCACAATATATTCTAAAAATATTGTTATCGTGATAACAGAGTGTGCAATATTCATATCACAAAGATGTGCAATTATTTATCTTATTTTATTTTTGTTAACTTTCTGTTTTACACACCATGGAGTACCAGGATGGTTTTCTCTATCACTCTAATATTGTAGTTTTTCTACCAAAAAAACTGAAATAATGCTACTGCTGCTGGTTTTGATGCAAGTTTACATGATATTAATGTTGAAAAGATGTGAATATTTTCAGAGCACAACTTTAGCCAAGGCCTGAATTTTATTTTCGAATGCAGTATTTACTAAACCTAATGGAATATTGTTTTTTTAAAGCTCTTACGTGGTGGTACTCTGGCACTTTTGTTATTATCAAATACATGTCATTTACACCTTGTTATATGTGAATAAAATGACTAAATATGTGACTGTGTTTGTGTCTGAAGGTCTGTGGTAGCAACAGCAGCACATTTTTGGACAGAATTGTGCAACTGATTGTAGTAGTTCAGTATTTTGTCTTAAATTCTAAATAATTGAGTCAGCATACAAACAATAGGC
>JAQQZY010000008.1:10779579-10816078 GCA_030068375.1 Ostorhinchus rueppellii
TTCTTATACTGTTTTAAAATGTTCTTAATGTAGATTTAAAATGTCATGTAACTTTTTTTGTCTTTCTTGCCTGCTTTCTGTTAGGTTCACCTGCAATCACATTATCCTTCATCCAGGAGCAATCCGGGTCATAATGACACTCCTTTCTTCAGTGTTTACAACTGAAAACCCACAGGTATCTTCCTTAACTGGCTATATCATACTTTATTTTTTTGCTTACTATTGAAGATTGAATATGAGAAGAGTATGGAGTAACAAACTCTCCTTCCTTCTCTCCCAGCTCTCTCTGGAGGTCCAGTACTCTCTGGCATTCCACATTCAGGCCATGGTCAAATCAGAGCCAAACCGTCAGATAATGTGTGAGGGAGGTCTCATCTCCACACTTTTGACTCACTGTCAGAGCATACTGAGTTCTCCAAACCACCCGTTACATCTTCCAATTACACGTATTCTGGAGAAACTGTCCTCACAGGCCATAACGCACACAGACTTCAGGTTAGACTTCCGTAGAATCTAGGGATCTATTCATCCTCTATATTTCTATTCTATACATATACAATATCTGAATTATGTTTGCATCTGTTCCCTCCATAGAAAATTCCTGTGTTTAGCAGACCCTCTCATGTGTTCGCCAGTCAGAAAGTCCATGCTGTGCCAAGAAAAACATCTTTCATCAATGAAAACTCCCAACTTAAATGGTATGTCATTGTGTTGTAAAATAACTTTTTCCTTTTTCTTATTTCATACATGCTTTGATGTTTTTCATTTTAGGTTTATTCAAACTTTTAAATAGGAACAATGAACGGTTTAGCAAGTTGGAATGCATTAAAACATGTTCAGCAATACTGTACATATAGTAGTACACACTTTAAATATATAAAATACCTTAAAATAATACACAGAACAAGGTCAGGGGTGCATGTACAAGCATGCAATAAGTCCAAGTTTGGACTGTCTTTTAACCATGATTTTAAATAAATTTTAAAGAAAAAAAAACCTGTATAACTGTATCTATTATAGGTTGAACAAACGCTGGAAAACTGATTAGCTTTTTCAAATAGTGAAAGGAAGTCACTGCTTTGATATGGTTTGTGTTGTTCCTTTTACGTCCCACTGTAGAGACAGAAAACCCATCGGGACCTTCAGCAAAGGTTTTTAAACGAACCTTCAGCCTGTTAAAGTCAACAACTCCAACTGAGTCCTCCATTGGACCTCCAATACCTGTCCATCAGATCATCAGTCTTGTGTCCATGACGTCACCTCGAACCTTCAGACCCCACAGAGTCTCCACTTCACCTGCTTTTGTTGAATTTGACATGAGTGAGAGTGGATATGGGTAAGCTACTGTTAAGTCATTCAGCATTAAATAAGATTACAAGGAAGTTTAATCACTGCTGAAGGAGGGAGTAAATAATAGAAAAGCAGGTAGCAAAACAACTGCATTTATTGTTACAAACTTTCCCCAGGGAGTGTTGGCATTTAGAGAAACTCCCCCTACAATAAACAAAATAACATTCACCAATTTCTTATCTTGTGTGAATACACATTGCAGCTGCCTTTTCCTGCCCTCTCTGGCCACAGTGAAAGGGGTGACAGCCGATTCCATCTCAATAGGTGGAATAGGAGGAGGTAAGAGATTATTCTTGTGGTAATACTTGCATAATTGAAACAGATATAAATTAATGATCTAATCATCTTCTTCCTCTTGTTTTAGACTGCAGAGGTTTTCCCCCTTCAGCTGGTCTCTCTTATTCATGCTGGTTCCAGATCAACAGGTTCAGTTCAGCCTGTGATTCCCACCCAATCCGTCTCCTGTCAGTAGTTCGTCACATGTCCCGAAGTGAACAGCAGTACATCTGTCTGTCCATATACTTCTCGGCCTGTGATGGTTGTCTGGTCATCTCCACAGAGGAGGAAGCCTTAACATACTTGGGTAAATATGAGAAGAATTTCCTCAATAGTTGGTATAGTTTGAAATATTTTACTAACAAACGATACAAATATATACAGGTAACAAGCTTTTGCAATTGCTACCTTTTGCATTTGTGCATAATAATAGTATTGTATAATAATAAGAATTTGCCTCATAGATGAACTAAATACATTTTTGTCAAATTTTTGTGTACCAGATATGATGGAGCCAGAGGTGGCCAGCCCCACTTCTTTGGCCACTTCACTGAGGTTTCGATGCTCTAGCATGCTGGTCCCAGGTCAGTGGCACCATCTGGTTGTAGTCATGGCCAAAGATGTAAAGAAGAGCTGCTTGGTCTCAGCATATCTTAATGGTAAAGCAATGGGGACTGGAAAGGTACGACAAAAGATGTGATTTTGAGATGTTACAACTAATAAATAATCATATTTTGGGTCTAATATGACAATAATTAATGTATGTTATGTGTATGTAAGTGCAAATTTACGAGTAGATAAATTTGTTCTGTACTTTGTGTTAGATGAAGTACATACAGCCGTTCCCTGGCAACTATGCCTCCATGGACCCCACAGCTGTGATAGATGTGTATGGAATGATCGGTACTCCAGCACTGTGGAAGGAGCATGCTGCTGTAGTGTGGAGAGTGGGTCCTTGTTACCTGCTTGAAGAGGCTTTAAGCCCTGAGGCTGTGGGTGTCATATACACACAAGGCACTGCCTACCTTGGTAACTTCCTGGCTCTACGTAACACAGGTGAGAAGAGAGTGCACTTTGTTTACTTTGCATTGTATTTGCAAATCCTGGGAATTCAGTGATTCCTTTTACAGGCATATCTTGAATGTTTAGCACAAAACAATTATCACTGGATATTATTTTTATAGAAATACATGTGTCATATTATTTACTTCCATAAATCCTGCCTCTAAAATTGAATCTGTCTTTTTTAGTAGTCTTTTTTCCTTTTTATATAATGGCTTTTTATATCAATTTTCCCCAATTCTAAAGTGTCTTCGTATATGTGCATGTGGTATAATCCAGGTGTTGAGTCTCTCAGGCTGGTTCCTGAAGAGAGAATCTCATTTGGCATCAACCCAGCAATTTCAACATTAACAACTGTTGCACAAATCAGAGAAGATTACAATGAGGTTGACTGTCGACTCATTGCTAAAGAGGTGAGATGAATCCAGTGTTGATCCTCTGTGTTTGTTGTTTAGGTACATGGTAGAAGTGTTTTTGTGTCATTCCAGATGGGGATAACTTCTCGAGATAACTCCACTCCCGTGTTCTTAGCTCGAAACATTAGCCAACACCTGAGCGGTACAGCGCGCACCATAGGAGCAGCACTGATCGGACATTTTGGTAAACAATGTATTCATGTAAAAAGCTCATTTCAAGCCTCCAGTCACATCTAATAAGCTTATAATCTTGTCCTTGTAGGTGTACGTACCTTTACCCCCAGCAGCGCAGCCAATGGTTTCCTGTACGTTGGCGGACCTGCAGTTGTCCTCAGTCTAGTTGCAATGGCACCAGATGATAGCTCTATGTATGCAGCTGTCAAGGTTCTTCTTTCTGTGTTGGAGACCAATTCAGTCATGCAGGAAGAAATGATCCGTATCAATGGATTCAAGGTCTGTTAGAACACGTCTTAAAGTGTTGATTAGATGCATATCTTACGGACACAGACATAAAAACTTCTGCTGTTTCTCTTAACATTCACTCTCATTGTAGCTTCTGGCTTTCCTGCTGAAGATGAAGAGCAATATAGTCAGTTACAGAACCTTACAGGTGGTTCTGCATCTGTCAAGCCCAGTGGATCTGAGCTCTGGTTCTGTTTACTTACACAACTTACCAGCTTTCCAGGCCTTGTTGTGTGACCTCGAGGTAAGTGTCCCTAACATCAGCAGAGATAAAAATAGTTGACTTTTTAAATGTCCTTAGCATCAATTTTTAAGGTTTTTATTTCTGTCTGGAAACTAATGGTTAATGTTTTGTTGATTTTTAGGTGTGGCAGAAGACATCAGATAATCTAGACCATGCGGTTCTAAACCACTTTGCTGAAATATTGAAATCTTCAAGGTAATTTCCGTTGCGTCCAGCCTGGACAGAACACTGTATGTTAGAACTGTAATCTAATTTGGTATCAACTGAACTCCCATGGCTAACCAGTTACACAACACTCCAGGCACTGAAATAAAGAGACTCTTGTTCAGGAATGACAGTGGACCTTATCGACTGTTCTGTCAACATCTGCAGCATCCTGCCATCAATATCACAAAAATGTAGAGAAATAGTCAAGAGAAGGTTCAGAGGAATCCGTCACAGAGTCCGAGAAGAAAAGCATGACTGTACAAGTGCATGGATTGCTGAATTAGATTTACTGTCTGTGGGAAACAGATTGTGATTGATATTAATACTCTCTTTGTATCCTCAGCAATGACAGCAGGAATGCAGCGATAATGCACGGTATGAGCCTGTTACCAAAGATGCTGTTTGAGCTTTCTGATCCTGCTGTGACCTCTCAGAAGGTTGAGATTATTTCCCGTGTCATTACTTCACTCCTGAAAAGCGACTTCAGCCCTCTGGACGTGAGCAGGTACGGTCTGGGGTTGCATCAGTTGACACTAAGTTACTTCTCTTTCTTGGGTAGATATCAGATAACTGTAGCAATAGAGTAATTATTCAAGTTGTTTACTTGAGGAAATGTACTAAATATTACCATGTTGTGAAAACACTACACTTTATATTGAATTTTTTGCATTAATTGAGGAGAAGTCAATGAGACTTAACAGCAAAATGGATGTAAAATAAGTAAAGCAAAAGAAAAGTGGGTCCCATTCAGTTTACTGCCACACAAATGGGTATGATGAATTTTCTTGATGTAAATCTTGCTTGAGGTTGAGCTCATTTTACACTTTATTTACTTTATATATTGTGTATACTGTGTAGTTTAAGCAGGATAAGGATGATACTTGTTGAAACACATCATCTTCACTTCATCACAAATTATCCTTTGGACAATTGGAGAAAAGTGGTTTTCACTGGACAAGAAGGTTTTAAAAATTATTAGTAGAAAATTAAGTAATGTTATCAGGAAAATTTAGAATAAAATATAACAGATTTTCTCCTAGATGTAGTGGATTAGAAGTATATAAAATGTAAATGCAAGTTACCTCCAGTTTGTATTCATGTACATTGTCGGAGTAAAAGTACTTCATGTTTTTAGAATAGTTGTGTGTTTAAAAATGTGCTTCTATTTGTGCAGACTTGGACTCTTCCTGGTTTACACATTGCCACCTCTCAGTTGTGCGACTGAAGGCCATGACATGTTGGACAGTGATCTTTCTCAGGAAATGAAAGGTACATTGTATTCACTGTATCAGTATATGTGTGTTTGGATGACAGTATTTGCTCCCTGTACTGATTCAGACCTTTTCACTTTGTGCAGCTCAAAGTTCTGGACCAGCCAGCCCCATCTGGATTCGCAACCAGCTTTTAATTGCTCTTTGTGAAATCCTCAACTCAGACAGCCTTCTAATCAAAGAGTGAGTAGCATATGGTGCTGCTTAGCTAGACCAAAACTGGAACTAAACATATTTGCTATTATTTCATGTGGCCTAATGTCATTACAGAAGTATTAACTAAATGAGTCCATGATGTTCTTGTTCCTCACTAGCCAGCAGAAGGCCCTATTTGATGCACTGGGCAGTGATTGGTTCCTGCTCTTCCTTCAGCCCCACATTCACCCCTCAACTGTGAAACTGGGGCTCGCTCTCCTCACACACTTTCTGTCCAGTCCCAGTCAGCAGAGCAGGTTCAGAGATGGGGTCGTTCCTGCAACCCTCATACACAGCATGGAAGAGCCCTCTGCTGTCATGGGTAAATAAAAAAGCAAAAAGCATAAAGCAAGCAAACCAGGGCGGTCATTGTATTTGTTGTCTGCCCCAATTAAGTGGAAACATCCTGATGGTTAGATTGTTGTAACATTGTAATACACAATTCTGATGTGTTTACTGATTAACTGGTAGGGGTGTAGAAAATATAGAAAATACTTGTGTATTTTCATATTATGTTTTTTGAAACCACATTGATTTTTAAAATCACTACATTATTTTAGGCAATTGTTGAGATATCAAGATTCGTGTTGGAATATTTTTGTCAATTGTTTTGCTCAGATTGCACAAAAAAATCCAGCTTTTTCAGTATTATAACGAGTGTGAAAGTAGATACCACTGCTGTGCATAAAAAAAGAAACTTTATTTGGCTTATAGTAGTCTGTTCTGTATACTCTAGCAATTTAACAAATTTTCAAAAATTACATAAAAGAAAATGCAACACATGGCTCGCAGTATATGGCAATTTAACGCACTTAATCACTGTAAGGCGATACATACACTATGTGGAAAAAGTACTGGGAGACATTGAATTCAAGTGTTTCCTTGCTGCTGGGGCTAAATATTAATGACAAAATGCAATTTATTGTGAAATAAACTGCCATTAACATTTTTATTATGGTAATTTTTGAAATCTATAGAAATAGGTCCTGCAAGCTGTAGATGTGCCCAATATTTTTGCCCATATAGTGATCTTTAAATGTGTTGAAACTATGATTGATCATAGGATCTCATTATAGTTTTTCAGAAATTATAAAAAAAGAATTTTGTGTGATTTTATTCTAAAATGTACTGACAGATCGAGTCTTTGAAGACTATTAGCTCACTTAATATTTCTCATCCAACATACTTTTCCCATCATTGATTTCTCATCCTGTCTCCAGATAACCTTCGGGCCCACTCTTGGTCATATGAGTGTCTCAGCACCACCTGTCCAGGATTTGATGTTCTCCAAGGGCTGCTGGTCAGACACTCACACCTGCCTGAAGTGTATGAAGCTCTGGCTGCTCTGCTGCTGGGGAAGAAGATGAGCTACACATCTGAAGGACAGGTGGGTTAGCCATTTTCTAAATTATTTCAATATATAATTTTTATCACCATTATCATAATGCTTTGTTATGTGTTATCTTCAGGTGCAATTGGATGATGTCCTACAGTCATTTATTGACAGCCAAGAGGACACTCCAGCTGTAGAGCTCTGTGTTGAAGCTGCGACAATACTCCTGAAGTTACTCCATGTCATCATTAATGCAGTAAGAATTTAATCACCTTAGATCCTACCTTCACCTTTGCTACAAGTTTAAGATTTATCACACAGTTTGTTTTATCTGTTACAGCCTGTCTTCTCAACAAAGCAGATGTCAGACACAATTTCATCATGGGAACTGCAGCTTCCAGCAAGTGTAATGCAGTTCTTTTGTCTCCTCCATAACCTTCGACCAAGAGATCCAGTTTGGGCATCACCAGAATTCCTCCATGCACTTGCTAGTGTAGTGCATCCTTTGGAGGTTTGTGATAATGCATGAATGACAAGCAGATTAAATCTTAACAGTACTTGTCCCATGAGTTTTTATTTAGTTTTTTGTTTCCTTCAGGGTGTGGCTGACACTTGTGAAACAAGTGGTGATGAAGCGGCATTAAAGTGTTATCCAACCAGGAAACCAGTGTGTGACTTTATCCGCATTCTTCTCATGGACAGTCTTCTTAACGTTTCTGCAAACACTCACAGCCATCCTCTTGTAATGCTGCTGGAGGTAACTGCACACTGTTATAAATACCCAAATACAAGGAGTAATTTAGTAATATAGGAGTAAGGTTTGTTTCTTCTTTGGATTGCTGACACGACATTACTGCTTAAATTCCCACTGAAGAAACATTCTTCTTAAAATTCTGCAAACCTCTCAGTTCTCCAGAAGGTGCCACTCTTTGCTCAGTTACAGAATAAGGCAGAGTCAAGGTTCTTTTAATAAAATCTTTCACCACAAGGAAAAAAAAATGTAATGTGCCAAGAACTATCCATTTGTGTAATATTTTTGCTACATAAATAGCATAAACATCAACAGCAACTACATATGACACAACATAAGAAATGTTGCCAAATAAATGTTCTTTTTTTCCTTTTGCATCATTCTCAAAAACTACCTAAAAAAATGCATAAATGTCACAGTTTTCACCAGATGATGCTTCACTGGAACAGAAGCAGACTTTCCAAACAGAACTGCTGGAGTTGATCATGGACATCATCTACATGCTCAGTAGTGATGAAGAAAATAACACTCATCTTAACTCCCAAGGTACAGTTGCAGCGGGTGTTTTCCTCAAAGCAGCCACACCTTTTTGTCCATGCTGAACATTATGTTATGAACATCCTGCTTTCAACTCCTTTTGTTAGACTCCAAGAATCACAGCCCTGAAAGACAGATGGGAACACTGATGGAAAATGTGGTGCTCTTCAGTAAGGCTGTCCTGCAGAAACTTTACAGTGGAACAATTTTGGGAGACTCTGAGAGTTTGCTCAACTTCCTTGCAGATCAGATTGTTGTGGTGAGATGAGCACACACTGAGATATACAGATGTATGATGATTTATTTGTACCACACACCAGGTACTGTTACAATAAATCTGAGCAGTAGAAAAATAAAAGAAAGGTAATAATGGTGATATTGGGTTCATTAAATGTTAAATCTGCCCAAAGCATAGGTGGTATATTATTTTAGATTTTAACTTATATTAATAAATAAAACACTGTGTTTTTTAGGTGCTCGAAAAAGGTCAATCCCATAAAGAGAAGACTCTGTCAGCGTTGTACTCGTGCACAAATAAAGTCGTGCTTTATTTCCTGTCTCAACCTCGACATTCTCAAGAAGAAAAGGAGGGGGTCATCAGGACATTGCAGACCTTCTTGGAGCGTTGGGATGTTGTCATGGCAACTTACAATGCAAACTTGAACTTTGTTACATGTCTTCTGCATTGTCTGTTACTAATACGATCTGGCAGGTAATAGTGTAACACAACCCGCATACATGTACACTCAAACATGCACTGAAAGCGTTTCATCTTTGATTCGCACTTGTGTACTGTTTGTGTTTTTTAGCTACCCTGAAGGTTTTGGATATGTGGCAGGAAAAATGCACAACAGGAAAGCTTCATTCAACCTGTTTCCTACCAAAACCAGACATCCTGTGCGCAATAACAACGGAGCAGATTTTACCACAGGTATGTTGAATTATGTGTGGCTATATTTGCATTTACTGTTCAAGCCTCAGATTTTTTGCAGATGTAGTGTAGTCTATAGAGATGATGTGGGCCACTCGTGATGCCAGAAAAATTGTGTGTATATTCTAGATGAGGGACAGCTAGTCTCTTTAGTGGAGGCCTGCTGGTCAAAGGTCATGACGGAACGGCGACACACGCTCGAAGACACCTATAAGATTGAGATCTCAGCTAGTTACACAACAAAGTCGGAGCCTGTGAGCATGACTGACATAAGCCCTCTGTGGGAGGAGATGGCACACAAAGCCTGGCTGATACACACAGGTGAGTTCTCAGACTAATATTGTGACAGTAGAGTTAAGTAGATGTTAATTCTGTGTTTTTAGAGTTAAAACTTTTTCTGTAAAATTTCTTCATAGAGTCTCAGAAGACGAAGTTGGCCACCAGCTCTCAGAACACATTTGATCTGATCAGTAGCGCTGTACGCTCTGCTTTGGGCAAAACGGACAAGGAGCCAGCAACAGTTGAGGTACCACCCACAGATGTTGTCTCAAAGTGTGGTCATTGTGGACAAAACAATGCAGAGATGCTTATTCTGGGACTGTTGATTCCTTCAAAGAGTGTGTGGTCTTTCCTCATGCTTTCCTGACTGTGTGGTCTTTACCTTTTCCTGCGTCCCAGAGCACAGTGCCACCAACACTCATCCCAAAGTCACTGCTGTGTTTGTGCTGTGGGCCGTCCAGCCCTGTGGGGGTGTTTGATTATTTCTTTAAATGGATTTGGATTATCACAGCTGATTGCCCCTGAGTGGGCATAGTAATTGATATCTGTTAGGCCTATCCATGGGAACACTCACTACAACACACAGTTTGCTGCTGAAGGTTAAAGACACATTTATTGTTGTTTTTCCCCCCGAAACACGTGGCCCACATCATTAGTTCCCCCACAACGCTTAAGACGCCGAGCCATCTGGAGCAGGGAGCGGGGACATATTACTCAGGCACACAGGCATGAAATTACCGCGTCTGTGTGTCTGTCTCACCTCCACAAAGTGTGTGTGTTTTTGTTTGTGCACGTCTCTTGCCCACAGAAATCGGGTTGGCAATTATAGTGGTACCAATCTGATGAAAACATTATTCATTTGATGTTATTCTTTATCATATCAGTCTTTGACAGGCTATCAGAGAGGGTGATGAATTGTTTTTCCATCTGAGAGGCAGGCAAGAAGAGGGAGGGACGGTTTCCTTCTCCATCTCTGCAGTGTGTTGCACCATTCTGGTCTAAGTCAGCTGCAGCATGCTAGGAGAGTGGCTTGCTCGAAAAATTATATTCACATAATCAGTAATGGTCAGTCAGTCTGCTCATTTTTCCATCCATCCTCACAAAGAAACAAGCAAGTCATTAATTAATTTCTGGATCATCAACTTATGACCTTTATTTGGCGAAGTCATGAGAGATGCTTATGAGCAGTTTCTTTTTCAGTCACTGGAGCCACAGTAATGTATTTCTGCAGAGCACAGGGCATAGTTTTCGAGCCTCAGATAGTTACATTTATTGAACAAGAGAAGAGTTTTAAAGCCTACTGTAGGTAATGAATGAGAATATAGAGGCTGATAGGCAGACTCTGTCCTAAGTCAAGCTTCAGTGCAAGTCTTCTAGAGATTTATTTCATCAGCGAATGCAGTTTCCATAATCATATCTGTGTCCTCATATTAGAAAGATAATTAACAGCACTAATGATCACGTTAAGTTCATTACACATTCACTGCCAGCCCAGAATGAAGTTGACATTATGTTGCCTTATCATCAAAGGTGGCGTATTGTTGGGAAGTCATTAAAATGGAAATGAGTGTGATGTTCTGATGTTAATTGCAGAAGGAAGAGATGAGTTATGTATTTAATGCAGCATTTAAAAAGCCAATGAGGTTCCTATCTGCTAAATAGGGTAATTAATGCTATATATTACTTATGTTTGTCCAAATGAAGGAATGAAATTAGGAGATGATGACGCCGACTTGCTGTTTATCTGTCACAACACGGCTCTTGCACGCACAAACTTCATTATTACTCTCTTTTCTGTCTGTAATATTTCTATAATCTTCCCTCAAATTACTGCTTTACTTCATTCTCTCCTCAACGTCTCATTTGGATAGGCAGCAAGTCATTTAGAGAAACAGTTTTCATTCTCCAGAGGGCTTGACAAAGTTTGTTGTCAACTTTTATGCATGGGTTTATTTTGAAATAATGTTCACTTTCTGCATTTCTAGTACAACACAAGCAATGTAGTTTCATTTTTCCTTTTAATTGCACTTGAAATCAATTACGGCTGTCATTGGGTTAAAACCCAAAACACAGTATTAACATCTGTAAATAAGACTTGATATAAAGAGTTGCTGCATGTTTATTTAGTCAATTAAATGGCTTTCCTGGGTCAACTGTGAGGATGGACACATGTTGTTTCACTAGTCTCTTAGCGAGCACTGCTGTGATGATGGGCTTAATGAAGCAGTTAACAGTCAGAATATGATCCCAGTGTGTCTGCTGAACATGAGCATCCTGCAGTGTCAACACGGCTATGTTTTGGGTTTTTCTATTTTTTCATTTCTTTTCTCTTTTAATCGACGCATACACACTCCCTCACACACAATAAAGGCCCATACACACTTTCTTTGCCCTTGACTGTGGTGTGGCTCAGTGATATTAATGTTTATGTTAATTAGATCACACCAACAAATGATTACATTTCTAGACAGGGTTATTGTAAGACTGTTGCCACTAGCTTATTTTGCCCAGTGAATGCAATTTAGAACAGATATAATTGTATGAGTGCATTGTAATTGCATGAGGAAACAACAATACCATTATGAATATACAATCTCTGTGAACATGATGTGTGTTGCGTATGTACAATAAGAGCTGGAGGAAGAGCGATTGCGGTGCCTGCTCTTTTCATTTGCACCCATCAGGTCACACTCCTTTCTTTGCAGGAGTTCCTGTCCTATATGGAGTCACATCGACACAGAGGCCATAGCATATTCGAGAACATGAGGACAAACCACTTACAGGTTTGACAGAATTGTTTCCATGAATAAACAAAATATAAACCTTGTTAAAAAGCCAGAATTAAATCAAGTGCAATGAAGACTCTTTTTTATAATAATGTTAATAATAATAATAATAATGATGATCTCTGCCCCATCTGTTTCCTTAATTTTGAATCTGGTTTAGCAACGAGCCAGTGAATGGGAACATGTAAGCTCCAAGTGGCTGCATGTGGAGGCGGAACTGCTGAGGGAGAGAGCCATGTTCGGTCCTGGACCTGGAGTACTGTTGAGTCAAGACTGGGTGCAAGACTCTGCCGAAGGCCCCAACAGGACCAAATCACGCATCCGTAGAAAGGCTCAGAGGCGATCCAAACGGGTGCAGCTTTGCATTTGTTTTTGTCATAATTATTACATTCAAATTGATAGATTAATTTAGTCTGTGTAGCTGTACTACTAGTGAGAGTAAGTGGAAAAAGTAGATGAACCTGCAGTGAGCCCCAAGTTTGATCCCTAGCTGGTTGTATAATTTACTGCATGTTATTCTCCAACTTCTGTCACATATGGCCTGACTCTCTTTACTTAGTTAAAATGTAAAATCCCAAAAAAGGAAACTTGAACAATTAGTAATAGTCCATAAAGCATTATATTGACAGGTTGTATCCCATTTCTTGTGCAGCTTGATAACAGTGTGATGAAAGGATCTCCTATTTAATAACGATGTAATTTTAACTTAACCAATATGCTCTATTCTTGTGACAGTTGCTAGGATCATTATGTCTGAGTTTAAGGACTGGCATGTTTGAAGACAGCAAAAATGACACAGAAGCTGAAACAGGTAAAGGATACTTTCTTCTATTTACCTTCTCAGTTGTGTTGGTGTTGCTTGATGTTAAATCACCTGAGAAATCTTGTTTTATTCCTTAACAGAACCCAAGATCCTGTGTGAAGTTGGAGCAGAGGCTAAAGAGAATGAAGAAGAGGGACAGGACTGTGATCGTCTGACCTTCTTCCCTGCTCTGAATGAGACACCTGTTGTCCCGGAGACTCCACCTGAATTCAGCACACCTGAATCCTGCTCTCACCTGCAAGACTGCCCTGATATACGTATCATCCTCCAGGAGCTGCGTACTGGAGATGAGGTGCTATAGCACAGGAGGGCATGGTTAGATAAAAACAACAAGCCTAAACACAAGCACATCTCCCTCCTAGCCTATCCCCATAATATTCACAATCATAATTATCTGATGTAGACTAAGGGATGCCAATAGCCCAGCGCTGCTATCAGAATTTCATCTTTCCTCATTAGTGTAATATTTTAATGTGTAGGCCCAGCTCAGCTCTTCTCATTCTTGCAATGAGTTAGAAAGCAAGATACATGTTGACAGGGACTCTCATCGCTCCGGCAACCAGCCGCGGCTTTTAATGTTTCTGACAGAAGTATTAATAAAAACAGTAGGAGGTGTTACAAGCTGTCTTACATCCGCTTAGTAAGTGTGCGATGTGTGCAAGTGTGTCCTGTTGTCTTGCAGTGGTTCAGTGTGTGTGTCCTGCTGAGCTTCCTGTCAAATGAACATAGTCATTAGCTCTGAAAAATGCACACACTCACGCAGACTAACACACGCACACACACTAACACACAAAGGGAGATCCACTCATAATTAGCTTGCCAGCGCCAATAGTGTGATTATGACAGTAATGTGTGTGGGGAGAAATCAATGGTCTGACATTAGGCTCTCAGTCAATAAAAGTCCTCCTTTCTCTCCTTCTTCCCATCATCAGCTAAATCACCCTCAGACTGATAACGCATATCTGTCCAGAGCACAGCACAGAGATAAGGAAACAAGTTTATTGTTGTATATTTAATCTTTGATAACAATAAATTTAACTAGTTTTTTCACAAATGTAGTCATTGTGAGGGGCAGTAGGCCTGGCACCAATTTGTGTTCATTTAAGGAAGCTGCCATTAAATCTGACTATGATATAGCTCTGTGCAAGTGTACAGTTGTGGAGACGGGTTCTCCTTGACTCTCGAACGATTTCATATGATGAGTGATATTATCCATCATACCACCTCTCTACGTAAGCATTCAAACATGAGGTTCTGATCACTTAGCAGGTTTTCTATTGTGTGTGTGGCAGTGATTAATTCTTCTAATAATGGCCAGGCAGGGTCTCCACCAAGTGTGTGTCTCTGTGTCTGGAGGTAGAGAATCTGATTTGATTAGTATAAATTGTGGAGGCCCTGCGGGTATGTTGGGGCCCCATATGGTTTTTGGGCGCTGTGTCCCATAGGACCTGCAGGGGGGCCAACACAGGGAGACGGCCAGGTGCACATACTCCCTGTGAAATGAGGGGAGACAATAGAATTAGCTACGCATTATCACAATGCAGTTAGCATTAGCTACAACCAGCGCTGAAAGCAGCATGTGGGTCCACTTTGGGACTAAAACACAGTCATAGTGCTGAAAACAGGGGGCTGGTTCCTGTGCTCCCCATCAATCAGCTCTGATAATGAAGTGTTCAACTGTGTCTTTTTAATAATGATTAAAATATCTGATTAAAATGATCAATCAAGTAAAGCCTGAAGTGCCTGTGTTGTCATGTCCCAGGAGAGAAATGGGCTGATGTGTATTGTGCTTCTCACACAGAGCTTAATGTATCTCTTTACTCTTTCTCTACCCCCCCCCACACACTGTTTTTTTTCATCTCTTTTCTTCTAGGTAAAGGCTAAGATGTGCATAGTGATGGTAAGCAGTGTCAAAGTCACAGAGGGGGTGCTGCTGTTTGGGAAGGAGAGCTTGTTCTTGTGTGAAGGATTCACCCTTAGTCCCACTGGAGATGTCTGTTGCAGAAAACATCACCCCAGCAGGTAGAGCTGTGTGCACTGTACAGTTATGCATTAATGGAACACACTAGCTAATTGGCGTAGGGTAGCTGTCTTAATCAGCCATCCATACATCGCTGTGTGTTTTTCATTTCTGCCAGTGTGAGGGATTCCTTCATTTCCACGATGTTAAACAAAGAGCTGCCCCCGGCCCGTTGCAGACGCTGGCTCTATGAGGATATCAAGGACATCCGATTTATGCGCTTCCTTTTGGAGGTCAGACATATATGTAAATGCTCCTGTTAAGGGTTAAAATGTTCAATCAAAATGACGCAACTGCTTTCCATGCCCAAACAAATTATAAGTTAAAAAGCTAGCTGTCTATTATTTATTTAAATCCACAGTAATAGTAATAAGTAAGTTTAATGTTTATTAAATAATACACAAATTATATTCATCCCTGTTTCTCTTTCTGGCTGGATGGTAAGTATGTGCAATTTCATTGACTGTTTTTTTTTTTGGGGGGGGGGGTTCAGAATGGGGGAAAAAAAACCCCAAAATTTCAAGATTTTCAAAGTGTTGGCATGATTTTATTTTGCACAGTTCTAAACACTTATACACATACAAACTACATTTTCTACACTAACACAAACATATAAACAGCAGAAAATGAATACTTGGTTATGATGTTGTGTCATTTTTACTCCAGAATGATGAGACCATCTACTCACATGTCAGGCAGTGTTCAAAAACTTAGAGGTGCAGCAAATTAAATAAGAATAAAATACTTTTATTTTCAAATTCTATGATTCAGGAAGGAAACATTTTTTTAAGCCAGGTAAAAAATCATGACAAATGTGCAGAAATGTTGTTTGTATTATTTTTGCAGGATTAAATTTGGGAAAATATCCTATAAATTGTGATTTTATAGGTACACTTCTGGTTTCAGTGGGCAATGGATGTATCTTAGTAGACATCTAAGGTTTGCTTAATTGCTTTTTACATCTATTTTTTGGTTGTGAGACATCAATTAGCACCAATTCAGTAGATCGACCCTAATATGCATAATAGGTTTAGAATGGATTTCTTTTATGCATGTTGATTTGAGAATCACTCAAGATGTAGTTACTGTATGATGTAACAGATTTTAATAACCATAATATCACAGTGTTATTAAAGAGCTTTTGTCCCTCTCTGTTACCACACCATTAGGATAATGCTCTTGAGGTCTTCATGAAAAATGGACACTCAGCATTCCTGGTATTCCTGAATAAGGACCACGTCTCTGCATTTAAAAGGTAGCACATTTATTTTTTACTTGAGGTTAAAACAGTCTACAGTTCATTCTGATCTGATACTGAACTGAGTTATTTTGCGGTGCTTTCCCTAAAGGTTGTGCATGATAGTGCCGGCATTAAAAGGCAAGGGGGTAGCTGAGGTCATTGCTAATGCCAGGTAAGTGTCACAGTAATACAACAAAATAGTATAGGCAATTGTTTTTTATTGTATTAAGTGAAATTGAAAAATGCATCAGAAAATATGTGTATAACAGCAAATTATGATGGATATGTCACTCGAATTTGTAAGTCTTCATAAGCATGTTTTGCTCTAATTCTGTTGGTTTTTGAAGTAAAATCAGCAGTTGCTTCTCATTTAACCCATAAAGACCCGGCAGTACTTTTGTAGCAGTTCCCAAATGATTTTCTTCCACTGTATTTAACGTATCTTAAGTGTTTTGTCACCATGTATTGTGATATTCTTTAAAAAAATTTTTTTTTTACTTTTTTCTGTGTAAATCATGCATTTTTATAAGCTTTTATAAACATCTGATCAGTGAATTAAACGGAGTAACTTCAGAAGTCATTACTATCAAAATAGAGAAAACTGAAGAAAAAGTGACTTTTTCGGGAAAATATATCATTAACTGAAACATAAACCCAGTGTGTCCATCCGCTGTTACTGATCCAGCTCCATGGGGTTTTACTGGTGAATCAATGTTGTAGAAGATGATGGTGTTTCCACATTCACTACTGAGCCTCTGAATGTCCAAATGGGTCATATCTGATAACCATGAAAAGATGATAATGCATTTTACACCAGTTATTTAAATGCATTGACAGGACTAGTGGATCAACAGGTATTAAATATTTTACATCAGGTCTTTGTCACCAGTGGTTGTTTGGGGCTTTATGCATTAATTAACCTTTCTAATTCGCCACACATCCTGCGTGTTTTTAGCCGGAGAATTTGGTACTATCAGTCCTGGATAAGTCCTTGGCCTTTTCTCCTCAACCATAGCTCCCTCTCTTCCTCCTCCTCCTCTCAAACACCTTTGCCTGTGTACTTCACATGTCTTAAGGTGTGTCGTACATACACTGCTCTCATGAACCAGGTACACATTTTCCTTTGCCTTGGACTTCTCCTTCATGTCCTCCCTATCCTCTGACATATATGTCAGGGGATTTCGTTTCGTGTTCATCTTAGTGAGGTTGGGCAGGATGTTGACAAATTCTGGCAATGTGATGAAGAGGTTGTCGAATAGTCCTAACTCTTGGAGACTGTTTAGATCTGCCGTAGAAGTAGGCAGAGCATCCAGGCGGTTCATTCCCAGATTGAGGCTCCTCAGGCTGGTGAGACAGCCCAGGGTTGAAGGTAATCCTGCAGAGGTTAGACGGTTGTTACAGAGGTTGAGATATGTCAGTCCTCTCAGGTTGCCTATGGACTCTGGTAGAAACTCCAGCTTGTTGCTGTGTAGATCGAGCCATTGGAGTGAGGAGAATTTCCCAATGTCGGCCGGGAGTTTCTGTATCATGTTACGGCTGAGGTCTAACTCATCTATGTTGGTTAGCTTGAGCAGACACTTTGGGAAGACCGTTATACCCATGTTGCATAAGGTGAGTCTACGATGGCCGTCTGGTGTCATCCGTATTGCCTTTTTGGCAATTTTGAGGGTCACTTTTGTTGCTTTGGCTCCCTTTTTGGGCATCCTACTGAAACACAAAAAGAGTTTTACTGCAGGTCCAGTGTAACATTTCAACCTCACTTTGTGATAGCTGCTGCTCCCAAGAGGCTGATTTTTCCATAATTTATCTAATCTTCGGCACCACACACTACTATAGCAAATAAATGTGTTGTGTGTATGTTTACGTGTAAGTATGTGTGTGTAAGGCTGATGTGATTTATTCAGATACAAGGGCTTATGTATGGCCTTGGGCAACAGGGAAAGTGTGCTCTCTGAGGAATGAGAGCTTGAACGATGTGTGTGTCTGTAAGTGTGCACGTGTGTATGTTGCAGTGTTCTATTGGCACTAGTGCGTGCTCACCCAGTGTTGCCCATGGGGGTATTTAAGAGCATGACTCTCTAATTAAGGCTAATGCTGGGGAACAATAGGAGAGAGGCGACACTGGGTAATACAGCAAAAACAAATGAGTGCTGATGCTCCCTCTCCATTCAACTGATTGAGCTGTTTGGCTCTTTTCAGGCGAGGAAGGTGTGTGTGTTTGTGTATGGATGGGATGTCGAAAAGCAAGTGTGTCGACATACATGGAAATACTGTACTACGGTGCGTGTGCACGTTCATAAAGAGTCAAATCAGGACTTTGATAAATGATAGTTAGAGAATGTTGGGAGTGTGATGAGGGCTTCGCTCCTCTCCTCTCCCTGTCTAAAAGAGCAAGGTATGTGTCTGTTTGTGTCTGTGTTACACCCCAAGGCCCTCTCTCGCCTCATTCATCATCCTCAGGATGAGAGAGGTTATCCACTGCTGCTTGTTCCCATTATAACCTCCTATAGAAAACTATTGCATGAAATTATTGCCTGCAATTAGATAACACATACTGGGCCAAATGCAATGATTGATTTAGTGTAGTTTTACAAAATAATTTGGTCAGGAGTTATTGGACAAGAGGAGGAGTTATTATTGTTAGAAATTGAAAACATTTCAAGTAGCCTTTTGCTCTGTAGTTCAGGAATTTACTTTAAATCCAATTAGCATCCTCCTGTATCTTTTTTTATAATTGTTTCAATGTTTTTACCATAAACATTTGTACTTACCCTATTTTATTTTTCTCTCAAGTGATTATGCGGTCTTCAGTTTTTCGAAACATGCAAACATCACCAGCTTCTCTGAACAGGCCATCGTTATGCAGAAAAGAATTTAACATGGGAGTGAGATAACAGAGTAGTAAAATAACAAAGTATGCCTCACAAAATACTTACAGCGCTGAAGTCAAGACGATAGACCAGGAATTCACAGTTTTGTTTAGGAACATATCCTTAGCTTCTCTACACCAAACAAAGTCATGGTTCCGCTTGTTTCATAGCGTTACTTAGCAACTGGGGTGCTTGGCGCCAGGACTTTATTGCCATGTTACTGGCCCACAGAGGGAAAAGAGATTTCAGAAGCAGCTGAATGCTTTCCTAATTTAGATTAAACATGTTCAGATAGCACTTCCATGAGTAAAAAGTGTAATGAAATGTTTAGCAACATTGCTATTTAGCATAGATATTTTTTTAAGCCAAATACTGCAGATTAATTCAGTAGCTGCATGGTATTTGGACTGAGCAGTTTTTCCACTCTAGTTCAACTTTAGTGTTGGCTGTAAGTGTGTGCCCCTTTTGAGCCCATTAAAAGATCACCTTACACCAGCCTGTGAACAAACACACCCAAAAAAAAAATAGATGTCAAGAAAATCTCCACTACACACATTTTCTCAGCAATGAAGCAGGAAGTTTTATCCCTTCCTTATGGTAACTATGGTCCTTCCCTGTAACAGACATTGACTGTTATAGTTTGTGTTTAATCAGTAATTACCTGTTTTGAAAAGCATTATAATATTTCAAATAACTGCATGTAAAAATCAGAGTACAACAAAGTATTGTTTTTTTTTTTTCTAGTAAACATTTTGCTACTGCACTAGTAAAACAGGTAACAGTAAAGTTTACTCAACCTACAGATGGCACCATGTCCTACATCCTCACATCAGTTTTTCTGGTCTGTAGCTCACCTCAGTCCCATAACTGCTCCTACAGCTGTGTACACACACACTCTGTTTCCTGAATCACTCACTCCACTGGTCCAGAAGTCTACTGTGTTACATTTCAACACTGGTTGCTAGACTACAGAGCAAGCAACAAAAAAAACCTTTCGTCATTGGTTAGTGATCATTGCTCAGTTCAATGCTAATATAAGGTGTTTGTTTTTCATGTGCATCAGGAAGACCCCTGTGGTTGAAAAGACGGCTCTTCTGAAATGGCAGGTAATTCAATAAATGTGCCTTTGTATCCGTGTTTTTCATTTAATCTTCTTTTTATGGACTGCAATTAAAAGAAGAACTGATCCGGTGCCTGCAAAAAATATCTACCTTCAGCTTCTCTTCATAAGAGATTTTTTTTTTAGTTGGAGTTCAATTCACTAAAAATATGACACACTATATATTTATACATAGAAACAGATACACACAATAACATTTAAATGATCATAAAAGTTTGAGCATGCAATGGTGGAAAGTCTTGCTTATTTGTATTTATTAGTTTAAAGGAAAATAAATGTTCCTTTACTTTATATTGTTAGATTATAAGACACCATTCATATTCCTCTATTTATTTATTTCTGGTTTTATTTTCTGTCTGTATTTCTTAATCTAGATGCTAATGAGGAGGCTTAGCTTGATGTGTCACTTTACAGCCACTGGTTAATGTACATGAAAGTTCACAGAATAATTGTACTTGCGAAAGAAAGTGAGTTCAAGTTTATTTCTGTAGAACTTTTCATTCCTGGTAAAAGGATAATGTGCTGCACAAAGTAAGTTACTAGTTGCAGCCAGAAAACAATTTTTTATTTAATTTTGTTGCAGTGGCAGCTTTGGTCCTTCATATTTTTTCTTCAGAAAGTGCTTGAATTAATAAAACAATAATTGTCGTTTAGTTTCCCTGATGTTTTTAATTATATTTTTCTGTTTTGTGGCATTGTTTTCCTGTTTTAAGTCACTGTGTTCTGTCTTCCAGAGAGGAGAGATAAGTAACTTTGAATACCTGATGCATCTAAACACCATTGCTGGAAGGACATACAATGACCTGATGCAGTATCCAGTTTTCCCCTGGATTCTAGCTGATTACCATTCAGAGGTAACATCTCACACAGCGACATCTTTGTCTTTACAGAGGAGATATTCTTTATTCTGTAGGGAACAAAGATAATGCCTGTGGGCAGTTTATACACAGTATGATGTTCTCCCAATATACTGTTCCACTGCAGTTATTAAGAATGTTTTCTTGTGTTCTTTACCTGATGTTTGTTTATCCTTGATAGACACTCGATCTGTCAAATCCGGCTACTTTCCGTGATCTGTCCAAGCCAATGGGAGCTCAAACAGAGAAAAGGAAGCAGATGTTCATCCAGAGATATGAAGAAGTTGAGATGAGTGAGGCTGAAGGTATATAGTGAGCGACTTTACCCTTTATTCTCACTGTATTCACTGTACTTATAACTGAAAAACCGTCTAAAACATTTTGACACCCAGGAGATTTATCGGCGCAGTGTCACTATTGTACACACTACTCCTCTGCCATCATTGTGGCCTCGTTCCTTGTGAGAATGGAGCCATTTTCACACACCTTCCAGGCGCTTCAGGTGAGGATTTTTCATCAGTTTAAGCTTTTGTATTGTTTTATATGCTTGAAATCTAAAAGCAAGAATTACTTTATTTTATTTGAGATGTATCAATCAATTGAGAAGTCCCTTTTAGTTTTTGAGTTGGTCCTAACATATAACACATACCATGTCAAAAAAAACTATATTATTAGCAATTAATTAAAGTGAAATCTGTAATTTTAATAATTGTAATAATAATAATGGATTAGATTTTTGTTACACTTTTCAAGTCACCCAAAGCGCTTTACATTATTAATTCGCTCTCACATCCTCCCTCTGGTGGTGGTAAACTACATTTGTAGCCACAGCTGCCCTGGGGCAGACTGACAGGAGCGTGGCTGCCATTTCACGCCTCCAACCACCACCGAACATTCATACGCATTCATACACCAGTGCGAGTGACACTGGAGGAAAGGAGGGTGAAATGTCTTGCCCAGGGACACAACGGCTGACTTGGAGCCAGCGGGATTTGAATCGCCAACTCTTCAGTTATTGGACGACCCGCTCTACCACCTGAGCCATAGCTGCCAAGAATTAAAAAAAAAATATATCTAACTAAAAAGAATCTAACTTTAAGTCCATCATACACTTACTGTTTTGCTAAAATAAAATTAATTTGACACCATTTTCTACCTTAGTTTTTCCCACATTACAACTATATAATTTTCAGATTTTCAATATCGCATCGACCCATATTGAATGAATTCATCACATGCATTTCTGTCCAAAAAATTGTATAAAATACTGTTCCTCATTCCCAGCCATTACCACTGCCTTTGTGGCATGAATACAATACATCTAGAGTTACACATCCATACAGGTGTATAAATGGGTACACAATAACACAAATCCATTACACTATAGTTTAAACCAAAAGAGTAAAGAAATGTACTGTAAAACCATCTGAAATCTACTAACCCACTGGCTGTCCATTGACATTCTTCACCGTATGAGTGAATCTTGCCAGCAATACAGTACGTCTCTAATATGAACTATTTTGAGCATTGTGCTTCTCATTTCAGTGCTGTTTTTGGTATGCAAACAGATTATAGGGAGATTTCAATATATATGCAAATAATTACAGAAAGCCTCTAAAAGAAGCCAATACAAATAGCCACAGATGTTTCCAATTTACAATATAGCATCCAATTGATTATAATGAAAAGGCATGCATATTTGATAGTCAGAATAAAGCAATAAAGATGTTAGTCTGCTGCCTTTTTGTCTTCTGAAGCGCATAACGGGTGTGCAGTAATATCCATAACTGGATTTAGATCTCTAACTCAGTTTACTGGTATATATGTTATTTTCATTCATTGGGGTAATTGTTTTATTCTAAATTACATTCTCTCTCATGAGATTTCTATCATAGATTATGGAATTTTACAGAAAAATGAAAAGGTTCCTTCAAATAGTTGCAAATATTTCATGCTTACATAATACAGTGGAGGATATAAAGCTTGGTTCACAACACTGAAACGGGCAGTCCGCTATATTAATGTGTTGGGTGTAAAGTTTGGTTCAACAGTGTGCTGGGGTCTGACGGTGTTTTCTCTTACCTTCAAACAGGGAGGGTTTGATATCGCAGAGCGTATGTTTTACAGCATAAGGAAGGAGTGGGAGTCGGCCTCCAGAGACAACATGGGGGACGTCAGAGAGCTGATCCCAGAGTTCTTCTACTTGCCTGATTTCCTACTTAACTCCAATCACATTAATATGGGTTAGACTCAAATCTTTTCCTGTATTACCCAAATGTGAAAACCTCACTTTTAATGTCCATCTACCTTTTTTTTTTTGTTGTTGTTGTTGTTGTTGCAAGGCACAAAACTAGTATGTTTCAGAGGTAAGAGTAGCATTTTTCATGAAAAAACTTTTTACTTAAAAATCAGCAATTATAAATGGATCATAAAAAAGCTGGTGACTAGTTTTTATGAAATATGAACAGGAGTATTTCTTTTTTCTTGGATGGACAAAAATGTACCAATATTTTCATGTAATCTTTATCAACGTTCCCTGTAAAGTTTTTATCACTATATTAGGCTAGTATAGTTTGAAATGTCAGTCTTAGCATGTCTTCATGTCCTTAGAAAGCTTAATAAATAGATAGAATACATACATTTATTCTTTTTATTTGGTCAATTTTACAGATTTAAGGCCTTAAAAATCATATTAATTTGTGAACTTACATGAAATTTAATATTTTTTCTTTAAGTTGTGTAGTACATTTCCCACAACTTAGCCTGTGACTTTCCTTTATATTTGTTATTTTGTACTTAGGTTAATCTCCAGGTAACAACAATAGAACTCATTCCAATAATGCTCTTCCTATGTAAACTCTACCTCTGCAAAGGACTGATATACATCTTTATGTGTACCTACAATGCTTGAATAAGAAAAAGGTGATTTATAAAAAAAAAAAAAAAAGTCAGTATTGAATTTAGTTAAAAATCTTATGTCTTAAAGGTCTCAGATTTGAAGACATGGCTTATTGTTTTTGTCACTGATATCAAAGCAACAGCAGTAACATCTATAGGCCAACCAGCCTCTAGTGGTCAAAAACTCCCCAGAGTACTTGATATGATTTGTATGTTGATATAATGTACATCTATGTCTCCATTCTGTTGTGTACCTGTATGTCTCTGCAGGCTGTATGGAGGATGGTACCGCTCTGGGAGATGTGGAGCTGCCTCCCTGGGCAAAAGGTGACCCTCAGGAGTTCATTAGAATCCACCGAGAGGTCAGTGATCCTTCACCTTTCTGGAGGTGTCCATTACAACTGCTCAATCTAGACTATTCCATGCAGGGACTTTTCCCATAGGATCTAATAATATTTTTCAGTACTGAGTGATATATGAAAGAATTACTGTTTTTGTGTCTATCCATAGAAAGCTGTGGCTCTGTAATAGTGTTGGTTACAGTCTGTCTTCATTCATCTCACTTCTGTATAAGCGATATGTCTTCTCTACAACAGACACTGTGTTATTCATGTTTTCTAAAGGCCGTTTTGTCTCATTGAGTCTGGTTTAGTTAAACTCTTCTAGTACCGACTGTTTTCAGATATAATGGCCAGTTGCATCTCAAGAAAAGGCAAGTTTAGATGACAGACACTGCAACACAACAGGCCTTTTTGAGGCAGCACAGGGCAGACACAGGGCTCTCTCTTTTCTATAATGCTTTTATTTCAGCATCGCTATTTACGAGCTGAATGTTCTCTCTCTCTCTTTCCTCCACCCTTTTCCCTCTTCTCCTGTGGGAGGATTTTAGACTGTATATTTCTCTTCTGTTACTCTCTTTCGGCCTGATTTCTTCACAGTGTGACCCTCCCTTTTTCCATTCCTGGGGCATCTGTGATGGTTATCACTCTATAATCTACTGAACTACTCATATTGCCTACCATTCTCATAAAATTAGTGACTTCAGAAGATTGTTTTTTTTTTTTTTTTCTTCTTCAGACTATAGATAAATTAACTCAGGACAATATATCCTTGTTATGATTTTTTTTTTCACCTTTCTGCTTTTCCTAGATGGAGTTATTAAGATTGTGTACAAGGATGCGCCTGGTCATAATGCCCACTTTTCCTTATTAACTCTTCAAAACCAATCTCTGGCTAATTTTACCCGAATCATTCTTTAATTCTAACATGAAGATAAGCTCATAACGCGGCTGAGTAGCATCCTGCTGTTTTAGACTTCTAAATTGACTTTTGGAAGAAATCATACAGTACCTGTATAATTTGATTGTGCATTCTCAGAGAAGTTTCTTGTGTTTCTAAACTCCCATATTAACAATTTGACTGATGGTTTGGTCTGGTTGTAATAAGAATGTATTTTTTGTAAGGCTGCACATTGCACACTGGTTTAGTTGTTTTGTAATATTACTTGACTAGGTGGTCTTAGTTTGTGAAACAACTTCCTGTACTGCTTCCCTTAGGCCTTGGAAAGCGACTATGTGAGTTCACACCTTCACCTGTGGATCGACTTGATTTTTGGGTATCGGCAACAAGGCCCAGCTGCTGTCGAGAGTGTCAACACTTTCCATCCATATTTCTACATCCACAAAGGTCGTCAGGATGCTAAAGACCCCCTCATCAAGAGCACAGTCTTAGGATACGTCAGTAACTTTGGTCAAATCCCCAAGCAGGTAGAGAGGATGCTAAAGCAACGAACAGCACATGACAGAAGTGGTGAATTTCTTGCTGTGACTAATACGCGTCTGATTCGCAGCTCTTCACTAAGCCACATCCACCTCGTAGTGGCTTGAAGAAAGAAGGATCATCGCCTGCACATCCCATTCCATTTTTCTTCAAACTGGACAAACTCAAGACTTCCATCCAAGCTTTCAGAGGTAAAATACAACAAAAGAGTTGCTCAGACAAAACGAAGAAGAGTTATCGCATGGCATAATTCGATTATATAGGCTCTTTTTTTCTGCATTTCTTCTTTCTCTGTCCCAAGCATTGGCTATATATTTCCATTAATGTATTCATTCCAATCTAAGGGATTTGAAAGGAGCAGGATGAAGAAAACATATAATACCCGCCCCTTTCTTGAAACATCTGCATATCACACAAGTTGCCGTTACAGCTATTACAGTAAACAGTTTAGATGATACTCAATGAGTAATTTTTTTTCATTTCATGCATTTATAAAGCTTCTCTATTCTTATATGACCTCTTAAACTGAAAAATATTTGTGCAGCTCTTCTCTTCTATTGCCAATATAATATTGCCTATAAAAATAGAGAATAAAATGCCACGTGATGCTGCCAAAATATCTCAGGCTTTGGCTGGCTTTTCATAATCTATTCCCATCATTTATTCATACTAAATGAAAGAGAGCTGAGAACATTGATGAACACTGAGAATAGTATTGTAAATTACTGAATATCTTTGCTACTTTTTTTTTTTTGGTCTTTTTGGTTTTTTGGCAACTCAACGTGGGAATTCATTTCTCAGATTCTGTGAACAGCAGAGTCAAGGCCATTAATCTTCCACATCCTCATAATTACTCTGTTTATGTGCTTTGGTCTACCTATGAGGCCGCCGCTTCACAATATAATTATTTTTAGTGTTTGTTTTTTGGCCAGGCTTGATCTTTGAAGTGTAATTCACAGTCCGATTCCCTCAATCCAGCCATTTTACACACACGTACTGTTCTGAAAATCTGTTTTGCCTGTTTGCTTCCTGCAAACTCCAGCCTGAAGTCATAATCAGGAGGTTAGTCATGTGATTTAATTAACTTTAATGTCAGCATTTTACATTTTGGCCAAGTAAATGACCTAGTTCAGTGAGCATACACTGATCAGTCATAACATTATGACCACTGACGGAAGTGATAATAATATTGATTATTATTTCATTACAGTGGTACCTTTCACTGTGTTGGATATATTAGGCAGACAGTGAACATTTTGTCCTCAACGCTGATGTGTTGGAAGGAGCAAAATGAGCAACATAAGGAACTGAGTGACTTTGACAAGTATCATGTTGTAATGGTGATGACTGGGTCAGAGCACCTCCATAACTGAACGTCTTGTTGGGTGTTCCTGGTCTACAGTGGTTAGTACTGACCAAAAATGAACAAAGGAAGGATATCCAAATCTCAGGACAACTGATCATCTGTGGGAGGTTATGGATGACTAAATCCATCCATACAGGTTCACCTTTCTACTTCCACATACCACAGTACACCTTCAGAGGTCTGGTGGAGTCTAGGGCTCAGGTCAGAAAAAGGGGAACCTATACAACATTAGACAGGTTGAAATAATGTTCTGCTCCCATAGATACTGGATTTGTTGAGATCTTGTTCTTCTTTAGATACTTTTGGTAGATAATTTTCACTTTATGTTGGGAATGAACATCAAGTCACAATTTCTGCCTTGTCAAAGTTTCTCAGATCCTTACTCTACCTATTTTGGTGTTTCTAATATATTGCCTTCAAGGGCTAAATGTTCAGTTGCTGCTTGATATATCCCACCTACTGAGGGCTCCCACTGGATAGAGAAAATTATTGCCACTTTACCTGTCAGTAGTTACAATGTTATGCTTGGTCTGTGTTTAATTAATATAGAGCTATACAATTTAGTTATAGAAGTAGTCTGCTTTATTTCCAGTTTTGTTCCGCAGTAGTGATTGGTCATTATAGCTGTCAGTTACATGTTTTTATATCCTACTGCTTTTAAAGCACCTTAAATTTCCAAATGCTGAAAACAGAGCAAGATAATGTGCAGAAATCATGTTTCCTCTCAAACCATAGGAATTAAAACATGCTGAAAAGATACTGAATTGTCAGGTATAGACGAGGCAGTATTTAATCCTTTACACACAGTTTGGATCAAATCTGACCTGTTTAGACATTTGATAGCAGTAAAATAAGAACCTTAAATGACATTTTTAAGTTGGAAATATAATTACTTGAATTGTGAAGCAAAAAGGAAGTTCAACAAAAAAAAAAGTGCTACAATTTGTTTGTACATTGAGGCTGTTCCAGGTTAAATTTACTGAATATTAAATGTATTTTAGTTTCAGTAAAGTATAAATCATCATGGCTGTTATGTTTTAGTATCTTAGGGAAAAGAGGACACAAAGTTGTGTGATAGTATACGTTTTTTTTCCTCCATAAGTGGTGGAAAAGCTAAGAAACACACTCCCCCTATTCAATAAAACATTAATTAAGGATTAATCACCCATATATTAATAGTAGAGAATGTATTGATCCATTTTAAATAGACCACTGGTTCATAACTTGGTATAAATACTTGTTTTGAGGGGATTTTGAGGTGAGGTAGGAGCAGTATGTAGTGGTTAAAAGGGTAATTATGAAGATGCAACAGATCTTTCCAAATAGCTTAATCAGCATTGGTATGCTGTTGAGTAAACTAAATTCATTCAATCATAGCCCTCTTCATGTTGTACTGTTTTGTATTGAGCCTTCTTTATTGTATTTCACTCCATTTGATATCAATTATTATATACAAAGATGTACCCGGATCTCGGGGGAATTGTTGAAACAGAGGAAGTACATCCATAGATTAATTCACACTAGTAGGAGCTATCTGTTAGAGCCACAATATGGAGATGACTCTTCCGCTGAGCCCCACTTAATAATCTGAATATCCCTAAAGGCCCACTGAGGGAGAGGAGATGAATCTACGAATGCTCAGGGAGAGATTCCTGCATATTACATTTCATATTAAATCTTAGAGTGTCTGATCTGATCAATAAGCAGATAGAGATGAATAGGAGGAGGAATGCTAAGACTAATGCAGACACAACTTCTTTCTGGGGATTTTAGAAGCAGAACTGATGATGGGATATAATGATTCCTGCCTTTTCCTGCATGAATAGGTCAATTACGGGCACAATTACAGCCTCCCTTACGCTGCCTCACCCACATTCATGCACACACAACTTGTCCTGTCCAGGATGCAGGTGTTCCCTCAGGACACAGCCTCAGCTTGGTGTAATCTGGGAATAGTTTTTAATTGCCCAGTTTCTTTGGTCAATTTAATGAAATCCTCTACAAGTTTACTGAGCTACCAAACTCTTTAATGTGATGTTTTTGAAGAGTTATTACCTTTATTTGGCCAGGCAATTTTATTCAAGTACACAAAAGGCAGAATAAGGTCACCTTTTTCTATTTTCACGACCATAACTTCTTTTATTTGTGCATATGGTTTAACTGACAAATAAACAAACACGCTCTTCTTTCTAAACTTTTTCCTCATCGTACACTTTCATTAACACTGCAGAGCTGCCAAGAGGACCAGTTGGTCAGATACTGTGTCTGGACAAAGAGGTCCTGGTCTTGGAGAGAAACCGGCTTGTTCTGTCACCACAGTTGAATTGCTTCTTCAGCTGGGGTTTTCCTGACAACAGCTGTGCATTTGGAAACTTTGCTACAGAGAAGGTAAACACAGAGGACAATACAATAGAGACCAATGTTAGTTTGGATTATTTCACAACTGACATGTAAATCCATATGTGATGTTCCGCAAACCCTTAGGATGGTTCAACCTGGTGCTGGTGCTCTTCACTGTCCATGAATGTAATGCGAATTACATGGCTTCTTACTGATATATCTGATACATAAGAGTTTATTTAAAATTATTCTATCTTCCACTATCCAAACAATAATCCTACTCTAGCCCAGCAGGGGACAGTTACTATATATTCTTTCGCAACTTTCTTAAAATCTCAGTTCTGATAGCTCTAAAATGGCATTCTCAGGTTATTTCTGGATTAAAGACTGTTGCTATGTTAAACACACTTCCAGTTGTAAAATCTAATGGACCGTTTTATGTTGCATAAAAAGTAAAACAATTTTGAGATTAATCAAATCCATTTCCGGCAACTATTTTTGGTCAAATTATTGACCAGAAATATTTCACTTCAAGGTCCAATATCACCATTCTTGGGTTTATTTTGGAATAATGACCTGCTTTTTGTTCTTCATCATTTTTATCAAGGCTACAGGCAGAATGCCACCATTGCAAAACTAAATACTCAGCCAAGCCATGTAACTGTCATGATTAACAATTGCCAAGCTTTACTTATTTTATAATGGTGCACGTTGCTTTTCAACTGATTTCTTGACAACTTTTCTTCAGTACTAGTGTTTCCTCTTTCAGGTGTTGTGGTAAAATATTCAGTATGTAAAATATGTGGTGTGTGCTTCATTATAGATACAGTATGATAGTCTGCTTGTGTATTGTCTGTCTGTAGACTTTTGCAGTATGTGAAAGTTTGTGTGACTGGGGGGAGACATTGTGCGCTGCTTGTCCCAACTCGACAACAGTTGTCACCGCAGGAACCAGCACTGTGGTGTGTGTGTGGGATGTGGCAGTCAGCAAAGACAAACTCACCCACATGAAACTAAGACAAGTACGTCTCTTTGCATCAGACTTAACATGAGTCTTCAGAACACATTTGCACACAGATGAAGTAAATAAACTCATATTAACACTGGGCCTGTTTTCCTTTATAGCCATTATATGGTCACACAGATGCTGTGACATGTTTAGCAGTTTCTGAGGTCCACAACATGCTGGTTAGTGGCTCCCGTGACCTCACCTGTATCCTGTGGGATCTGGAAGAGCTAAGCTACGTTACACAACTAGCTGGACATACAAGCAGTGTTTCTGCACTGGCTA
This sequence comes from Ostorhinchus rueppellii, assembly GCA_030068375.1. NCBI lineage: Eukaryota > Metazoa > Chordata > Actinopteri > Kurtiformes > Apogonidae > Ostorhinchus > Ostorhinchus rueppellii. The sequence goes on from JAQQZY010000008.1 coordinate 10,810,284, forward strand.
CCAATGATCTCACTGTAAGTACAGGTTGTTCACCTCTTTCTCAACTTCTTATCCAAACTTCTTTCTTTCCTCTTTCTCATCTGTTTGTTGTAGTCTTTGGCTCAATGCTAGCATGTTGTTCCCCACCATTCAGCTCACAGCATGAGGAAGGGAGGATTCTCATTGTTGACAGCATGCATATCCTCTTTGTGTGGATTTTGCTCTTTTGTGTGCATTTCTATGAATATATCTCTGTACACATGGGCGTAACCACCATATGACTCTCTCACAGGGTGAGATTGCTTCATGTGCAGGGCCGGTGTTATACCTGTGGACCATGAAGGGTCAGCTGTTGACCTGCACTGACATTTCCTGCGGGCCCCAGGCAGACATCCTGTGTATCAGCTTCTCACAGCGACACGAGTGGGATGCCAGGAATGTCATTGTCACCGGCTGTGCAGATGGCATCACTCGGGTAATTTTTATATTTTTGATTGTGATGAATGATAACTTCTGTATATTTGGGGAAAATGTTTTATCTTGCCTTGTTGTAACTCTTTGTTTAGGCATAGCATGATTAGTCAGTTTGGCCAATTAATAAGCGGTATTAGTTTTAATATATTAGCAGACCATGGTCCTGATGGTGGCTGAATTTGAAGGAAAAAAGCTCAGAAGAAATAAGATAATTAGCCCGTTTCTTTTAGCATTATTTTGGTGTTCAGTGATTCAGATTTTTTTTTAGGTATTTATTACTTTTTATTGACACAAAGTTTTAAAACATTTAAAGACAATTGATATGACATAAATTGATGGATTGGCTTTTTCCTGCACCTGGATCCCTGCTTTGTTGGACTAATAGGTCAGCAGCAGTAAGATGCACAGTATTGAATTGTGGCAGTCATTACTTTGGTATTAGCCTGGCAGCAGCTTGGGTGTACATCAAGGTATTAATACCAGCATATGTATGTGGTGTGTAACTGTTTTTGCTTAGTGCAAATAGAAGCATGTGCTGCCTCTCTTCTTTCAAAGCCGCTAACTCTAAATTAGACTTCACTTTGGAGTGGGTGCTCATCCGCATGTGCCACACACACAATAGTATTATTACTTCATTTCTACCTTGAGTTATGGTGCATATGTGTGTGCGCTGGTGCTTATGTGAGTGTGTTTGTTATTATGTTGAATTACATCTGATTTTGCTACTCGTTATGTGTGTCTCATACAGATATGGAGGACAGAGTACACCCGAACACAATTACCTGGCCCTTTAGAAGAGCATGTGTCCCCAGGGCAAGAGGGAACAGCGCGGACAGAAAAAGACGGTAATGCAGCAGGCAGTAAGACAGAATATGCATGTAGGTATTGTATTTATAAATTCAGAGATGATGGGAGCGGCTGACAGGAAAGAGCACGACTGCAAGACCAACTGAAGTGCAACCGCACAAAAAGAAATGAGGCTTGTATTTCCTTTTAAAAAAGAAACCCATCACTATCTAATTAGATAAATTCTTAAGTGTGAGATGATTATTTTTAACCGCTCATCTCGGAGCTAGACAGCGTGCTTTCTAGATGAGAGTTTGTAATGCTTACCCCATCCCTCACTAGCATTAGGGCTAGCAGGAATTATGTTGTTATAAAGTTATTAAACATAGAGGCAGTAAACACTGATGAGTAATTCTGCTGACGTGTGTGTGCGTGTATAATTTAGAAAGCAATAATACCCAGATCCAATTTGGCATACGTTGGTTACAGCCTCGCGTCACCTCATAGGAGTATTATGCTTGGCAAATTACATTGAGACTAGTCTTTACGTAACACTGAAGCATTTATATTTGAGGGGTTTTTCCTCCCTTTAACAGTTTGCTGACCGCAGATAAATGTCGTGTTAATGTACATGTAATGTTTTCTCATGTCGATAGCGAGGTCAGGGTTGCTGACAGGGTGACATAGTAACAAATGGAAGTATTTTCCTGACGTATCCACAGTGAGCAGCTCGTGCCAGGTCAAAAGCTGGAAGAGACATCTGGTGTTATGTCAAGAGCTGAACAGAAATCAGGCTGTGTCACAGCGTCGCTTCAAAAATAATCCAGCTATCACAGCCTTGGCCATGTCCAGGTACAGTAAAACACACATACACCCCATGTACCACGAGCAACAGCAAAGAGAGGTGTGATTTAGAGTTTATTAATCAAATCAAAGTGTATTTAAAACATGTATTTAAAAAGTTTTTTGAAACATAAAGCACATTACTATTAGCACTAATAAATTTCTGGAACAGATTTGGTTTAAACTGATTTACACTCACAAGTACTGCATTAAATATGTATAATAGTATTCCTCCACATACAGCATAATATGTTTGTATAATCTAAAACTATATTCCAAATAAGCAGCTATTATTTAGATTTTCTCTCTCTTCTGTGTAGGACCCATGCGACTCTGTTGGTGGGTGATGCCTGGGGCAGAGTTTTCACCTGGATCTGTGAGTGAGGGGTGGTAGGGCTCAGCCTCCACCTCCTGCTGCAATTTCTACACAGACTTGATCCTTTTCAATGAGATCTTGACAGACTTTTAAAAAATCCTTCAGTGTTTTACCAGCTGAGCATTGAGAAAAGCTGTGTTTTATTGTCGTATGTGTCCAATCAGGGAGAATAATGTTACCAGAGTTAATACATATTATATTATTGTGATATTTGAATGCATACATAAATATTTAATTATGCATTGTTTTCTGTGTAAATAATGAATTTCAACAAATGTGAATAAAAGTATGGCTATTTGACTCTTCTCCTTTGAGTCTTGTCCTGTAAAATGTATTAATTTTGACAAATCTCAAATACAGTCTTGCATTTCATTAACTAAAATATTTAAACTTGTATAACTGAAAACAAAGGGAAGTGAAGTTAAAAAAAAAACAGATGGAAACAAGCTAGAACTGTTAAGACCTACTGGGAGGATGTGAATAAGAAATGTGATGGAAAACACAGAGCCAACTCTTTAAATTAACCCTGTGGTTGAACTATGTATCTTCAGAGTGAAAACAACTGCATACTTGCTCAACCAGGGTTCCCCGAGAAATACTGCTTTTTAATAGTACTGTAGTGTTGGAAAAGTCTGTTCTCAGACAAGCATCCATTATAAAAAGTCAGGAATGCACATATGTCAGCATTTTATGCTTTCAACAGTTGTAATGTTTTGTTTTGGTAGATGTTTGTGGCATCAACTATTCAGGATGTTTAGCTGGTTGGGAATAGTTTACTGGTCTTTGTTGTTTTCGCAGTAATGTTTTCCATAAGCTTTGTAATGTGGCATTTATGAGCATTTGATCATGATTGCTTTTGCATTTCTAAAGCCATTTTCCTCCTCAAATTTTCTGTTTTCGTTATGTGTGATGTGGACGGTCTTGTCGGGTATCCTTTCTGCTTGTCACAGCTTTTTATGTGTGGGTTTATGGTTGACAAAGGCCTTCATTTACCACACAAGTGTTCAATCAGCTGAACCTTCAGTAATCACTGCAGGCCCTTGGCAACCCACTCCTGGGTAAATCTGACCTATTTTGAAGACAGACAGTATTAAAGTTAACCCTTTCCAAATGTTGCTCCTAGTCTTTCTGTTAAAAAGTATATTATCAATGCCCCAATGAGTTAAGTTATCTTTTTAAATTATAGTGTCTGCACTGTGAAAGCTTGTTTTGTCTCTGTCTGTTTCTCTAATACACATGCACCACTCCTCTCTGTCATAAAGGAAGAGGTCTCTCTCTTTAACCTTTATGTGTGTGGCTAATTGTGCTAAGTGGAGTAGCTTAATAGAGTGGAAAATAGTCCTCATAATTTTCCCAGAGAGCGAGCAATGACCTTCTCTAAAGACAACGGCCATCTCCATTCTCTCTACACGGCTGGTTTTATGATATGAAATGTCAAACCACTGGGTTCCTCAGAATAATTAAATCAAATAAATTATTGCACCTAGGCAGAACCATCTTGTAGCCTAACCCAATTATAATGCACTGTAAAGCTAATTATTAACCATGATTACAATTAGTCTAATTTGAATAAATGTAGTCATTAGCAGGTTCATCCTAGTCAGTGAGTCTGAACCGTGGGGGATGATGGTCTTTCTCTTGATCTCTCCCACTTGAAGAGAGAAAGGTGTGGATGTGCATCATTCTCTTCCTCCATACAGCTCCATCTTCATTGCATTTTTCACACACTGACCTTCACAAAATGGCCTACACCCTTCACCTTTTCTTGGTGCTTAAGCGTAATGTCTGCTCCTTCCAGGTTTCAAATTTACTTTTTATGCCTGCACCATGTTGATCAGACTTCCAAATCAAAAACAACTGACTTTCTCCTCTGTTACTTTCATTTTGTTGACATCCATATCTGTGATGGTCCTCAATAGAAAATCAAAACTTATGAGTTGGAGCCTTTACATAGCTTTTTAGCTTTTCCAGCTTCTGCATTTAAATAATATTCTAACGGCTTACACTTAACAGCTTACACCACTTATTTACTCCCCAGTTTGTCAAACTGATGGCTGGTTCTCAGTAGACAGGACTAAAGTGCTGTTTGTGTCCGTGGATCTATGTACCCAGCATGTCAGAAAATGAACATAAACACCTACTATAAAAATTAATGCAACGCAGCTGTATGACACAGTAGTTTCTCTTTTTGTGTAAAAATGAACTGACTCCAGAAAGACCTGAGTCTAGTTCAGACTCTGTGAAAAACAAGGAAATATGGAGAGAGAGAACAAAAACACTATGTGTCAGTCACACCCAGGCATATATTTATTAATAAGGTGTATTAGTACTGAAGTTATAAACGTGAATGAAAAGCTACGGTTTACAGTGCTTTATAACGCTGCAGTAAAAGAGCCTGGACAATAGTTTCCCTCTACACAGTCTCCTGAGTTAAACAGGAATAGTTAACAGTAAGAGCATTCTTCCATGAGCAAACATCTGGCATACAGACCAACGATGCCAACAAAACAAAATAACAGATTTATAAGACTCAAAAACTGCTGTGTCAGAATGGAGCTGTGCTGTGGATGCATCCAACTCCCCCCATTTACCCAACAACTGCTAAATGCCATAGTTATAGTTCATAAATAAGTCCTCTGAATGGCAATCGATTCAGTTTGGAGATCTGAGATCTTTGGAGATCTTTTCCCTCACTGGGAGGTTCGACAACATCCATGTATCCAGAAGTGCTGGGTTTACAGCTGTTTCTCCTGGAAGAGGATCTGCGCGTACACAGTGTCTGAGTTAGACGATGCAGGGTCAGGGTTGGAGGAGGCTGGGGGCTCCGGCCTTGGTCTGACTAGCTCCAGCTCTGCGTATGTCAAACTATCGTCCTGAATCACTCGAGGCTGGGGGAGTAAGGCAAAGGTTGAGAGAAAGTAGAAGGAAGTCAGCCAAGAGATAAGACAAAAGTGGAATGTGCTAGATATATAGTAAGCATTTCAGAGTCTTCCCAGAAGTACATAATTGAGAGTCAAATGTGTCTTGCAGGCATCGACTAAACAGTAGTATTTGTCAATTTTCTATGGCAAACATCTCTAGTGTTTTTCAGCTGCAGAAAGTATGTGTTTACAGGGTTTGTCTCGGAACATTCAGTTTAGTCGAAGAAACATTTGGTACAATAGGAGTCCTGTCCAACATCCTCAGATCCTCCAAATTGCACTAATCTAATCAGTATGTTCATGAAAAAAAACCCAAAAATCTTAAAGCCTACATCACGAGAGCTGTGTTTTACCACAGAATCTCAAGAATGGCATTAGTAAAATACTGATGATCCTTAGTTTGGGTAGTTTTATAT
>JAQQZY010000008.1:10816964-10854178 GCA_030068375.1 Ostorhinchus rueppellii
ACACCTATGGGCAATTTAGATTAGCCGATTAGCCTATCAGTGCATGTCTTTGGATTGTGGGAGGAAACCGGAGTACCTGGAGAAAACCCACGCAGAAACAGGGAAAACATGCAAACTCCACAAAGAAAGGTCCCAGTTCCCGGGAATTGACCCCGGGAATTGGGACCTTCTTGCTGTGAGGCATGAGTGCTAACCACTGCACCACCTCCCAGTTTTTGTCCCTAAAAATTAAACTAAAACAGGGGTATCATTTTCGGCTTTTGTTCTTGCTTGGATAGCTTCATCGGCTGTTGTTTTCTTAACCCACTAAATCCCTGTCTTTGCATCACAGGGTGCTGGAGCCGCTCTCCACCCTGTGTAAATGTCTGGAGGAAACGCCACACAAAAACACCCAGACTGACACTTAAATGACTCCTGCTGCTCTGTGATGCAACACTATGATCAAATCAGCCAAAGAGAGAGAAAAAAAACCCCCAAAAACCATATATGCACAATGTATTTTTTTTCTCTCAAGTGAAGGGCTCAAAAGAGGATTTACTTAATGTCTAAAAGGTGACATCTGTTTTACCTTTAACTGGTATGTGAGGTGGTGGCTCCTCAGGTGGTTTAAGTGGTGTTATTGCTACTTTTCTGTCACTTTTCTGCCTTGTGACTTTCCTTTGTGCTCTTGGGGATGAACTGGAAGAACTGCTGGAACTGGTTACAGTCTCTCCTGAGCTGTACGAGGAAGAAGAGACTGAGTCTAATAGTGTTTAGAACCATCAAAATCAGTTCTTTACTGATGAGAGCATACTGTACCTGCTTTCCGGACACTTTACCAGAAGGTAACTGGCTGTAAAGAGAGCGGTAAAGATGAATGGAGGTTGACTTGACATTTAGTTTAGAGAACTATTTAACTGTGAAAGTATAGCAAGAGTTTGTTGTACCTTTGAGCCTGTGTTGTCTGTAAAAATGTTGGCATGTAAGAACCACAGTAAAGAGAAAGATGGACAGGAGGCCCAGTGAGCAGATCAGCACTGCACACAGATAGACATCTACCAAAAAGACACAAATGTAATCATAAAATATGCATTATAAGTGTCACTATCAATAGAATAAGTGCTAGAGGGAAGGACTGTACCTGCAAATAAACGCCACAGTCCTTCACTGTTTCCGTCCTCAAGAGTAAAGTGCACTGTAAAAACAAAAAAAGTCAGCAAAAGCAAAATATTGAGGACAGAGGAGTGTGCCCAGACTAAGTGTCTTTGTAAAATGCTGTTGTCTCAGGGCACCGACCCAACACAGCAGACAGCCTCAGTGGTTTCCAGAAATATCAAACCGCTGTCATGAAGGGAGAGTCTGCTGCCGCATCAGCCAAACCCACCACGCACACACACTGGGGTCTGACTGTACTGCTGTTCTTGGACAGTGTTTGGGAGTTCCCCACTACTCTGCATTACCATTTCCTTTTGGTGGTCACTTCACAAATCATTTCAGGTTTCCTATTTGTTTGCTCATCAATGTAAAAAGAAAGAAAGAAAAGAGAACAAATAAGATAACTTTGTTCATGCATGACAATGAACGATGGGTTGCGGAGGTTACGAAGAGTCAAAGAGGTTATGCACATGTATTATTTTTCCTTAATGATGTGTCATGTTTTTAAATATAGGTTGATAAACACATTAATAAGAAATGATTAGATAACCCTAATTGACTTCTAGCCTGGTGCTGCACATTTTGTCCATGTTGTGATAATAAAATAATCATCTCGCCTGAATGTCATCCTACTGGTAATTAACTTCAGGAAGAAAACTGTATGAGATAGAGAGATCAATGTGAAAGCCTAAGCACTAAGAGCAGCAGAGAATCGCAACACAACCACATGTCAGTCAAAAATATTGCTTATATTTTAAATATTTGGTCATTATCATCATCAATTGTTTTTTGAATTATGTTGTCAATGAATAAAACAGATAGAATCTAATCCAACAGCTGTAGTTCAAAGTTCAAAGGGTTATTTCTACGACCTCGCTGTGAATAATTAGTTCAGTACTATTGTCATTATTAAAAGGTTAATATTTTATGTATGTACTAATGGGATTTCTGTAATTTCTATATCATGAGAATAAGTGTTATTGCCGCTCAATGAAAAGATTAGTTAAGTTTGAAAATTCAGAAGGTGGCAGGGTACACTGAACATGCATCTCTTGACAATGTGAGCAGTTAACAGTTAATGCAACGCAAATAGACCACAGATGTGACATTCACACTGTGGTTAACCACATGTTGGCTGTGGGCTTAAATGGTACACACTCTATACAGATGTGTCCACACAAGCACATGCATATGAACCAGAGCCAAGTTTGGCAAGAAAAAAAAAGTAAATTACACAGGTTTTTATGCAAAGCTGAATGCATCAGGCAAAGATTTATGCTCATCTGCTTTCCCTCAGTCCAGCTGTGAGGACAGGACCTAGAAAAAGGCAACCAGCCTCTGAACTTGGTGGAATTTGAAACCTGAGCAGGGTTATAAAATGTAATGCTATCAGTGCAGACTCTCTGCTCCTTTGGCCAGTTTAGAGAAGCAAAAGGGAGCACTTGCATCATGTGATTTGGGTCTAATGTCAGGATTTAGAAAACCATTTTCCCTCTGTCCAAAATATTTTTTTACAAGAGTGGTCCGGTGATGTCAGCAGATTGGCGCCTTTGTTCTGAAATGCGCAGACTGAAGGGGTTCCCTGGATTACAGCTATAACTTAGTTTTCTCTTTGTTTACCCTTATAATGTCAGCTCTTGTGTGTCTGGCTTTGTGGTCAATGCATGTCAGAGATGCCTGAGGTTGTGTGGCTTCCTTAGTGGGACATTGGCCCAAATATAGGGCAGGGCGTTGTCAGATGGCTCAAACTAAAGTTTTCTGACAAAGTTAGTGAAAGGTAATTTGTGCAAGTGTGTCAGGTAACGCCACACCAATCACACTGCAGCAGCATCTTGGATAACTCTTAACCCTTCATGCACTGATGAGAGATGGTTTTCTGCTGATTATACCAGTTCAGTGAAATCACGGAATTGCTTTGTGTCCTTTAAAATACTTATTAATGGAAAATACTTATTAATGGAACCTTGGTACACTAAATAAGACTGAAACAGTTCTGGTGCATCTGAATTTTTAGGCGCATTTTCTCCTGAGGCTTGCATAAACGTAAACCCAAAATGCTGACGTCATGTATTTCGGAGTTTCTGAATGTAGCCAGCTCAGCAGCACTCTACCTTTTCTCCTCACAGTCGTACACAGAGTGATATTGTTGAGTGTGGGTTGGCTGTGTGAGCTCATTGTTTTGAGATGGAAATGCCAGAGGACTGGGGTCACACTCAAACACACACAGGGACTACTAGAAGCAAATAGTGAAGCTAAAGTCAAAGAATTAATGTTACATGGCTCTGTTTGCCCTTTGTCCTCTAATAAAAGCTGTTGATTTTCCTTTATTCGGTTATTTCCATTGCCAGATAACATGGACAGCATGCCTCAGCTGAATGTGTGTGGCTGAAAGGGAATTCCTTGGAAAGAGGTGGATGGAAAACCCTTTACTGAAATCCCCCTTTTTCCTCTCTGTTTGTTCCTTTTTGTTAGTGACCAGTGTGAAAGTATTAAATAAGCAGAAACGTTAATGATCCTCCAGATTCCTTGTAAACAAAGTTTATAACACAGTTTTACTGTTTTTTACCACTTGGTCAAGTAGAAATGTTGTTTTTCAAAACTTGCACCTGAACCACAAAATGGGTAAATGCATTCTAATAAATTCCAATGCATTTGATGTAATGAAAAGCTTGAAAAGTAATTGTGTTAGAAACAACCAAATGCTTGAAAGAGTGAATGGTGATAGCTTTAAAGCCCCCCCCTTATCTGACTCTCTGTCAAGAAATGATGCTAGTGTGTCTTCAGTATCTTGAAAAAGTACACGTCCTAAGCTGGTCTTCCTCAAACTACACATTGACTTTTCATCTGGAAATCAACGATCATGATGTCATCCAAAATGTGGGTCTGGAGCCTTTCAGAGACAAAGTGTGAAATTGGCTGAATGTGAAAAATGGACATGGTTGGTTACCTGTCAGATGTGTGGTGCTGGTACCATTGGATGAAGCTCGCCATGTGTTTCTGTGTTTGCGTATCTCCTGCACTCTACAGGTGTAGAAACCCTGGTCCAACCCTGTCACATTAAAAATCCGTAACCGGTACATCTCTCCTTCATTCTCCTCATACAGACGAAACTTTGGCTGGGGGAAACGGCGAGTGTAGTTCCCATACAGCTTCATTTTCTTTATGCCCATCTTTGCGATCAGATATTGAGTGGGTTCAAGTGCAGGAGTAGAAGGGGATGGAGACAAGGGAGGAGATGAGACTGTAGGAGCAGCTGGAGGAGTAAAGAACCAGCGAAGGATGAGTACGCTGTTGCTCCTTTTCCGCTGAGACACCAGACAAGACAGTGTCAGGTTGTCTCTCTCCGTTACCATGACAACAGGCCCTGGGGTCACTGTCACATTCAATGCGTGACACACCTCTGTTGCAAAACACAAACAAATACAGGTGGAATATACTGGTTACCCTTGTTGGAGAAAATGTGATTTCCTACTTGATCTCCAATATTTGAATATCTACTTTGTCGTCTGTATTTTTTTATGTATGATTTTGCTAAAACTTTGCACACAGATCCTGAATAAGACATTAAAAATTTTGTTCAGCTGTATTTTTTAAATGTGAAAATTAGGCTGTAAGATCAAGGAGCCTGTGTAACACATTTCTGCTTTTTAAATTGGTAATTAACAAAAGTTGGTAATGTGTCCCACATGGAAAATGTCAGAGTTTTTGCTGGTTGTTTGATTTCATGCCAATTAAACATAATTGTAACATTTAGACAAAATGCCTTTATATGCACGCCCACTGTGGCTGCTTAAATTTATAGTGTTTTAGAGCTCCAGCTATCACTGGTTCTACTTACACATGTCATTCCATCTGTGGTTGGGAATTCAGTCTGTCACAGCTAGAGAACATAGTTTAGAGGAGTAGGAATGAGAAAACTAAATCATACTTTCTCTGCCCCATTTTACTTTCCTGGAGGTGGTAGTGTGTTATTTTTTGCCAGATGGGTCAGGTCTGTCTAGAGGAGACGGAAAGTCTGGATACAATATGTGTGATCAGATAGGCTAAGAGAATCTACAGGTGGTAAACATTCATCTTCAGCACCGTACTAAGAAATGGGCTAAAAGGAACACGACAAGATAACAGGGACCATCTGGGCTCCCATGCAGCTTTGCTGGTTTTTATGTTAGTTGGGGAATCTCCCTCAGGGTCTGTCCTCTATGTGTCAACTAAAGCAGTACCAGGGATTGAACTCAACTTAATGCAAAACTGAACATCATTAGAAGAATATATAGGGGAGGATACTGTAGATTAAGTCATTGTATGGCATTTTACAGAGATCAAATGACTTTTGCTTTGACCACAACCTAGAAAGGCAGTCCACTATTGGATTTTAAGCAACTTGGTTTTACAAACTCTTGCAATAACGCCTTTTCATTTTAATACTCTTAATGAAGTAATTCCATAAAATGCATTTGTTAATGCACTTGCAACTTGTTTTGGAGAGATAATATGGAAAATTATTTGTTTATTGCCATGCCAAAAATCACTGACAAACACAAAATTTGCGACTTGAAAGTATAAAATCTCCTTATGTCTTTCTTGCCTGTTTGCTTACATCTTTACATTGCTGTAAACAAAGTAAACTTACCTGTGACCAGAGCTTTAGTCAGGACAAGGACCACTATAGAGAAGTACATTTTCCGCAGTCAGCGAATCCATAAACCCAGACAACTGCACAGCACTTATACAAGCAGCTACATTCAAAACAGAGCCTGACTGCACGACCCACCAGAGCCCTTACCCACCATTAACTCTTCTCCTCTTTCTCCTCTTTTCTGTGTAATATGAAACAGTAAATGCTCTGTTCCTACTTAGAAACTCCCACTCTCCACTCTACTACTCTCTCTCTCCCTCTCTCTCTCTGCCTTTCTCTATCTGTCTCTCTCTCTTTCTCTATGTCCTGCAAAACGTAGGAAATGTCATTTCCTGTGTTCCTGTGAGGAGTCTTGGACCCAGGCCCAGAACCTCAGAACTCGAGAGCAGTGGTCAAGTCTTGTGTTTTGCGTCCGCATCCATGCGACTGTCATATTGGATGTCATTTTGAGCCGTGTTCTGAGATGCAGTTCCATCATCCACAGTATGCTTACATAAAGGAAATTTAAAGAGACTCAGTAGTTCAGCAGTTATACTCATTTTGCGTGTCCTGATGAAGTTCACAAAAACGAACGCCCTGCATTTGTGTTCATGTAGATTTTGTGGATATTTGTGTGCGTGTGTGTGGTGGGACCTCTCCCTGTCTGGCTGCTGGACAGAGTGGCATGGGCTTGTCTCTGGCTGTGGTTGTCAGACTGTCCCAGTGGTATGAAGCCTGCTGCTTTATTGGGCAGGATAAACTGCTGAGGCAGGGCTTCTGCTGGCGCTTTGAGCTCTGCCAAAGCCAAATGGAATTACACAACACATTTAACCCTTCAGGTTTTTTGAGAAGATTCTCTTGAAACACACTGATTCATTTCAAAATATTATAATTTGAGATATTTTATCTTTTCAGTTCTTGATTATATGTTTTGAAAAGGATAGAGCCATAGAATATTTGAAGCTGAAGCTTAAAATACAGTTAAATTCATCAGCAGAGATTAGGTACATGTTAAAGTTATAAAAAGCAACTTCCAGTGAAGCATGTCCTTTTTCTTTCACTTTCTAAGTTTTACTTGGGATTGCCCTCAAGTTTTCCTTTATGTAAGTTTTAAGTACATGTCTTTGCTCCAGTGGAGGATTCGCTCTCCTCTGCCCCATAGTGGTCAAAGCAGGTTACTCCTTCTCCAGGGATCCACAATAACATACTGGAGGTTACTATTAAACTGGGTACTATGCAGGCTTTCTCACCAGAGCAGTATACATTTAATTTAAGGTGGTGAATCAAGGGAAATCAAAGGAAAAACATTCTCTTTTTATTATTTCGATCATTGGATCCCATATGGATAACTGGCAAAGATTTGCACATTTGATTGGTAGAAACACACACAGGTACACGCTGGTCACATACAAAATGTTATTCTCTGTTATATTGTTTATGAACTCTCTTTTGGCATGTAAACATACTCTCTCACTAACGCTTTATTTGCTTTATGCACACAGTAAAGAGACTCTTCATTCTGGAAAATTCACACCCAGGATGTGTCAAGAGTAAAATATATCTAATATGTTTTTATTATTGTGTTTTGATTTATAAAATGAAATCAACTTGTAGCATCAGTTTTTCATAGTTTCTTTTTATTTATAGCCTTTAAAAGGTGATTTGAGTGACAGTTGTGGTAGTACAGTATGAAATCATTTTTACTGAATGAAATGTGGTTTTACTGTCTGAGTTAGTCCATGTCACACCATGTTTCACAGCAACACAGAAACGTTCACAAAATCCCACTTTAAAAACGGACTACTATATGAAATTAAAACCTTTAAAACTGCTCTAGTCACATCATGTTTTACTTCGACATATTTGTTGAGTAGTCAGACTAAACTTTACACCATCTGCAGATCTTGACACTGTGGGTTTAATCAAAATTCCATGCATCACAATAATGTCATATGTAGAATTTACCCAACAAGTAAATAAAATAACTTTAGCAGGGCTACCAGTGTACCAGTAAGCACTACTCACATACAGTTAGCTGATCTATAGTCTGTCTAAGACGCCATACTGATTGTACTGTTTACAAGAAAAATATCTCTTCATCTCACATTCAAAAAGTCATATGGAATGGTGAACTTCTCTGTAACACAATACACAGCTCAACTCTATGTCTCCATAAGTGACTGCAGCAATTCATTATAGCATGTCACAGAGAGAGGCTTTTTCAACATCAAACCAAAACAAATAAAGTTACATTAAAATCACAAATACTGCATGTAGTGATCCATTCATAATGCTCTCTGTGGTGTCTTTGACTTTGACTACTTCAGAATATCATCTTCTCATGAGTTACCAGTCTTTGTGCTCACCAGTCAGACACCTCCATAAAGTCTTCCAGTTCACTCATGGTTATTATATCACGGGACTGATATCTTGAGTGGGCTGAGTTATCATTTTCACAAACTGAGCTTCCTGCAATCTGGCTGTTTGTGTCAGACTGTGGGAAAACCTCATGTGAGCCATGTGTGTTGTAAAGCGTGTTATATGTTTTGTCTGCATCATTAACTGTATCCATGTATGGAGTCTTCTCAGGGCTATAACTGCGATACCTGTAGTTGGAATTCTCCCTGATAGGTTGTTGGTCCTGGGAGAAAGTCACAGAGGCTGGAACCCCTGAGGTTGACTGGTGAATGGGGACAGATGGGACAGTTGCCGACTGGTAGCCTTGGGGATAACTGTGGGGTGTGTAGGACTTGCCAGCAGGAGAAGGTTGGGTCACTGGCTGTTGCTGCGACTTGACGTGCATTTGGGGATTGAGCTGAGGTTGTGGGTATGTTTGCTGGGACTGGGGTTGGGAGGTGCTCCGGCCGGACTCCCGTACATTCAGCTGAACATACTTCCCTGTCTCAGGGTCAAAGAAAGTCTTTGTTTTCACTGGAACAGGCACATCCACAACAAAATACTGTCCAGAACCAATGTCTTGTAGCACCTTGCGTTGCGTGACTGGATAGGACTGAGGGTAGCTTGACTCTACATGGTACTGTGTCACTGGAGCTGGGTGGGTTTTATGATGGAGAGTGGGAGAAGAGGGAATATGAGCAACCGTCTTAGATGCAACAGCATGGGAAGCAGGGCCAGTGCCATGCGATGAAGCAACAGGGACAGGTATAGGGGCAGTGGCATGAGGGGAAGCGACAGGGTCAGTGACATGAGGGGAGGCATGGAACGAGCGGTGAGAAGATGGGTGCTCTGCATGGGAAGAATGCAAGCCAGATCCAGATGCTGGGGCATGAGCAAGGGAGACAGGAGCGGAAAAATGAGGGGTGGTCACAGCTTTTTGACTGGATGAGCGTACCTCAGTGGAGGAGGAAGGAGTAGTTGAGACCTCATGACTGGGTTTTTCTCCTCCTGCAGGGCTCTCTGCCACCGCTTTGGACAACTCCTTCTTCATCCTCCGTGTGGTCAGCCTTTGTGCCCTGCGCAGGGCTTTCTCACTCTTGGGGGGAACAACTGGGGGCCTTCCCAAAGAACGGGACACGTCACTGCTGTAGCTGCAGGCTGACTCGGGCCTCTCGGAGTCAAACAGACCCCTTACATCTGCCAGGTCTGCTGCACTAGTGGCAAAGCTCTCCACATCCTCTGACATGTTGCTGATGACAGAGCGGGAGTCATCTTCATCAAAAACAATGCTCCTCCTGGAATATGGTCTATGTTGTTGAACAGGGGTGGAGTAACCTGGTGATGACTGCATATTAGATGGTTCTTTAATGGCAGTTAGTCTGTTTAATCCAGTGTCAGGATGGACAGGAGTTCCAGCACCTCGTCTCATTAACTCCTGCTCTTCCTCTCCTCTCTCTAACAACCTCTCCATGGGAGAACCAACCCGGAGGTCTTCTCCATAGGTCTTATGGAAACGTGGTTTGACTGACTTGGTGAGACCGGAGCCTCTGTTTGTGTTATCTTTCACCCTAAACATTGAGGGTTTGATTCCCAGAGTAGGTGAAGAGGTATTAGAGCGAGGAAGAGATAGGGCTGGAGATACAGGGGCAAGAGGCCTTTGTTGCTTGCTGTAGGAACCAGGATCATCAGGTGACTCAAGCCCAGATGGATTGTTCCTCTGTTGTGAAGGTAAAGGGGAGTGTACATGCCTTTCTCTGGGCTTCTTCTCTACCTCTTCTGATGAAATGGAGTAGTACTGAAGAGCATCTCTCCTCTGAGCGGCACTTTTCTGCTCCTCCATCCCTGAGGCTTTCTCATCCCTCTGATGTTCTTCTCTCTTTTTAGACCCAATCTGTTGAGCTGCGTGTTTCTCCTCAAGCATTTGTGCCCTCTCCTCAGCTTCTTTGGCATGCCTTTTCTTCTCACCAGTTCTACTTTCCTCCTCTCCTTTCTGATTTTTCAATGCAATTTGAGCCGCTTCCTCCTCTTCCATCTGTCTTCTTTTTCTTTCCGCCTTAATATGAGCAACTCTCTTGTCTTCCTCAAGCTGTTTAGCTTGCCTCTGTTCTTCAATTAGAGCAACTCGTCGTTGTACTTCAAGAGCAGTTTTCCTCTGCTGTTCTTCAAGAGCAGCTTTCCTCTGCTGTTCCTCTAGAGCAGATTTTCTTTGGTATTCTTCTAGAGCAGCTTTTTTCTGTTGTTCTTCGATCAGAGCAGCCCGTCGTTTTTCTTCTAGAGCAGCTTTCCTCTTCTGTTCTTCAATCAAAACTGCTTTTCTTTTTTGTTCTTCTAGAGCAGCTTTCTTCTGTTCTTCAATCATTGCAGCTCTTCTTTGTTGCTCCTCAAGAGCTGCTTTCCTCTTCTGTTCTTCAATCAGAGCAGCTTTCCTCTTCTGCTCCTCTAGAGCAGCTTTCTTCTGTTCTTCAATCATTGCAGCTCTTCTTTGTTGCTCTTCAAGAGCAGCTTTCCTCTTCTGTTCTTCAATCAGAGCAGCTTTCCTCTGCTGTTCCTCTAGAGCAGCTTTCTTCTGTTCTTCAATCATTGCAGCTCTTCTTTGTTGCTCTTCAAGAGCAGCTTTCCTCTTCTGTTCTTCAATCAGAGCAGCTTTCCTCTGCTGTTCCTCTAGAGCAGCTTTCCTTTGCTGTTCTTCAATCATTGATGCTCTTCTTTGTTGTTCCTCAAGAGCAGATTTCCTCTTCTGTTCTTCAACCAGAGCAGCTTTCCTCTGCTGTTCCTCTAGAGCAGCTTTTCTTTGCTGTTCTTCAATCATTGATGCTCTTCTTTGTTGTTCCTCAAGAGCAGATTTCCTCTTCTGTTCTTCAACCAGAGCAGCTTTCCTCTGCTGTTCCTCTAGAGCAGCCTTTCTTTGCTGTTCCTCCACTAGAGCAGCTTTCCTCTTTTGTTCTTCAATCACAGCAGCTTTTCTTTGTTGTTCCTCAAGAGCAGTTTTCCTTTTCTGTTCTTCAATCAAAGCAGTCTTCCTCTTCTGTTCCTCCAGAGCAGCTCTTCTTTGTTTTTCCTCTAGAACAGCCTTCTTCTTCTGCTCCTCCATCAGAGCAGCTTTTCTCTGTTGTTCCTCCATCAGAGCAGCTCTCTTTTGCTGCTCCTCTAAAGCAGCTCTTTCTTCTTCTTTTTGTTTATTTCTTCTTTCCTCCATTGCTTTCATCCTCTCTTCCTCTCTTAATTTAGTCTTTCTTTCCTCCTCAATCTTTGCCCTCCTCTTCTCTTCAAGTTCTATAATTTTTCTTTCCTCTTCTCTTTGATTTGCTTTCAACTCCTTTTCTCTTTGTGCAACCTTCTCCTCCTCCACCTGTTTTGCTTTTCTTTCTTCCTCTGCTTTCCTCTCAGCTTCTTTTTGCTTCTCCCGTCTCTCCTTGATCTGAGCAGCTATGGCCTCCCTTTCCTTCACCCTCCTCTCCCCTTCTCTCTGGGCAGCTCTTCTCTCTTCTTCAGCCAGAGCAGCCCTACTCTCCTCCAACATGTGTTTTATTCTCTGAGCTTCTGCTGCTTCCTGCGACTTCTTTGCTTTGCTGTCATGGCTTACTTTTGTTTCTTCACGCTGAGTTGAAAGCTTTTCTTGCTGCAGCATTTCATTAGCTGAGAACACATCTTTTCTGACACTTGTTGTGCTTGCCTCCTTGTTGTACATCAGGCCGGCAGCTTGTTGTGGATGAGCATTTTTATCCATATATGGCAGTCCATCACCTTTGGGAGAAAATTCTTTAGGCTTTTGATTTAATGTCCGGTCTCGTGACAAAGACCTTTGTCTTGGTTTGTTTACTGACGATAAGGTCATTGGTTGCAAGGAAGGATCATTTACCTGATGAATACTTTGGCTCAGTTGATTGACTTCAGCCCCTTGTTCATCACTTCCTTTGTTCATAAGATACTTCACTGGTGACTTATTTCTCTCTTTGTAGCTTTGTGCATTTTTTACCTCCATTTCTTGTAAACTTTTATTTTCTGAAGGCAATTTTTCTTTGTCTCCCAGTTTGAACATTCCTGTTCTTTGATGCTCTTTCTCTGTAATGGGAAATACTACTGCTTTGGGCTCTTTGTTCACTTTACCATTGACCTCTGTCTCATTTGGCAAACTTTTCTCTTTCACAGAGACGTCTTGTGGATCCATAGTGAACACTGGGCGTCTGCTGTGACGAGTCTGTATTAGCGGGAAGAATCCTTCTTTTTTGTTTGGAGGGAATTCCTGTAGCGTATTTTCACGGTCATCTGAAACAATTACTTTTAACCTGGCATAATCTGCAAGTGCTGATATCTCGGGTATTGTGGATACTTTGGGTTTTGTCTTAACTTCTGGTGTCTCTTTTACAGCATTTTCCCTTGTTGGGTGTAAATTTCTTGTGCTTTGCCTTTCCTTTGCTGCTGATGTGGGCTGATTCTCTGTGTGATGTTTTCTATTGTGAGTAGCTGGACCTGCCTCCATTCTCTCGTTTTTATTGCTTTTACCCTCGGTGGGACGATCATTCTGTTTTGAAACCTTCATGTTTCCATCTGGAACGCCCACTAAACTGGTTTCCAGTGTTTTTCTTTTACTTTGATCTAATGCAGATTTGTCAATTTTTCCCTCCTTGTGCAATTCATTGCTGATAGCGGTCATGTTTGGAAGGAACCTTGGAAGTTCCCTTTCCTTTGAGACAATGTCTGATGCATCTCCAACATTGGTACTATTATTATGCAGTGCATTGTTTTTCCCTGTTATTCCTTGAACTTGAAAGTAGTCTTCATCCATGGTCGGTCTCTCAGTGTCATCAGAAGTTTCATTTACTTTTCCAAGCTTTTCATTTCCTGTATTCTCACTTTTGTTTATGCTGTTCTGTGGACTGCTGGTTTTCAATGAATCTGATTGTTTTTTCACGTTGGATAACAGATTTTGTGCTTCAGCTTTTTCCTCCAGGCTGTGTTTCATCTGCTTCTCTCTGCTTGTTGAAGGACCATCTCTGGCTTGGCCTTCATCATTACTACTTGGAGCAGTTTGTTTAGTTTCATTAGCTGCAGCCATGTTAGCGACAGGATTTTTTTGTGCCATTTTAACATTCTCTTTTACAGTTACTGCTGGTACAACACTGATGGCAATGCTGTCTATATGCAGCTTATCATCTCCTTGAGTATTCTCATCCTTGTTTATTCCTTTATGCTTATGTGCTGAAGACGTACTACTGTTTTCTTCATCAGTCACATTGTTTTTGTTGTATGGCTCTGGAGGGGCTAAGATGTGCTGCTTTTCATTTATTTTAGATGCATTCACTTCCAGGATTTTACCACTGTATATTTCAGTTTGATTCTCATTCACTGATGGTTGTATATCATGCTTGATTGGAATCGCAGAGTCAGCTTTGTTAGAATTGTCCTTGTTGATTTCTGTGTTCACCATTTTGGATGTCTTATTATATTCTCTCTGGATGTTTTGCGGGTTCTTGTGCTTGGTTGTAATCTCCTCTTGATCTCTGATGACGCTGGATGCTGAGGTTACATCTGGTGTTTTATTTGTGTAGTCTTTGGTTTCTCTTGGTATTATGTCCTGTTTGGGGGGGACGGGTTGAGTTTCAGCCAACAGTTTATTTTTAGCAGGTACAGTGGCTGTGAAGGGCACATCTTTTTCAGCCAGGTGGTCTTGGAGTTGTGTTTCCCTTTGGTATCTCTCTTTTATTGCAGAGCTCTCCTGGTGAGGGGTTTTCTGAGCACCACTCTCAGCCAGATTATTCTTTCTGGTTTCTGTGGTTGGTGTTTCATGCTTATTTTCAGCAGGGGTATTCGTACTGAGTCTAGTCTGGTCTCCCTTCACTGTATGCTGATTTTCCTGCACAGCTCCACTCTTAACTAAACACACTTCCTCAGACAATCTATTTACTTTGGTTACTTCTTGAGCAGAGATTAGACCACACTTTTCTTGCTCTTTGAAACTGCTCTCTTTCTCCTTTGTATGCGTTTCTTCTTGGTTGCTTCTCTTCTCTTCACTCCTCAATGACGGCTTTCGTTCTCTTACAGTCACCATTATTCCCATGATTTGTAAATCATCAGAAACTGTGGTCTCATTCTGACCAAAAGCAAGTTTAAGTGAAGGTGCTGAATCTTCTTGATTTGCACCATTTTTATTCTCTGCTTGATCAACATTTTCAGGTTTAGAACATTCAGGTTTGACCAGAGGTGAAGCTTTTGACTCAACTTTCTTGTCATTCAGTAGTTCCGTCTCTTTCTTTGAGCTTTCTTCATATTTAGCTTCCTGTTTTACTTGGGCTTTTATAGGTTCTTTGTTTTGCGTTGGTGACTTGACTTCAGATTTATCTTGTTTCATGTCGTAACCTCCAGTCCAGTTTGCTTCTTTGGGTGGCTCCTTCATGCTGTCTGTGTTCTTCACTGGCTCTTTTGGAAATTGTTTCTGTAAGTGATCCACTGACTGACTGATTGATGCAGATGATTTAGCTGGTATTGTAGCAGGGTAGGACGGCGAGACAGACTTTACTGGTTCAGCCTGTGCTCCTAAAAGCCCTGACTGCTGTTTCACTCCACTATTAGTGGACAAATTACTTTCTTGCTTTCTGAACACTTCCTGCGATGGTGGTCTTTGACGTATGGTTAAATTTTGGCCAGCTGGTAATTGCTTGGCAGAATTTTTTGATATAAATCCATCTCGTGTAGCAAAACCTTCTTTAATAGCGGAAATCTCTTTTTCTGCATGAGCTTTTATCTTGGAAGTCAGAATCTCCTGCTTTGTTTGAGCTTTTTCTTTATGAGTGAGTGTTTTCAGAGGAGTGAGGTGTGAATCTTTATTTGTAACTACGCTCTGTTCATTTGACTTGGGTTTTCTCTCAAGGGGTTTTCTTTCTGAATCTGAATCTTTTTGCTGTGACACATCAGTATTTTTCTGTTGGTCATGTTTTTCTAACTTTTCAACACCAACTTCTTTTACTGTATTTGGAACAGTGTTACTCTTTGTTATTTTATCCCCATTGTCAGTTAAACAATTAGCACTAGTTAACTTGAATTCTTTCAATGACTCACTGTAAACATAATGACTGTCTGCCATCTCATGAGATTTATTATCCTCAGTTTTATCTTTATTTTCTAACTTAGCTGTTGCTAAGCTGCTTATGGGACTATGGTCATCTTTTGGTTTGTTGTTATCTGCTGTCTCGAGTTTATCAGCTAAAAGTGATGTTTCACTGACATTATTTGAAGAAGCATTTTCTTCAGTAGATGCTCTGTTTTGGGTGGTTGTCTGAATAAAACCATATTTTTCTCTTAAACGCTGATACTCAGTGGCCCCTCTGTCTCCTTGATCTCCACTTGGCTTGATGACATTAAGTGATCCTTCTTTCTCTGAATGCATTGGTGTTGTTTTGATTTCTTTACTTTCCTTAATGTTTACCTTCTTAATATCATCATCCTTGGGAAGAACAGCATTTTTTACTTTTTCTTTTTGCTCACCCTTCATTTTATCTTTTATTTTGGCCAGCTCTGCTTTGGCTTTAGCTAATTCTGTCTTAACCTGCTCAAGTTTATCTGGCTCACCTTTGACCTGTTGTATTACTGGTAGTTTGGCGGCAGGTTTAGCTGACATATCCTGCACCGTCTCTGTTTTTGTTATTTCTTCTTTTGTTACATCCACTAGGATTTTATCTCTCTCTGTCATCTCAGCTTTCATCATCTCACTTTTCTCTGTATTTATCTCTGTTTTCGGCTGCTCTGCATTTATCCAGTCAGGTCTGTTTTCTTTAACAGCTTCAGCACCCTTAACTACCTGAGTCTCTTCTTTTACATCAGGCTGTTGCACTATCATGTGCTCTGGTTTTGCACACTCTGATTTAGTCATTTTTGTCCTGACTTCTTCCACCTCCATTCTGTCTTCTACTCTATGTTCTACCCTTACTTGCAGTTTCCCCTCCTGTCGACTCTGCTCAGTTTTAACATGCTCTTCTCTGACCTGCATGGTCTGTTCACCCTTTGGCAGCTCAGTTTTTATGCGCTCCTCTTTTAGCCTTTCAGCTGTAGCTTGCGCCGCTTTGACCTGTTCACCCTGCTCTTCTCTCATCTGCTTGGCTCTTGCCTTCACTATATTTTCCGGCTCATCTGTATCCATCTGTAGTTTAAGTTGCTCTACTTTTGGCTTCTCCTCTCTGGACTGTTCTGTTTTTTCCTCTTTCTCACACCCTGGCTTTTCTTGTTCTACGTTTATTGACTTGTCTTTGTCAGCTCTTTCAAACACTTTATTCTCTTGTATTCTGTCTTGCTTTGTTACTTCTACTTTGCTCTTTTCTGCTCTGACTTTCTCTGACCCAGTCTGCTCTGCTAAATTTAACTTATTCAGCTCTGCTTTGGGTTGCTCCACTTGAGCCCAGTGCTGAGCTTTTGCCAGCTCTGTTTGGGCGTGCTCTACTATTATCTGCTCGGCCATAATCTGGGCAGCCTTGACCTCAACAAACGGTTTATCCTTCACCTGGTTACCTGTTATGGATGCATTTGCATTGTCAGTGACAGATAAAATGCTTTTCTGCTTATTGTTTTCAAGCTGTATTGTAGCTTCTCTTGGCTGCAGGCTTTGCACTTCATTCTCCTTCAGATTTGGTACATACTGCTTTCTCTGACCCAAATCTTGAGCGACCATAGTTTTTTCTTCATTAGGGGAAAATGTGCTTTGATTTGTGTAGCCCTGATTGGTGTATTTATTGTTATTCTGTGCTACATAATTTTCTTTCATTTCATTTTCAACACTGTATTCAGAGGGTATTTGAGGTGCATATCTGTCTCCTAATGTCCCACCTTGCTGTTGGTAATATCCAGGATTTCTGACTGCATCATTACTAAGTGGAGCATACAGTGGCAGTTTAGCTGAAATGTTGGGATTGGCTTGCCCTGCCTTTTTATAAGAGGATGTTGCTACACCATAACTTTCTCTCAACTCTGTATTCTCAAGTTTTTTCTCTACGCTCTTTTGATTTTCTTCCTTATAATTGTATCTTAGTGAATTTAGTTCTTCCTGTGTGATGACTGCTCTTTGGTAAGCCTCCGCATTTTGGTCTTTTCCCATAAAAGCATATTTTTCCTGTGTCATCGGAGCTGCTTTTAGACTCAGCTTTTCTATTTCTTGGTTGTTTGTCTGTCCCCAGCTATCCTGAGAGGAGACATTACTGTAATCATATTTGTTCTCTTTCTGTTGATGATATCTATCCCCCCGTGTGAATTCCCCTCCCACTGGTTCATTAAAATGCTGCCTGGTATTGGTCTTACTTATTAAATAGTCTCCGGTTTGATTGTTGTCAGCATTTAGCCATTGCATTTCTGTAACACTGTAAGATGGCCCTAGCCTGTTTACATAATCTCCCATTGTTGCTTCTTTTTCAGTCATGCTTTGCTTATAGGGAGTAAATGATAAGTCTTCATAGAGATTCTGTCCATTAGCCAGCTGATTGTTGGTGTAATTTTCAGGTATGAAGCCAGTGAACCCATACTGATGAGCTACCTCACCTTGCATTTGAGCTCTGTGCTGATCACTTGAATAATATTCTGGATTTTGTCCCATATATTGTCCCATATTAAGGGGTTGTGAATTTGGTGCTGTAACTGACAGTCCAGTGCTATGGTACTGGTTTTCATACTGATGTAAAGCAGCATCTACCCTGGATTTCTCTTCCAGGGGGTTTGAAACGTCCGTCTCTGAAAAATCAGGAACCTCTATCATAGTGTCTCTGGACTCCTGGACAGATACCTGCTTGTTTTTCTCCAGCATCTCCAAACCCTTAAATCTGGTGGGACTGTAGGTGCTTTTCACTCTTTTCCTGTTGTCTTTGAGATTGAAGAGAAGGCTTGTGGCCCTCGATTTGTAGCTAGACATCCTCACATCAGGAGTAGCTCCTCGACTTTCAGCACGCACTGGAGGATGTTCCACTGGTTGAGGGGAAATTGCATACTGGTGGACCTCTGATACGTCTGGTTCTTGAGGTACATGGAGTAGTGGTGTGAGAAGCTGGCTAATGTTAAAAGGAGTTGTGCTGGTGTTACTGTTGACAACATTTGGTGCCATCATCCCTGCATTGTTTCCATAGGGATAAAAGTTATCATTGTTATAAAATACTCCATCTTGATTTGACTGTGATGAAATATTTTGTTCTGCCATTGTTTTGATTTTCTGTTGAAGAGCTTTAACGGAACTGAGAGTGTCACGGACACGTCGAGACATTTCACTACTGGGTGAAGCAGTTGATGGCCGTTGGGATGGAAGCTTGTTAGCTCCCAGACTCTGTGTCCGTTTCCTGTGGGGATAATGTCCTGCCAACTCTGACTCACAGCGTTTCTCCAGGGCAGAGGCTTTCTGCATCACTGTGGATGTTGAGGTTGAGCGTGGATGAGTTGGAGCAACCACAGGCGCCAAGGTATTGCTAGAGTATCCAATTCCCCTTTCCTGAAACATAGTCGGACCCTGTTGTTGGGCCTCCAGTGAAAGCTCTTTGTACATTGGTGTCTGATACCATTTAGGAAACTCTGAATGATGCATAAACCCAGAGACTTCACCTTGTTGGAAGGGAAACCTGTTATAGTCCCTCCACACTTTGAAGGGACTAAACTCACTGTGTATAAAGAAGTTAGAGTTACAGTTCACCTGTGTAGACATGCTGTGTTTACTGTGAGAAGATCTCATAAAAGATGAAGCAGAATTCATGTGAACTGCAGCTACCTCAGAGGAGTAGAAGTTGGAGTTTTGGGATGAGAACAAGCCAGCTGAGGGATAATAACCAGTGTTAATATTTTGCTGGTATGATGTAGAAAATTCAGAAAGTTCCCTCTCTATACTCATTAGAGCGGATTTGTCCCAGCTTGTCTCATCATTCCAGTCTCTGAGTTTGGCATCCATCCCCATTCCATCCCTTTGTCCTTCAGTGTTAAAAGCTCTGATAAGAGAAGAAACTCTGGAGCGACTCCTTCGCTGTTGTGAACTTAACTCGGTGGCTCCATTGCTGAGGAAGGACAGTTGATCGTCCTTCAGAGATTGCTCCTGTTGAGAGGTTTCTGCAAACGAGTGCTGGAATGTGGCAGAAACCCTCCCCTGTGTTCTCCTTTCCCCATATACACCCCACTGTGGATCTTGGTGGATTTCAGCACCATATGTTCCTCCATGGATCCAGTCCTGTCCATACTGCTGCACTCTCAGGCTGAAGCTCTCATGTGCAGCTCTTTTTAGTTCCTCTCTTTCTCTGTCCTCTCTGTCTTGACCACCCTGACCGAAGGCCAGCTGCCTGTCTCTCTGAAAGCAGGGTGACGCTGAGAGGTCAGAGTCATTATAAACAGCCTCATCTCCAATGCAGAGGCTCCTAAATGCACGATCTGTTAGGTTGCTGACCTCTCGGTCAGTTTCATCCAGAAAGGATCCTCCACTGGATGTGTCACTGTAGCCACCATCACTGTGCTTTCGATGCCCGGCGCTCTTTCGGCTTGAGCGGCGCTTTTCGACTGAGGTCATGATGCTGGCTCGCTATAACAGAGCTCTGTCCTCAGTTGCTTAGTCATTCAGACAATGAGCAACCTCAAAATTGTCAAGAAGTCCTCCAGTGATGTTTTACCTAATCCAGAGTTTAGGGCCCTTTGTCAGGGTGTTGGACTGTCTATATCAACTACGGCATTGAGAACTGTAGTTGTCATCAGTCCCAAAAACTCTGTTATTGTTGTTTATCTATAAGAGAAGATAAAGTAATATTAGTGGGGAAATGACAATACACCCACACAATTTAACATGACCAATTTGAAGAGTAGATTTCCAAAATATATTCATTTTCATTAGCAGTACTATATAGATACATCTTTAGTTTTCCCTTGTGTAAGGTAGTTTTTATAATTTAACCTGTTTGTCACAGTGTTTAATTTATCATAGCTGGTCTTCGGAGACATGTTCGTTTTGTATTAAGCATCAATGTGCTTTATGCAGTTCTGAGAACTGCCCTGTAAATCCTTCCACTCAATCACTGTGACCTTCAGAGACATGTTGTGAATAAAACTATACTGTTGCTAGGCACAGTGAAGTCAGCTTCACGTGAGTTATTTTCAGACAGCAGTATGCTTACATACAAACTTAGATGACACATGCCCACACACATCATCAACACTCACAGATTTGATGCATGTGCAATTTTTGTTGATTTGTTGATTTTTTTTTTTTTTTTTTCAACCAAAACATGCCATTCCATTATCAGTGACATTAATGCAGGTATAATCTTGACGTGCTAGTTTAGTCATGCTGGTCAAGGTTTTTTTTTTTTTTTTTTTCGCTTTTTGTACACATAATTGCACTTTCAGAACTATTATAGTTTGGTAGTGATACCACAGTGAGTTGTGTGTTATACACGTATTTGACAGTTAATAGACTGTATATATAATATGTACATATATTTTACTCATAATGATAATAACCAAATACACAATACACAAATACTAAGCATGCATCAAAATGTAAAAATCACCAAACATTCTTACTGTTCAGTCCCACTTGCACACTATGGTTTTTAAATAAAATGTTTGTACATTTAGAATCAACAAGGTAATGTCATAGCTATGTTCTGGTTAAATTTACTGCAGCTGCCAGGCAGCCATCACCTATCTCAGAATATCGAGTGATTCATTAATATCTTCTGACCTGGAGGCCATCCATCTCTACTCATCTAAGGCTACACACTACACTAATAAACTACGAGCTTATATCTATTTCAGTCAAGTATAAATGTGAATTTTTAAAAAAAGCACGCACATACATTAGCAAACCAGCTCAGGCGACTGCACATCCAGATGCACTAACTTAGACAGCCCTCTTTTATTTCATGGTATGCATGAAGAAAACACATAATAACTTCCATCATGTGCACTCAGCAGCCCACACATGCTGTTCACAGGAAAGCATGCATCAGTATATATTAGAAATAAGCATTTAAAAGTAAGGCAAAGGGTTAACTTTACACAGTTCATTTCTTGCAACAGTAATCTCATGTCAAACTGTTAGGATGACTTTGACTTATTTTTGCATGTGACAAGTTTATTTTTGGCCAGTGACAGGCCTCAGACTCTAAAACCTGACACCAAAGAGGCCTTGTTTCATGGGTTCTCTGATTCAAACCCCAATCTGAACAGCCACAAATCTATCACTTATGCAAGCAGAAAGGATATAACTATAGTTTTCAAATCTCAATTAGCAGAATAAATCTAATTCCATCAGTGAAGTAAAACACTGGCAACCTTCAGTAAGTAACTGTGTATTCTAATATGGACATGTAGCAGGATGTTTTGTCATATTATTTCATGTAATTATTTGCATAAAAAGGCATCCAACCCAGTGAAACTCTCTGACAAAAACATTAACATGTATCTAAGGAGTTCTTTCCTTACCTTCTTAGTTTATAATCCATATAATCCAAATGTCATGGCTCCCAAAAAATAACCAAACAACAAAACACCTTGTTGATCTGACTCCTTCCCCTCACACACGCCCCTCTCTGGCGGCTCTGACTCTGTCTGTTGACAACAATCAAAAAGCAAAAACCTCTATATAGTCCTTAGTCAGGTCTTTGAGCATCTGACGGCCACGGGGACTCAGCGCTGGAGAACAGACAGAAATAGAGAAGTCTGAGAGAGAGTGCCCACCATGGGGACCAGAATGAGGGTTTGGGCTTGCATGCAGGTCTGTGAGATCTTTTGGTGTCAAGTGTCGGACAGATGAAACAAACAGCTTCTCAACTATTTATAAATCTGGACAGCAAACCACGTTGACCATTAGCAGCAGGAGCTAACTGTCAGCAGTCTGTGAAAATGTTAGAACTGACTGCGAGGGTTGTGGGGTCTAATCCGGGAGGAAAAACTTAATCCCTGTAGATGTGTTATTATTGTGTGTGGCAGGGGTCATGGTGGGTGTGGGGGTGCAGAAAGACATAAATAACTCTATTGCCACCCACTGGAGTGCCACCCTCTTTGCTGAACAGAACTGAGAAGCAGTATCATGTCAACAAGTGGCTCTTGGTTACCACCCACTTTCTATCCTCACTACGGAGCTGAATGAAGCTTGCTATTGAATTGCACATGAGGATGTGATTTCTATTTAGTCACTAGTTCTGAGATATCTAAGCAGATTTTTTTTGGAATTAACTGACTTTCAAGATGTTTTAATAAATGTTTATTTCACATATTACTTTTGTACTCTTTTCATAGACTATTGCAGCTGAATCTCCCTGGCTACAACCTTATTCACCCTCTGGCAGAAAAGGCCATAAGGCAAAGGAAGGGGAGGAACTGGACCTCCCCCTTTCACCCTCCCTCTCCCTCCCCACCAACAGCCCGCTGCTATAATAGGAGATTGCTGTAGCAGATAGTTTCCTGGGATTCTTGGCGGGTGCAGAGCTGGCCTGGCGGGATGATGGACACACACACATGGACTCTAATGGAGACGCACTTCTCTGTATATGCCCACAGATGCACACTCGCACATACACACAGATGGTTTTATATACAACTCACTAAACTTTGAGAAAGGCTGAGGTAATCCCTTTTTGAACTAATCTATTTCCTTCCTTCTAAACAACCTCCAGCTCCTCTTTTATCCACATACTCCTCTTATTCGCTCATTCTCACTGGA
Source organism: Ostorhinchus rueppellii (assembly GCA_030068375.1). Classification (NCBI taxonomy): domain Eukaryota; kingdom Metazoa; phylum Chordata; class Actinopteri; order Kurtiformes; family Apogonidae; genus Ostorhinchus; species Ostorhinchus rueppellii. Next base: position 10,839,770 of record JAQQZY010000008.1, read on the forward strand.
TACTGGACACTTGTCTATCAGTGTCATCCATGTCTAAATTCCTTCCATGTAAATGGAATCATTAACGTCACAGATCACAAACATCCTTACCCAGAATTTGATATTTACTTTGGGGCCTTCAGTTCTCAGCACTTGTTAAAATTTGTTTTGATTAATAAAATTTAATTTGCAAAAACTTCCCTCAGCAAAAATTACACAGTGTGTGTTTATCCGAATGCTCATTTTCCCACTGAGGGTTGAACTGAAGCCTGTTCTGTGGAATCTGGACATGTTTCCTGCTCACTTAGTCCCTCTAGTGGACAAACCAAGATAATACCTTCAGCTCAACTTAACCTATAGTAAAATCCAGACTTTTTGATTACTCGTCTTAATTATTGCACTGCACTTTGTCAAAGTTTTGATGTGACACTACTGAGGACTGTAAGTACTGAAACAACGCTGAGGATGCTCTTCACCGTGCTGACTAAGGAGGAGCAAAACTGTGGTTATGTGGCAGACAGCAGACAGACACATTAGTTGCTGCATTAAGATATGCTTTGTTTGTATTATCTCCATTCAGAGATGAGCCTAATTGATTCTAATTGATTGGGTTATTGATCAGCTCTCTTGCAGGAATTAAAAGCAGGGACGATACTGTAGTGGATGTTTTGGCCCTTCAGTGTCCTGAGCCTGAATGTACTTTGTGTTTGGGTTTGGCAGGAGCTGGTCCTTAAACAGTCAAATATTAGGTGATGTTCCCAATGTCAACCAAAAGAACTGTATGTAAGTGCCAGGCGATCTTGAGCATACTGTCTGTTTCTGTGGGCACGTGAGTTATATTGTTTGTGTGTGTCTCTCAATGGGTGCATGTGCACTATGTCTCCCTGTTTCAGGACATATTCCCCCACATCCCTGCAAAAATATTTCATTACTGCAACAAAAGAAGCCCATTAACTGCACTGTAAGAACAGAGTTCAACTGCTGTCCCCCGTATTCACCATGTTTGTCTGCTTTTCTGGCCGCTCTCCAGCTAATTTGATATAACAATGCTCCACAAAACTGCCTCAGGACTTTTTTTAGGTGACAGAAAATTATCAATGATGCCACATGCACAGCTGAATGTCAACACCAACTTGACTTGTTTATGAAATATTAAAGCAGTGAATTATGGGCACCATGCAGAACTTAATGATGATCGGAGTCATTATAACTTCAGCATCCTTTGTTTTGGCTAATGATTAAATTCCACAACTACTGTATTCAATTTTGGAGAGATTGAATGTGTTTTCCATGTCTTTTGTATGAGTTGGCTGGATTCTGTTGTGTGTATTGGTACATTTTTGGAAAAGAAGATGATTTGTATAAGGATATTGTGTTATCATTAGCTACCATGTCATGGGGCTTAACATCTTTGGTCTGGAGCGCTTTCATGCACTTTAAGCAAAATCATTATATTAGGACATCATGTTTTGTTAACATCATATTGGGGGCATGAATAGATACAGTAGAACACCTGCAAAATAAAAATAAATAAATAAAAAAAAAAAAACTAAATCATTTCTGGAGCCCAGTATATAAAACCAGACCTGATTAGGTGTTGTGCTTGAGAGTACATAACTTAAAACTTTTGCCTTAATAGTTACATTTGTGTTGTAAAACTGCCCCTTTATTTAAATGTATTGTGTCTGGTTTTATGTGCAAGAAAAAGGCGGTGTTAGAATAAAATAAAAATCAAAATAAGCTCATTAAGTGTTAATGTCACATAAGGGTGACTCATAATCATTGAAAGCGTCACTTTATTTGCATATTTGTATTTACAACATGCACACATAATGGTGTGAAAACGAGGAAGCAAGTGTTGGGTACTTTGTGTACAACCTGGCACTACTTTACATGACATTATCTCCCTCTTCTGTGTCACCAGGGTGTCGCCTCATCAATTATTGAACCAGTACTTCATGGTAATACATAATTTCTTATCAATTATTCATGATAATGTGTGTGTAGTTTACTTAATTGTGTTATTGACTATCAAAAGTAATTTCCTGAAAATCCTCAAGGACGCAAATTGAATCAGTCCAACTACTAGCTGTGTGCTGTGCGGTTAACTATTGTCAATCTGATCAGCTGATATTCAGTAGTCAGTCCAGAGTAGAGACAGATTTGGGAAAAGAAAAATAACCAAATATACTGCCTTTTCTTCAATGTAAATTCCACATTAATAAATAGCATATATCATGTTTAATTGGGTTTATTAGAAAATGCTCAGAGGGAGGAGAAGAGAGTGGAAGTGTTTCTAAAAGTAAATAAATAATAAGAGTCACGGTTGCTCTCCTCTCCCGGCTTTAAGGGAAGCTGATAAATAATGTATCAGAACAGATGGCTGGAGCGAGAGGCAACAGGAGAGGAACATGAGCGACTACATCTTTAATTGTTTTAAAGAACATGTCACAACAGGACTGGTGTGTTCCCTGTCTTCTGGCACTACAGATGTGCTAACAGAGTGAAAGGGACACCGCCGCTCTGTCACTCAGTCTGCTTCAGCCTGCCTGGGGTTCACACATGAACGTACTGCACTCTGGCACATGTACACATTTACACGGAAAATGGCTGATTAATATTAAAGTGCACTTTCACTTTAAAATGAAAAGAACGAGAGATGATTGTTTGAGGCCTGATGGCATAAAACACAATATTGCCCAAAAACATCTTGTGAAATTCTCAAAGTTTTGCCATCGGTTCTACACAATATCGTTTACATGCATTAACATCCACAATGTAAGCATCTGTCATTTATGAAAACAAGAAAAACCGTATCAGATCACTCAAATTCACATTATCAAATAGCTCTTCAACACATGTATCTATGTTAGTCCATCAAATAGAATCCAAGAGTGCATAAAGACAGATAAAGATCCAAAACCACACTTTTGTGCTTTTATGGGAATAACAAGGCCCCAGATATTTCAGCATTTCTCACAAACAATAATAATTTACTGTCAAATAAATATTTTAATGTCTGCATCCATACATTGTGATATCGGCAGTCTTTCCCAGGTTGTTTCTGGAGTCAGTCAGTGGTTGTGCTTAGTTGCTCATAAGACCAGGGAAGAGAAGTAAGAACAGGCACGATCACAGATTGAGAGTATCAGTACATCCACGTTGGCTTTATGTCCAGTGTTTCACTTTTTCTCCAGTTGTTCCTTGGAGCAGTGAGGGTGTTTGTCAGGACTGCTGCCCAGGACCTGGACCTTGGTCGCCGGACTGGGACTAGAGCTATCTCCTCCTCTTCCCACGTTGCCCGGCACCTCTATGACAGAACCCACCGAAGGCCTCGCCACCCCGGCTGCGCTCATGCTGACTCCAGACAGGACTCCCACTCCGGCACCAGGTCCAGCTCCCGCACCCAGTAAGTTGGCAGACTGCAAAACAGCCTCCGAGTGCTCACGGGCCTTCATACGCAGGGCGGCCACGCTGGCTGTGCGGTTGCCCTGACAACCGTAGGGTGGCAGGAAGGATAAGCCCATAGGATCAGAAACGCAGCAGGAACATAAACCATTACCTGAAAAATAACCAAAAATGGGACTCGTGGTGAGACTGCAGAAAACCACAATTCATTTCCTTTATTATTACAGAACCATTTGCACATAAAAGATAATTACATGTACCTTTAAGTGTGGCGACCTGTGAAAGGGCCTGGGCGTAGGTGGCAGAGTTCAGGAGAGTGCCTGGTATACAGGATGGGAAGAATGGCCCTCCAGGTCCAACAGTCCTGTTGATACTAGAAAAAAAGATTTTGCATCTAATTATGTATTGATTATTTTGTATATACTGTAAATACTATATAATGTATCACCATATAGTCAAAGTTACCTCTGCATTTTTTTAATTTAATCATAATATTCCACCGTGTAGATGCATCTGCATTTTGTTGCCTAGTACTTGTGATATGTACAATAACAAAAGAATCTAATCTAATAAATAAAGGTTAGACACACATTATGTTCTCTTAAAAATGCAAAAACTAAATTTCAATAATAGTGAAATTCAGTTTTTTTGAAGACGTATTTAATTTTCTTGAATAGAGTTTAATACATTGTACAGTGTCATTTACAGAAAATGTTTAATAGATTCATCTTTGGTGTAAAAGTTAATAAAAAAAAAAAAGATTGCCTCATGTTTACTCCCATAAACGGCAGACAGCAGTCATAAGCTTTTCCTACAATCTAAACCGAAACAGAACATCAGCAGATCTTCCGCCTGCCTTTTCTCACCTTTGTTGCATCTCCAGTGGTTCCTTCTGTTTTCTGCTGTGGTCCACTGGAGACTGAGAGTTGATGCTACGAGACGGAGGAGTGCCATCATTCATTTGGTCTTTCCCTCCTTCAGGGTCTGTACCCCCTCGTTCCGTCTTCCTCCACTTTGCTCTGCGGTTCTGAAACCATACCTGTGTGAACAAAAAGACAGGAAATAAAATTAGGAAATGACATCTCTGTGATACATAAGACATGTTTACATGTTATTTGCTGAATCCAGTTTTTTCAGAGTCATAATTTCACATGTTTGGCGTATTATTGACAAAACTACTTTTTACTCCAATTCCATCTTTTAACAGAAAAGCCCCAAACACATACATTTATTAGGGGGTACCTGAACATGTCTCATCAGTGGTACAATTTCCTACATATCTAACTTACCCTAAAACTTCACCATGGGCTGAGAACATATAGCCAAGTTCTGGTATCTTAATCGAATGAAGGTCACCGCCTATAACAACATTTAATTGAGCAATTTTTCATTATCATATTTTAATGACTTCCCACTGACAGTTGTGCTGCCCGAGAGAGAGGCGGCTATGATGAAGTCGTTTATTTCCCTATTTAGTGATTGTTTGACAACATCAGATTCGATTAGGACTTGGTTCTAGCAGGCATTAATCATGATGTGTGAATGGAGGTTAGAGTCAGTGTACATGTGCTCTGCATCCCTCCTATTGTAGCAGAGGTATAAATGATGTCAACAGCAAAACAAAACACATGCATTCATTCAGCATAAAGAAAGGACAACGTTTTGGTGGCAGGACTACAATACAACCAATGGACTTATCTCACCCCTGCACCTTCCAGCTAGAAGTCGCGCCCCCCCACACACACCCGTCTCTGAATGGGCTATAATTGCTCCATTAATCTCAATTTGCGGCGTGCTCTTAATGCGGGGGAGGCCCATTGACACTTTACAAAAAGGGGGCAACAACACTACAACAGAAAGGAAATTTATTTTCTAATAATAATGTAAGTTTAATATCCCTGCATACTGCGGTGGATTCATGTTCAGATTTAATAATAGGAATGTGGTAATCGGATTAGGAGGGGAATAATTTGTTTACAATCCCTAATTTACAGCGCTGGATTCCATTATCAACCCCGCCATTGGGTTTAAGCGATAGTAAGATGACCCTGGGGAACAAAAGGCAAACTATTATATTTCCCACAATTAGATCTGCTCGCACAACAAAACCCAAAAGCAAATCTGGAATGCAGGAAATTACATACAGGACACATAACTTAATTACATCTGGCCAAGTTTATAACCGCGCATATGTGCAGGCAGGAGCAGAATATAAATTGCCAAATTTAAGGTGTATGTGTGTTTTTGGGTGTGTGTTTCTGTTTTTCTTTAAGGTGTGTGTGTATGTGTGTGTGTGACAGGCAGAGAAAGAGAGAGAGGGAGTGAGAGAGAGATTGAAAAGACAGAGGCAGAGGGTTTAGGTGCTGACTGGAGGCTTTGCCCCCTTTTAAAGCACATATCATTTTCTGTCTGTGTTACGGGAAGGGGATCTGCATGGATGATGTATTCCTACCTTTGAGACGCGGACAAATTAGTGAGGAACATTATCGCTGGTTAATTATGAATGACCGATTAATCAAGCTAATCTAATATTCACCATTATGTTGATGTTATTAAAGTGTATTGCCGGAATGACAGAGTGGCTTAATTTACCCTCTCTCACATGGTCAGACGTGCCCAGGACGCACTGCGCCGCTGCCTACCTGTACTCTGGCCTCGGTCAGGTTGATCTTCATGGCCAGCTCCTCCCGGGTGAACACGTCCGGGTAGTGGGTCTGGGCGAAGACTGCCTCCAGAGCCTCCAACTGCACACACACACAACACACCAATTATATGGAATTATACCCTAAAACATTCTGTATTTAATATTTCCCCCTTTTTTTTTTAACTTTAGAAGACAGCTGTCGGTTTATTCAGTCTTCTTTCTTTTATATTACCCTTATTATTAGGCCTTTGTTAAATAAAAATAAATTTAAAAAAAACCACAGATTTGCCTAACTTCCATTTAGAAGAGAATTAAAAGGAAAAACCCTTTCCCCCTTTTAATTTTCTTCTAGCATCAAATTGTATAGTAAGTGTATTGTATTTCCAAAAACTGCATTTTATGATGCGCATGGTCTCCAAAACCATTCACATTAATTTCTATATTAATCTATAGATTCATATGCGAAAGGTGATGTTAATTATTTTTATTAAATAATAAGGCCTTCATTTTAAAGGAATTGCTGACCTTCTACTAAAAACTTTTGCAGATGCTTTTATTCATAACTTTTACAAACTTCAATAGCCTTTTCCCTATGAATAAATTTGTAGTTGTTTCTGATTTGTTTTCTTTGTTTTCTTTTTTTTTAATATTACCTGTTGCAAGGTAAATGTTGTCCTGTTTCTTCGCTGTTTTCTACGTAGAAATCCGTCATCAAAATCAGCCGGGGCGTGGTTGCCAAACCCACTTGAATTTACTGAAAAGTGAAAAAAGAAACTTTATTAAACAAGTATTTACAATTTCATTGACAGTCTTAAAATAAAGCAGTCACATTTTAAAAGGAGATTTTGTAAAGAAGAAAAAACTAATCATAGAGATGCAAATAATGTAAATATTGGCCCGAGCAGACAAGATGAAAGATTTATCCTAATTCTTTGGCACATTTTACGTTTCCATTACGTGCATGAAACATTGATGTTGAGTGTCTGAGGGGAACCATGACGGACTAAGAGCCATGACACCCAACATCTGTGCCCGGGACAAAACGCCCCCTCTGCCCCGGGGCCAAACCACCAGCGCTTTTCGCCAAAACAGAGGCAGATTGATACGAAGGAGAATTCAGACTTAACCCCTTGTAACCATATTGTTTTATTAATGAAAAAGAGAAAATAGTTACATTTAAGCAGAAATCGTCAGTGAGTGTTTACTGAACCTACTATATGTAACTACTGGAAATTAATGTTAAATTAAAAAAAAGTGAGTTTTCTGTTTCTGGCATCAGCGACTGCGCATCAGGGTGTATGAACATTTTATTTAATTTACTACTTTACAAATGAATATGTCACTTTCACGGGCCTTTACTAATTTTCATACACACAGCCTTAGTCAGAAAAAGAAACCTGTGTTTAGGCCTATCCCGCAGGACTTTCAACAACTCACTCTTCCTTGCGCTAGTGCGCGTCCTTTACCGTGGGAGATAAAAGTTTACAGACTCTGCCTTTCAAATATTCATTGGAAATAACTTTATAAATGTGTTTGTTGTGACTTACAGGTATTGGAGCGACAGCATTCCCCGTCCAGCTGAGGGGGACAATGAAAGTAGAACATCCTGGCGCGTTTCTGAGCCGCTGAAGTGAACCTGGAACAGAGACAAAAGTTTGAGCCCGAACCTTCAAATCGGTGAAAGCAGCTACAGAGCGGCTCATTTACATGGTGTAAAACGGTGAAACTATGAAGAGGAGGCGCCGAGTGGAACAGCGGACGATTCAGAGGTGAAATCCCTGATGTTTGGAGAGCATCCTACCTGCAGTGAGGATGCTGATGTGAGTGAGTTCCCGCTCTAGAGAGATGTGGATGCTGCACTTCCACTGACTCCCTGACTCTGAGTCTGGGAGTGTCCACGCTTCCTCTCTCTCTCTCTCTCTCTCTCTCTCTCTCTCTGTCTCTCTCTCTCTCACTCACACACTCACGCACATAAGACTGACTCTCTCTGGGAGTGTCCAGATGTCTCTATAACTGTATAACTGTCTACAGAGTGTTAAGGCTTTCAGCTAGTGTCGCAGAATCTCACGCCTAATTGGTCCTAATCGGATTATCACGGCTTTGTCTGTCTCACCCCCAACCCTTGGTGTGTGTGTGTGGTTGTGTATGTGTGTGTCAGAGAAAGACAGAGTGGAAGAGGGGAAATATACCCAGGGTGGCGAACGGCAGCTCTGCTCTGGTGCCAAAAAATTCATCACAAGTGATTGTTATTCCAGAGTCAAGCATATTCCCTAACCATAAACATGCACACATACGCGCTGCACTTTTTATTTGGTTCTTTCATATATTAAAAAAAGGAGGATGACTGCTTTTGGGTTTTAGATTGACTGTCGGGTGGGTTAATTGCTCGTCAGGGTGTGTTAGGGGGTCCACTTTACAAGGGTTTGCGTATGTAGAACACTCACAAGGCCAAATTTTTGATTTTGTTCACAGCAAGGGGTCCTGCGATTTATTTCGCTTCCTCAGATAAATGATCTGCTGCGGGACCCTTTCAATTAGTTTTAAAGCGCATCTGGGACGGCAGAGCGCAGACGCCATGCGTCTCTGAGGTGGAAGCAAAATGAGGCTTCGAGAAGCAGCTGAAATTTAGAAGAGGAGTGTGGGATTGGACTAAACCACATAAAGTGCAGAAAATCCCTTCTAATGGCGCGTAATTGGTTCTGTAATATCATTACAGGCGGATAATGGCCAGTTACAGGGCCCCGCGCTATTAAGGGTTTCCCTGGCGTGCAGCGTTTATGTTATTAAAGGGGGAATATAATGATATTTTAGTTATTAAATGCGCGTAATTAATTTATGCACCACTGAAAATAAAGTTGTTATTATGACCTCGGCGAGGTGCGTGGAGAAAATTGAAATCAAATAACGGTTGATAACTTTATCCCAATATTTGGTCTAGACAACTCTGATGAGAGCAGGCCTGAAGTGTGTGCTTCTGCTTCCTGTCAGCGCCTTTCCTGTCATCCTCTGATAATTGGTTAAATGACTAAATGAAATTACACTGTCTAGTTCGTTGGTTTGGAGTGATGTTCCAGGCAAACTTTAACTAAGGTTTATAGATTCTGGTTTATACAGATCAGACCGGACTATATTTCAGGACCTTGGTCAGCACCACACTTCCACTTCCACTTCCCTCACAGATGAACTCTTATCTTCTTTTATTACACTGTTTAGTAGTCTTTAATCTAGCAGTGATTTCAACTCAAACTGGAAAAATAAGTTAATTACTTTTATTGAATACAATATAAAAACAGTAAATCACGTGTTTTCAGTACCAACCAAATACTGATTTATCACCAACAACCGAAGGTTATTTAAATGTTACTTCAGTGAGAATAACCACATTATGCCCAAAGTAAGAAATGTATGACAATGTGATCATATTCGCAAAATGACACAACTCCATTTGTTTCATAGAACCATGTTACAAAATATGACAAGTGAGGCAATTACAAGTATGTCTGAAATAACACATCTGAGTAAATAATTACTCAAAAGAAAACAGTTTTCATTTTTACAGGTAATTTCAAGTATGACCAGGTACAAAAAAAAGAACAGAAAAAGGAATTGCAGCGGTCTGAGTACAAGCCCAAAATTCACTTAAACTGTCATAAAAACTCCTAAGCTTAATTGACTAGATAATAAACATTAATCTGCAACTTAAGGATGTACTACAGTACAAAATGGCTTTTGTGTGGTTCTTTAAAAAAAAAAAAAGTACTTCGATCACTTTACTTCTTCACCTAGTGTGCCTATCAGACATTTAAGTTCAGGAAGCAAAACACAATCTAAAAAAACCCCCAAACATTTGTCATAGCTAGTAAATATTCAAATGCATCCCATTTCATCTTTTGTCTCTTAACGGAAGTGTTCCTTCAGTCTCCAGATGCCTTCTTGACCAGATGTCCTATGGAAGTCACAGATGCTCCTCAGCAGCTCTCTGAACACAGGCGCCTGTTCCTGCGTCAGTCGAGGTTTAAAATATTCCAGCACTTCCTGCGTGCTGGCTTGTCCATCCATATGAGCCTGGAAGGCTACGAAGTTACGTAGATCCACCAACAGCTCATCGTGCTCAGTGGGCGGAGCTGGAGGAGAGTTTCTTCGTGCAGCTGTAGACACATCCTCTTCCTCCTCTTCATCTCTCTGGCTGGAAGGCTGATAATTGCGTTCTCTCATCTTGGCCAGCAGGGAGGAGGAGGAAAGGGGGGTGGAGCCTGAGTCACTTTCTGGCCCCTCTCCACTAAAATGGGCTCCTGAGCCCAGCTTCTTTGAAACAGACTTCTTTATAATAGCAGCATCCTATTCAAAAATAGTTAAACACATGAGTCACAAATGCATTACAACTTTGACAATAATCGTAATATCTTCGAATACGACAGCTGTTACCTTGCATTTACTTGAAGTAGAGACAGACTGAACAGATGGTGCAGCCAGAAGAGAATTTTTCTTTTGTCCAAACCGTTTCCTGAGAACACAGATGAGTTATAAACTTGGATGTTTTTTATTCAGATTAGATTAGTGACACTTCATTGTTAGACTGTGTACCTTGCAGGTGGCGGAGGGGTATTATTATATGGCAGCCTGCACTTTTGCCGAGAAATTTTAAGGGCTTTCAAAGCATCTTTGGCCACTCTGTTGGCTTCTGCTTCTACCAATACGTAATCAGGGTTGGAGGAGTCCATGATGGTGTCATGCTGCATCACACTGTGAATACCTGAAGAAAAACAAGGAAGGGTAGAGACAAAGACAGTCAAACAAAGACTTAACAGAAAAAACTTTACATTTAGTAAAAATTAACAGATAAACCATGTCCAGATTTATGCACCTGATTTCTTGAAGAGCTTTGCCAGAACATAATCATCTGATTTCTTCTGGTCTTGCTGCTCATTGTCTTCATCCTCTGGTTTGTTGTATGTCTTTTTCTTTACCAAGTGAGAAATGCGGTGGCCTTCGAACCGAGCATCGTGGGAGTGTTTGCGTTTCTTATGTTTACGTTTGGCAGAGTTAGTTGAGTCACAGTGTTTGCGCTTTTCTGTATGTTTCTGAGGACTAGTAAGGGTATTGTCTTTGTTTCTCCGTGGGTATAAGCTGGGTAAGTTAGAGTGTTTGACGTCACTCGAGTCTCTATTATTTAGGCTCGTATGTTGTGTATTTACTGAAATATTTGGCAGATCCACACCCTTTTGGTCAATACTTTGACTGTTCATCAGAACATTTGGTTTGCTCTGAGAATTTGAACTACATAGAGAGGAAACTCCATTTCCTGATACAGGAACATTTGTTGAAGAGGTTCTGTTGATTGCATTCTGATTGGAAGAGGACTGTTTCTGTGCATGTATGCCTTGGGTTTCCATGAGGAATGGCCTTGATCGCTCTGGTTTCTTTGGCGCCTTGACTTCAGAGCCTGTACCTGAGTGATGACAAAACAACAACAAGCAGCATTATTTCTATCGGTTAAAAAAAAAAAAAAAAACATCTGATGAATATGGAAATAAATTATAAATATAATTTAACAAAATAATAGAAACAGACAAAACATCTACTGACCAGCAAAAATAGCACTAGTCTCTGTTCCCTGAGTTCGGTCAGGATCAGCCAGAGTGAAGAGTTCATAAATATCATTAGACTTGAAGAAACGCCTTTGTTTCGGATCCTTCAGAACACGGTTGGTTAGAAATTGTTTGAAAATTTGCCTGAATAACAACACACGAAATTCAGTGTTAGTGGATTGTATTGTTAACCTCAGCAAGCAATTCAGATTCTCTGTCACCACAGGGTAGTTTAGCTGATGGATGAGAAAATTAAGTTAACCTCACTACTGTATGTATCAAAATAGAATCCCTACAGTTCTTTCTACTTGCTTTTTGAAAGCAGTTTACAGACACACACCAAACAGAGCAACAGTTTAGGAGTCCTAGATTGGCCATTTAATAATGCAGGAAAGCTTTTCAATTACTGAGAACTGGGGTAGTGCAAGTAGTAATACTGCAATGATGTGAGCAATTAGTCATGTCAAAACCAATATTCATGAATGTGTACAATCAATGGAAAACGACAACGAAAAACTGAGAGCAAAGGCGCGAAAGACGATAAAGGAGTTATTTTTACTGCTTTTTTATTGAGTTCTGTGTTTTAATACAATGTGTACCAACACATTTAGAACTGCTCAACATGAAATGAAAGGGTTTAACAAGTGATATCTGACCTGTGGTATATTTTCTCCTCTATGGTCCCAGCAGTCAGCAGTCTGTAAATAGTCACTTGCTGCTTTTGACCAATCCTCCATGCGCGCTCTCGTGCCTATGAGAAACATAATAAAATAAACAATTAAAAGGCATCCTCTGAGGCATACAATCCAGTTATTTTTACTTTATGGTGATATTAACAAAAAAGGTAAAAATATGGGTAAAGTAAAAATAACAAACATACAGAACATGATCCAAATACGTGACAAATAATGGACTCGGCAAATAAAATTAACAACTGGATGTGCTTGTGTGTGTGTTCGTGTGTCTAACCTGTGTGTCGGTACTGGGGTTCCAGTCTGGGTCGTAGATGATGACTCTGTTGGCTCCAGTCAGATTGACTCCCAGACCTCCGACTTTAGTGGTCAACAAGAAGATAAAAATGGATTTGTCCTGTAAGAGAAAAAAAAGCTCAGCAAAATACACAATGGTCTTTTTTTTTTTTTTTTGCTGTAAAAATGGTAGTGATTAATATTTTGGCCAAAGTTTTACATTGCATATAAAACACAGATGGTTAAGATACTAAACAATATACCATTTACCCAAATTCAACCATAAATAAATCTTACTGCTGCTATTGGCTATTATAGTCTCCCTACAGGGCAGTAAAGGGACATGTCAAATTGATAACGATTGTAAATTGTGCTCTAACTCTGCATTACAACACAATATAATGTATAATCTGTTGAATTACAGATAATGAATTATGCATTTGCAACAATCAAAAGATTAAAACATGTTTAAGTCTGTAGGACAGACAGTTCTTTTGAACATATAAAGTTATTGTCACCGTTAAGGGTTATTGCCATAATTTAATGTAAAGAACAAAAGAGAATTGCCAGAGTTCGAACAACAGATTGTCATCAATTAGTGTTTTCACCCTGGGGTGAGGAGAGTATCACTGAGGCATTTTCTGCCTCAGGAGGGGATTTTCTTGGGAAACACTCAGAGCCATTAGGGATGGCTAATCCTTACCTCGTTGAAGCGTGCGATGAGGGGCTGTCGGGAAGCTATTGTGGTAGTACCATCCATTTTCAAGTATGAGTAGTTATTTTCCCTCACAAACACCTCTAAGATGTGCAACATCTGGAAACATTGGAGAGAGGAAGAGAAAGAGTGAGAAAAGTAAGACGGGGAAGGAAACAGACAGCAAAGAGGGGCTGAGGTTTGGATTATCTCTAAAAGGATTAGAGTAGATTAATATTACATGGACAGAGATACCGACAGGGAGGGTCTCAGGTTCCCTCTGAGGTATAATCTCATTGGTATTGACTACAACAGCTGGGGCCTCTCTCACATACACTACTCTCTCACATACAGCCACATGGGTTGAATGGAAGAAACAGCAAATATAATACAAATGATTGACACTGAACATGCTAAGACAGACAGGAAATACAAGACATGTATGGTCTATGCAAAAATTAATCTAAATGCATTCATACAAATGTACATTCTATAAAATGTGTGGTTGTATTAAATCAGAGGAGATAAAGTTGTGCATCAGAAGGTGGAATATGTTCCTAACCTGTCTAGACTGAGTGAAGAGCAGTACACGCTGGCCCTGTTTGAACCAGAGGCGCAGGAGTGACTCCACCACGATCAGTTTGCCTGAACGTTTCCAAAAACCAAAATGTTCCTCCTCAGTCAGCTGGTCCTCTGGGATTCCCCTCAGCATCTTGGGGCCGCCCGAGAAAAGGTCTGGGTGGTTACAGATTTTCCGCAGCGCTATCAACCCTGAGAAAACCTACCAAGCCCCCACAACAAAAACACAAACTGTCAAACAGATGAAAATAGAAAGATGGCAAGGGGTGACCTAATAGATATTAAAGAGTGTCATTGTTTTTTTGTTTTTTTTTTTAAAGCCTTGTGCTTTTAAACAAACACATTTACTTTAGGCTACAGAAATGAGTTACATAATTTATTTACGGACAGTATAGGCTGTGTTTCTTGATGAAGGCCCAACGGTCACTGCATTAGTAATGGTGGTTAATGGACTGAGAGTGACCACTGAATATGTGTGTGTGTGTGTGTGTCTGTGTGTGTGTGCGCGTGTGTGCAATCTGCTGTGGTCACCCCTAGCTCTAGAACCAT
>JAQQZY010000008.1:10878487-10898675 GCA_030068375.1 Ostorhinchus rueppellii
GATACATTTGATTCAACGACAGGGCATATGGAACATTAAAAAAAGTACGACTGTTGGATGGGAGTCACAATAAGCTTGGCAGAGGTCTGCGCTCTCCGAGTGCTTTTCTAGTTTATGTAGCACCAATTGTCTCATGATCTAAAGGAACCTCAAGGAAATTCATTAAATCAGTCCAAGGGTTTATTAATATTTATCGTATCTGAAGTTAGAATTCATATGTGAATAGTTGTAGTTGTACTTTTTTTTTTTTTTTACACAAGCGTCTAATTGAATAATGTGTCTTCTGTTATTCATTAATTAAAGGGCATTAAAGTCATCTAAACAAATAACATCCTGGTTTTTCAAGATTATCCAATGGTTTTGTTTTGTTAAGTAATCCTTGCTTTGGACCTATGTTTTTGGGTGTTTTGTGCAACCGTGTCACAGTTTTGAGAACGCTGAACTCCCTCAAATGTCAGACTTCACGACTCCAATACCATCTAACATTTGCCTCCAGCCTATGTTTAGCAGCAAGCGCATAAGGTCGTACCATTTTTATTGTCACTTTCCAGCACATGTTTCCTGTGTCAGGGCATTTTTCTTATTGTCATGAATGGGTTTGCTATCCTGCTGGGAAGTATGATCCTGGTTAATGGGGGTCTTGTTATCTTGCCACATGTTAGTCATGACCTGGGGTCTGTTCGGAGTGCACATGTCGGGGAACTCCAAACAGAGGATGCTGCTAATGCATGAAAAAACAGGAAAGTTGAAAGCAATGCAAGAATGACACACTTTGTGCAACATAAACAAACTTATTCTTGGAAGAAGTTGGCCACATTTACTTATTTATTAGTTATCGGATTTTTGTCCACATGGATTTCATCTGACATATAACTGATGACTAAAGAGAGTGCAATGGATTTGGATAGAACATTCTAACATATAACAAAGCACATCTTTTTTCAATTCTTCAATACTTTAATATTTCTTTCAGGGATCTAAAGGGACTACAGTGGTGTACTGTACGTTACAAATGAAAGTATATGAAAATCATTGTGGTCGACAGTGAGGGTGACATTGAGGAAAGGAAATGTTCTGGGTATGTCATTCAGCAAGGTCAGCATATTTCATTACAAATAAATGGTCTAGTGTCATCTAAATGTTCCTGTGGTGATACACAACACTATCAGGTGGTCCACAATGAGAAAGAACAGACATCCACAGAAGGATACAGAGGAAAATGAGTATGCACTGATATTAAAGTAGAACTGCAGTCTTATATTTGTTGCTTTTATTTTATTGAACCTTTATTTAACCAAGAAAAAAGATCCCATTGAGATTAAGAGCCTCTTTTTCAAGGGAATCCTGGCCAAGAACTTATTATTTTGGGGGGATTTTAAGTCTGTTTTAAAGGATCGAGAAAATAATACTCTTGGTCAATGTCATTTCTTCTGAAATTGTTTTTGAAGTCATACTTCATTCATTTTGGTCCTTTATTGCCAATAACTGCATATTTCATTATTTATTTGTTATATAAGAAAGTTGTCTGCTGTGTCTTCATTTGTTGTAATCATGTCTATGATGTTTTCTTGACCAGGTCACACTTTGAGAAAAAAAAAAAAAAAAAAAAAAAGAGAAAATTTCAAACAATAAATAAAGAATACATATATAAAATTAACATGTGATAGGTTGTAGGTTAATTATCACCCTGTTAAAATGTAAAATGTAACTGTTTTACTTATTTCAAGCCATCATTGCATTCATTTTTATTACTTACTGACAAATTATTGAAATGGGCAATACATTTGTAAAATCCTAAAGGCTTTGCTACATAAAGGATCTGGAAGGATATGGAGGTGCACAGGAAAAAGATACAAAACATCGGCATTACTCCCCATCATCATGGTTACAAGCAACAAGGTTGTGGTTAAAATGAATATTTGATCCATTTTACCCACATGTTGCATTAATGCAACTGTGTGAGGTCTCACCTGCTGGCCAGTTCTCATGGTTTGGCTCACTTATCTTTGGATTTGACTGACAATTACCAGCAAAAAGCAGCTGATTTAGCATCACTAACATCTGCTGTTTGTAATCCAAATATTTTTTGTGAAACTGTCAACTTTCTGGCTCCCAGATAAATGAAACACAGATGTTTCTTTCACTTTGTGTATCAGTGTGATCTAATACACCCTTCTCATTCAGTTTCTTAGTTAAAAAAAGTTGAATCACTTTTCTATGAATGTTGGCACAGTTACATTTCATTCTGACAGCTGGCATATAGTGTGCATGGTTTTGTCCAACGTAGAGATCCTCTGGTGATCACCTCCCTGTCTCGAGGGAAACACTGCCACTTGGACTATTTAATTCCTTGTGAAAACCACACCCTGAAACAATTTTATAAAGAAAAAACATTTAGGCTGATTCAATAAGACGTCATGCAAGTGGGCGTTTGGCTCTGTCTTCTACAGGTTTGGCAGTAATTATCACTAGTTAATGGAGCTGCTTTGTAGCCTTTAAAATATCAACTGTTTGTCCAAATGTCAAGAAGTTTTATCATGTGAAAACACATAAAAGTTGAAGAAAACTCTGTCTACACCAATGTTTTCCGAGTAATGTGGATACTTTGAAAGAACACTGCTGAGTGTTCTTCAATTGTGATTTCCCAATGCACCACAAATAAAATTTTTCAAAAACCACTACAGTTAAAACCAAAAGTATCTGCCATATTAAGCACCATTTTGTTTCTTTTGCTTTGTGAAACTCCCACAAAGAATGAGGTTCTCACAGTTTGTTGAATTTTGACTAGTCTGTTCTGTCGACCACTTAACATGACAGTATAATGCATGATTTATTTAAGTTCATGAGTTATTGAGTTCATGCTTTATCTGTGGTGAATTGCTGTTGGACTTTTATATCAACACCTACTTTTCTGTTGAGATAAGGATAATAGATGAAGTGATGTTGGTGCCAGATTCTTTCCCATTCGGTCACTGTCTTAACCGTGAATCTTTTTAGTAGAGTATAAAGCACCAAACCTCCATTTTATCTATGATGAGAAGGAATTTTCACACTTCCCTCTCTTCTCCCCTGCAGGTATTCTGATTTCCCGTGGTAATGTTGTTGACTCAGCTGGGGTCAGTCAAGTGCTGCTGTTAGAAAGAAGCTCTCATTTGTCCTGCTGTTATCCACCAACAGCTTTTAAACCCTGTTAAGCCCTTCTTTATTATCCTTAACACTTATCAGAGGCCACACTCTGCCTTCCTGTCCTGCTTTGTCCTCCCCACCACTGCCTCCCACTGCCACCCCTTCTCAGCTTCTTCTTCTTTGTTGAAATTTTCACTTGGTAACATTTTGTTTGAATGTTCATGTCCATGTTTTCTGAGCCCCACAGAGAGGTCAGAGGTCAGTGGGGATACAGGGTTGTGGATTGCCAGTTTCCCTGAAGGGTTTGAAGGTTCTGAGATGACATCTAAACATCCTTGTTATTCCCCAGCAATTTCTATCAGCCTGAAGGTCCAAGTGGTGCATTTTTGTGTGAGGTTGTTTTACATACCACCTCAGGCATTGCTGTTAAAGTTGCATTGAAGTATCATGACACAACACCCTCTTTGATGATATATTCTTTCTGTGATATTTACTGTTCTCGTATCCCACAAATATGTTGATTCTGCATTTTTTCTCTTGTTTTTTCTTTTAAAACAGATGTGGTACTGGTGACTAACATGATCGAATTTGCGATTACAATGACATGCTGTAAAAGAAATGTATCCCTGTTTTGATTCGGCTGAATAAGTGAGTCAGCTGTCAAAACATCAAACCCATATAATTTACAAGCGACTTTCTTTGTTTCATGATGTAAATGCTTCAGACATTTTCTTAAACAAAGAGGTGACTGCCTTTGTGTAGTTGTGCACTATATAAAGCTAAGATGTTACAAATTGGCAATGTAAACTGTTATTATTTCATGTCATTTTTGCAAGTTATCGCTTTATATTGTGATCACAGTTCATATAAGCTGTATCAGCAAGAAGTGTCAGTAAGCGCCACCTGCAGCTGATGTTTTATTGCACCGTTTTATTGCATTATGATTAATAGCGGAAGGCTGACGGTGATTCCTTCAGCTTTAATCCTTGAGAACTGATAAAAGCCTCTGTCAATGGGAAAGACAAATAAACATCCATGCCAGCATCCCTGCAGCTACATCTGAAAACAAATCCTCTCTCCCTCCCAGAGATAAAATAACAAACTTAAGATCTGTTTTAACAGATACTAAGCTTCCTTAGAGAGTCCATCCCTTTGGGCCTCTGAGGCACCGGTGAGATGTGCTCCCGTGTCCCCCAGTGGTCACAATAAATGCACAATGCAACACATATGAGTTTGCAACGCCATTAGAAAACAGCAGGGACATTTGGTGGAAGAGATGCATGTGCTTTTCTTATCAGGAATTAAATTAAAAGACCCAATAGCATCTGAGATCAATATCAATATGAAATTAGAGAAAGGATACAGTTAGTTTAGCTGGATTTTATGACTAGAAGTGGATGAAACCAACTTGATTTGTCCTCTCTTAAGAGTTCAAAAAAAGTTTGCCTACTATCAGCTCTAAAGCTCACTTCTGTTAACACAACATTACAGAAATCTGTGTGTAGGGTTATGAGATATCCTGCTAATCCATCCAAGTGACTAAGTAATAATTTAAAAATACAAAACAAACAATATCTGTAACCTTCTCAGTGGAGGTTACCAGACTTTCCCAGGACATTAGAAACCTGAACAGACCCATCCTCTGGAGGTCAAATGGGGTGATCTCTCTATGGCACTTCCCTCTGCATTAGCCCCCCATCGGTACTTTTTTCATATGTTGTCTGTGTGTTGCGTTTTCTCATGGAAATCAAATGGTTTCCCTGTCTTCATTGTGGTTTCATCCACCGTACCCACAGTGGCAGGTCTTGGTGAGTGGCTGATGCATCAATTGTGAAGTATCGCTGCAAGACGAAAGAGGGAAACATTTCCAGATCTCAGGCTCTGTGGTCGTCTGTAGTAAGAGAAGCTACTGGCCCACTGCTGTGTGTGTGGGTGGGTGAATGGGTGCTGGGTATTTCCAGTGCAAAATGAAACAAGGGCAGTTTAATATGTCTGCCAAAGAAATTTCCCAAAACACTGTTCTCAATTTCCAAAAACACTGTCATACATTTTTAAAAAACAACTTTTATCCCCATCAGTTCTTAACATGATATATCGTATTATATGTAGCCATATAGGCCTGCTGTCATTCTGAACAACTTTTTTTGCCGCTGATAAAGGTCAGTTTAAAAATATTTTGCAGTCTAATCATCGTGAGCAGAAGACCAAACACAGACAAGCTGGAATTCAGTTTGAGGAGCGTGACTGATAGGGGAGCAGTGCCAATTAAGATACTTGTGCATCTACAAACACTCATGGTTATGGTGCAGTGGACATGAAAGTGCTGTATAATATGCATGCAAACCTCACTGCTTTTACCNNNNTATGCACATTTCAATAGATGACTTCAACTTAAAAGTGCAATAAGACAGCAGTATCATTCTGTAAAATCTCTAATTGCTGTGTGCAAATAACACTGCATCAGAAGTTAACGCTTTTAAAGGAGGTCACCATGAGAACTGGGCTGGAAATGCTATGCCTTACTGAACACAAAGTGCTGGGAAAAATCCAGTCTTAGAGAAATGGAGCCGGACTAAGAATTTTGCATTATTTCACATGGCTGTTACTGAATATTTGTTTTGTTTTTTTAAAGCAGATCTTAAAAGATACATGTGTGGAAAGTATCTGGAATCAGCGTCAGGAGACACATACACTGATGAAAAGTTTGGAATTTAGGTAAACAGTTTTGCTCTGTTTACTCTTTCACTGTTTATGTTATATCAGTTGGATTCAGTTTCACATTCATAAGCATTATAAACTCTGAGAGCCAAAGTAATGAGTTTGTAAAAAATAGCACTGAGAGCAGTTTTCAGGTCCATCCCAGGGGCAGGACAGCCAGTATAACGTGGAAGTAACCTTAAGCATTTTCCGAACCGCAGTGTAATTACTGAATGGGACTGCAATAACGGCTGCGATCTCTGGAGTGAAATTAGTAGGCATGAGAAGGTGTGAGATGCTCTTTCCCCCAAGAGGAAATTACACACAATGCAGCCACTCATCTCTCTTCTCTCACTCACTCACATAAACAAACACATTTTTAGTTACAGAGAATATCTCATAGTGTCCAACATGATGCAGGATTCACTCTCAAGGCTTTTTCCATTATTATTTTCCTTTTTCTTTTAAAGCAAAAACATTTGTCTTCACCATGAGGAGAAAACCATCAAACCTCCCACCTATTAAATTTATTAACCAGGATCTCATCCTTCCTTTTTATTGCAGCCTCTGACATCTTTTTAATATCTTAAACTATTAGATTTAAATTATGCGTTTTCATCCCAGAATTCAATCTTCTTTAACATCTATTAGTCCCTTTAACAGATAATAACAGTATGAAGGACAAGCATGTGACTAGTGTGATGAACAGTCTCCTTCAGCGCTGTCAGCAAACGCTTCTCTGTAAAGGCTGAGGCAGGAAAAGGTCTTAAAACAAGAATTTTACTTACAGACGACAAATGACAACAAAGGTATCCCGCAAAAATCTGCTAGCTAATTTTTTTCCAAACACATAAAAGCATTTTTGTCAGTTTTATTTCTGCTGTTTTAAGTTTTGTTTTGACAAATATTAACCGCAGCTTTCACTTTTGTGTCATCGTTATTGTGTTTGAAATTTTCACTCGTGACATGTTGACAATAGTAATTTTCTTATTAACTTTCCATGGTTGGATGCAAGCAATAAAATCTTGCAGGGGGTCTGGGGCTCAAATGAGCAATTGTGTATTGTACTAACCATCAAAAGCGAGAGCAGAAATGGATGTCACAGCAACGCTTTTCATAAGACTGAATGAGACTCCTACTGTTAAGAGAGAACAGAGAGATTTGTCCATAATGATAAAAATTACAGACCCTCTCAAAGTGGGAGGCAGTTTGTTAGAATGTGGGTGTATGAGTCCACAGCAGGAAAGGAGGTTGTTGCTGTTGACATGATTGTTTCTGCAACGGCCTTGAGAAGTTGGCAATGAGTTTGCAAAAGACGGATACAGCCGGCCACTTGGTGGTAGTTTGACAGAGACACAAACCATTTAGTAGAAACATTGTTTCCCTCAGACAAATAAAAGGCAGGAGGGTGGAGTGTTAATTTTCTTAATGTTTAAAGCAATATCCTGCATCAAATGGCAGGAAAGTGTGCGGTCAGAGGGATTCATTAATAAAATCTTGTGTGCTGAGCGTTATCACATGTTCTTCTATAGCTTTGCATGCTTGTTCTGGTCCCTAGGGGAGCTCTCTGCCTTTTACTTCACTGTCCTTTTCTTGCCTCTGTCTCTGCAAATTAGGCCAGTTCTCCAGGCTCTCATCACTTGGAAAAGGACACTCAACGCTGTGGCTTCCTTGGCTGTGGTTTAAAAAGAAACGCACATTAAAGAGAGGACGCTACAGCTCATTTTAAATATATGTGACACAGTCTGAGAAAAAACAGCGTCAGAGTTCAACCTCATGTTACAGGTGGACAGGCATCTTTAGTTACATATAAAAAGCATGGCTTCACATATTGCTTTGTCCCAGCTTTGTTAAAGTTTCCAGCTTGCTAAAGAGAGGGATAATTGTGTGTGAGAGTGAGTTGTGGCATAAATGCACCAACAGTGTGGTACAAAAATGTACTTTGTATTTTACATGTGATGCATCACTTGATCACTGTGGCTATACATGGTCTTCTGCCTTCTATCTGATCTTACATTTTTCCATATATCGTCCATTGTCTGTCAAATAAATCTTTGTAACTGATTATTCATCTTTAAAAGTGAGATCTAGAATAATATTTAAGCACATTTCTTTGGTTTTTCTATGTATTATTGTTCCATTTATTGATTTATATGATCTCTGTGCCAATGAACACAGTCTTTATGCATGAGAAAATACATAGAAAATGTAAAGCACTTTCTTATTTTACTTTGAAAAACAGTGCCATGATTTGTGTGCTTGCATGAAGAGGCCAAGGGAAGAAACATGCGCCTCTGCATCCCCTTTAGACAGGAGTCTTGCCAGATCCCTCTTACCATATCCCGCCTCTTAGCTGGACTGCAGAAGAGTGTCGTAATAGGACAAAAGGTCATTAGTCACTCTTTCAATTCAACGTAGACATAGTTTTCATGAGCGGTCCAACCTTTATTTAAAAGAAGAACACCCAGTAAAATAAACATACTGCAATTATTTATGTTTGTGATTGAACTAAATTGAATTTGTGATGGTCATGATGGGAAATATGTTTGTTTCTTAAAATAGTTCCTGCTATTAACAGGCAGTAGTCAAACATTGTGTTTCCTCTGTAGATGGGCCAGTAATAAACAGTCAACGTACAAGATCTCCTTTATGTATTGTACAATTCATACCAGATTGATAGAGAATTCCTTTCAGTCTGGGTATTAGAAACTCTTTGTTCTTGCCCCTTTGATGTGTTTTATGTAAACTGCAGCAGACAACTGGTTTGTCTGGGAGGTTGCATTCGCCTTTGACAATAGATGTGATTCCAAGAAGCCTTCATTAAGTTGGCCAGATGGATGAAAACAAATGCACCATGCAGACTGTAAGGTAAATAATCTTTAATATTCTTCACAGCTTCAGCCTCACAACTTTACTTTCAGATCTTTGGTTAATTGGGTTTTCCATAAACTGAGTGCAAGGCACGTCAGGGCAAGGCTGGTGTTTTCCTTTTAAACACCAGCGGGAAGAAGAAGCTTTGGTCTGTGTATGTGAGACAATGTTAGTTTTAATATCACACTATTAACCGTTCAGTAAACTGGGCAGAGATCTCATTTTTTGGCTTAACTTCAACTGGCAAGACCTTTGATGAGGATAAAGTTTCAAAATAGACCTTTTTTTCAGGTCAAAAAAGATTGCACACTAATATTCGACTCTTTTCTGTGATGAATAGATTACTTGCCTGATTACAACAAATAAACATAATCAGACCCTGCCTTTTTTGTGTTAAGTGATAAATGATGATTACTACAGACCTTATATTTAGACTAAAAGAAAAGAAAAAGAAATAAAAACCCATGTAGACTTAAACTTAGACTAATTTATTGATTCAGAAGGGAAATTATTTGGTCTCAATAGTTCAATTGCATGTAAAGACACTCTTGGAAAAAATACTAAAAAAAGTAAAAAAGGAAAGTAGTGGTAAGAGATAGAAGGATTAAATAATATAAATAAAATACACTAATAAAGCAGGAAAAAGAATACGTGATTTCCATATGTACAAACAGGAAAATGGAATTAAATATACACAATATACATACCGGTGTGAAAGTGACTAAGGTGCAGTAATGTGAATGCATGAGTTGTGATTATTAAAGATGCAATGAATAGTGGGTGGGGCTCAATTAGAGAAAGTGAAAAAACAGTTTCATCCTCCTCCCCATTTTATGAATAAGCACCAAAATTGAAGTGGGTTGCCTGGATCTATGAATTATTTTCATGAAATATTTCATTAAAATCACAACAAAATGTTGTACGTAATCCTTCTGACAGACAAGCAAGGAGATGGATGAACAAATATGGAGAAAATATCTTAAAATGAGAGAAACAAATCTAAAGAAACCTTTGTTGGTTTGTGCTTGTCATTGTTTAACATGTTGGAAGGTGTCACTTCCATAACCATGTTGATCTGTAATTATTGTTGAAATATACTGTATTATTTTGATAGTTACTATATACTTCAGTTTTCCTAATCTGTGATTTACATTATTATTATTATCTTGTTCTCTTGTTTTTTTTCTGCAACTGTATGCATGTATGTATCATCTTCTGTAAAATGGACAAATACATTACTAAATGAAATGAAATGAAAGATATTCAGCTTAAATGTTCCCACCTGTGAATCATGTGTTTTGGAGAAAAATAAAATTAGTTTTGTTGAAGTTCTGAATGACGTAAAAAAGTCCGACTAACTAGCTAATGAAATAAAGACAATCTCAAATATTTGTGGGGTATCAGTTACATCAAAATACTATTCAGATGTACTGTGGGTGAAAGCCCCTTTTTTTCTTTGACTTTAGAAAGTTTAATTGTTTGAGGATGAACACTGTTGGTGAATGGCATTAGGCATCAGACCTCCCTGTCTGTTGCATCTGGACAGCGTGCTGAGGTTCTGAGTCATCCTGCAGCCTGACAGAAGGGTCTGTATAGTGATCGGCGTCACGGTCAAAAAACACTTTGTGGCGCACTGTGGTATTGGAAATGAAGCGAGTACAGTATATCGGTTTCATCCCCAGATAATGGCATAATTGTGTCTTTCTTCTTATGGTTACTCATATCCTCTATGGTTGTGTTTTTTTCTCTTTCTATGGGTGTCACATGGCACTCAGAGCTACATATGGAAAGACATTTTAACGCACCATTCATGGAGGCACCATAGATGGATCAGCCAATTATCATGTGGGTGATAATCCCAAAAGGAATGGAGATAAAGGGAAACACAGTGTGTGATATGTGGGTGAGATTTAAGATGGCAGTGTTTCAGCTTTTCTGGGCCCCGCAGATGGAGACCTCCTACTGTCCTCTGAGTCCAGGATTCTTTTGTATTTCATCCATACCTAACATCCTGTTTTTTAAGGATTGGAAAACAGAATCCACTAAAGGAATCTGGAGCATAGTCGGTGTTATTGTGCAGAAAGTAGGCCCCATGTCCATGCTGCGTATATATGTGCACATGTTTTTCCTTCATTCATGCATCATTGTAAAGATAGATGGTGTTGGGACTCATAACCTTAGAAATATTAGCACATGAAAGGTAGAAACTTTGCAGGAGGGCTATTTTAACCATTCATAAGGGCCCCTCTATTAGCCTCCCATTCATTCTCAAACAGACACACAAATGCCACTGTTATTACACACCACACGTTGGTCACTTTTCACCATCTGTGACTCTAAGTAACTCTTCGGAGACATTTAGCTGAGTAATTTTGTCATAACTGTGATTAATGTGCTAGTGGGTCACTGGCAGTGTTAGAGCAATTAACAACACTCTTACAATCAACAAGTCATTTGCAAATCATTACATGGGATTTTTCAGAGGAACAGTGTGTGTTTGTGTGTGGAAATATGCTATGGGTCATCTAATACAAGAGCGGCTATG
The DNA here is from genome assembly GCA_030068375.1 of Ostorhinchus rueppellii. Taxonomy (NCBI): domain Eukaryota; kingdom Metazoa; phylum Chordata; class Actinopteri; order Kurtiformes; family Apogonidae; genus Ostorhinchus; species Ostorhinchus rueppellii. The sequence goes on from JAQQZY010000008.1 coordinate 10,889,727, forward strand.
ACTCGGCTGTGACTGTGCTAATGTTTCCCTTGGGGAGACTGATTTTGGTGAACGCGGTGCCTAAGGGTAGAGTGGCTTGGTCTGTAACAGGGGGGTAAATAACAACAGTCGGAGCAGAAAGGAAGAAAGAGGGGAGCTCCAGTTGACAGAGACCAGGCACACGTATCAAACTGGTCAAATTGTTACAGTACTGATGAGGAGATTTACTTTCGGCTCATGCTATTTGCAGCCAGGTGCAAAAAAAAAAAAAAAGGTATTTACACTTGGATTTTTCATTTTACTGCATGATACTCTTAAAAGCATCTAACAGGAATGCTTCCAAACATGTGGTTAAGTTTGTAAAAGGGTCTATATTAACCCAAACCATAATCTTTCCTAAATCTAACCAAACCGTGACCGAAAATTTGAAAAGAAATTGACTATATCCCAGTCATAGGTATTTGGGTGTGCATGTTTGTGGATGCAAATAGCCACTTATTTTATTCTTTGTGTGTTGAAAAATAGGATGTATGTGTAAACTCTGATGTGGCGTGCATAATCTGAAAGTATAAATATTATATATCACAAACAGCTGACAAAAACACAATCTACATTTCATCAGCAAAATTTGTGTGTCAACAGAGTATTAGTAAATCCAAGGAAACAGTATTTCTCTTTCTTCCACAGCATTTAAGGGGTTTGTTGACAGATCATTTGTGCATAGGTATGGAATAATTAGAAGGATCATTAGAGGCTGAGTAAGTTTATTTACATAAAGTGTACTGCAGGCAGCTGATATGTTTTATGATTCTTGCTTCTCTGAGGCTATGTCCTTAATCTTGAACCACAAACTAAAATAACCGGGCTTATCTTTAATGTCTGTTTGTGAGTCAAAAGCTTTGTGGCAAAGAAAAATGTAAGAAGATAAATTGGATAGATATAAGCCTTTAACCGGAAAACCCAAGTGCAATCCCCTGTGACAGCCAAGCGTCCGCCCTGCAGTAGCTGACCCTGTGTACCCTTCGCGAGATTAGATGTGAATCCAAAACTAGTTGGAAACAGAAATTTAGTGTCTCATCATCCCACACAATGTTAGTGTGGAAATCATTTTCCAGGAAAAAATACGCCTCTGCAAACTATGGATACATCAGTTTTGCAAACCAAGAATATTTCATACTTGTGAACACGTATATCTGCGTTTTATTGAATCATGGTGCTTTTAATTGTGTCCGTCAGACATTATTTAATTAGTTAATAAATTAACATTTAATGCTTTTGGATTTATACACAGATTTAATCACTTTTATACTGTATATGGCCATAGAGTAATACAGAAGAAGGTATTAAAAAGGACTTATTATATATATAGGATAATATTTCAACCAAACCCTCTTTTTTTTCTATCTCTGACTAAGAACTTTTCCTGCCTAAACCTAATAATTTATCTAAAGTTGGAATGTTGACTTCACTTTCTAGTGGCAAAGTCCTGTATTTTGCATGTTCATCCATCAACAACCTCCTGCAAAAAGTTAAGGAGTAGGTAAATCACTTAAACATGGACACGTAACCTATTTGGAAATTTAGTACTCATGATATTTTTAGTTCATAGACCCTGACATGACACATATCTGTGGTCTGAGATGTATAACGGCAATATTTTTTCCTGGCAATCGGGTTGCTTCATGTTCGGGAATAGCACAGACTGTATGCAAGGCAGTTGACTGTATTTGGTGTTGTTCAAAGGATTAACATTGTCCCAAAGGCATGCATGGTGCATTTTCATGTAGTGCAGATCAGACCTTCATTGTACCGCAAAGCACTAAAGAACAGCAGATCTGTGTTGTGTGCTCTCACAACCTCTTCCTGCCAGACCAAACAGTTCATAAGCCTAAGATCACAAAGACTCAGTAACTAACTCAATAGTTTTCTTTCCCTCCTAGAGATTGCAGTTGTGTCGCAGCACTTTACTCTTCCATGGTCAAACCGCAGTGACGAAGAAGTGTCTGGGTTTTGACCACCTAATGCACTCAGCAGGGCAATTTTCTTGATCCCTCGACGTTTCGGGTGGTGACAAATGTTGCTGTGTTCAGTTGCCAGCATAGTTGGAGGTACAGAGTAAGGTTAACATGCGTGGATTAGAGTTAGGAAGTGACATCACATACAGTGATACGGTCACACATCCACACCCCAATGTTTAAACTGACCCAGGGTTAACTTTACCACATTGTAACTTTTATTAAAACTGGACTGACTGGAGAGACCTGTGTTCCCTGGGACCATTCAAAGGGGTTTCTGTGACCCCCGTTACCCTACCCAATGCACATATGTTCTTACACATATACACTTCAATTTTATATTTTCATCCTCAGCTTTTCATGATGAATAACCACAAAGTGGAGTTTGATTGGCTGCACATCTGGGACCCCTTATAACTAAAGATGGAGAGAAAATGAACTGTAAGTCAAATGAGCACATTTTCTTTCTATGTCATTCGTTGCATTTCACATGACAAATCCTTATTCATCTGTCTTGCTGTCAGGTTTCTGTCTGACGTTGTGGTTGAACTCTAAACCCCAGTAGAATTTCGAAGGCGCGTTGGAGTGGATATGAATTTCATATGTCTTTTTCTGTCGCATACATTCCACATCCCTTAAACAAAGCAGTGCAACATTGGCTGAGCACCTCAAGGTGTTGAGTGGCCTGCTGGGTTCATCAATTTCAACAAAAATGTTGAGTACATTTTGTAATATTACATGCAGACTTGCAACACAGACTGTACTTTTATCAGAGGTTCTTCATTTGAAAACTTGCCCTTTCAGCAGTTTTCTTTATCTTTAAAGTTGCAGTGAGTCACATCTGATTAGATCCATGTACCTTCACTCCTTTGTGATGATGGATATATGAAACCTGTTAGAGAGAGTTGGTTTATTTATTTAGGCCCAGAGCCCGGTAATCCACAAGTACCAACATGAAGAAGAGCCCCAATATACGTAGATCTGACATTTATTCATGTAACCATGTTGTTCTGTTCCGCTTCACTAAACACATGCTGATGCATTAATCTTTTAACACACCTCATTTATTTGGTTCCATCTCACTGACCTGTTGTTTTACAGGAACTTACTTATAAAACCTTTTTATACGGTTATATTAGCTGTTTTCAGAAACATAAAACATATTGAATGAATGGCGTAGCTTAACAAGCAGTGTGTGTGAGATGTTTCGAGAGAACCCGTGTATTTTTGGAATATTTTCCATTTAAATCTAACATGGACATAAAATAGACTGTTTTATATCTTTTACAACACTTCATTCTTCCTGGCACCAGTCAAGCCACCTGCGTAGATTAAATGGTGGGAATTGGCAGTCATCCCAAGCACATAATGAGTTATGAACAATTATAAACAACTGCTTTTCATTATATGACATGCCCTATGATGTTCCAGTGCAAACCGCAATCTTGTTTTCATTCCACAGAAGACAAAGACATGTGATAATGAAACCACAGAAAAATGGAATGATCACATAAATCAAATGAAATGCAAGCTACAGTATGTATATGTCTTTAATTGTTTGAAGTGAACAAATGCTGGGTACAAACAGGTCGGTGTGTCTAATATGAGAATAATACTGATAAATCACATTTGACAAGTAGTATCATCTTCACATTACTGGATGAGAAAATAAATGCTTCTCACTTTCCTATCATAATCTCCTGCTTTCATCATATTTATACTGAATTTAATCAGTGAGCGTGGCATAATGGGTTGTTGCCTACCATGTCCCCTTGAAAGCCCTTTATGTCTTCCTCATGTTTCTATCAGCAGACCCCTCTCATCACATATACTACTGTGCTCCATCTCACAAAAAGCCCTGAGAGGGGAGTTAAAAGTTCAACCCGTTTAGCTCTAATGTTTTCCTAATGGCTGCTTGTTGAGTTAATAGTTAAATAACAGGCCGGATCATTGTCCTTGCCTTTTATTTACCCCTGTGAGTAAAGCTAAACACATGTTCCAACATCAAAGTCAACAGATTGCTTCCCTGATCGTACAGTAACATTACAGTAGATGTATATTGGCTGTGGAAAATCCCCCTTAACACTGTGCAGTGTCCTTCTATGCAATGGTATTTACCTTGTCTGACCTGTTCGTGTATGCACCAGTGGTTCTAAAACTGCTGTAACAAGCAAAAAGCATGCTTTGAAATTGTGACCATAACACTTTAGAGATGTCCTTATTTACTGATGAAGTACGGGAGGGTTTTACAACAAAAGTTTAGCATATGGCTCAAGTGTGAGAGTACAGTTCCTTCATTTTAATGTTTTGATTTCATATATAAATGCATAAGAGTACAAAAATAAAACATTTGAATAATATTAATTTTACATATCACAAGGAGACTTAAAGGAGTAAATGACATCTCCCCAAGCTTCAACAGTTAAATGCAGCTACACATTCATTGATCAAAAGAAAGAATGGAAATAGCATAATAAAGGTAAAACAAAGACAAAAGACAGAATTTAATCATCAGACGTAATGGGTAACAGTAAATTTTGTTGTTAAAATATGAATACATCAGATATAAAGTGCATTGCTATCTGCATGACAGTCGTAGGTAGTCAAGTCTATGTATATCTCTGCTTATTCTCAGTAATGGTAGTTTAACTTTTTCCTGTATATCAAAGTGTTTTATGTACTAATGTGATTAGTGGTACTTTAATTGCTATACAACCTTCTTTGAAATGGACGTTCACACTGAAGGGTCAGTTCAGATCAGTTCATAATCGTTTTGATACCAATTTAATGAGACCACTCACTGTTCTACTTCAGTGTCACTACATTTTACCAAACTGACAACATTTTATGATTCCAGTAAATTTCTCCTTATTGGTCGCTCAATTAAAACTGTTTGGGATCCAGATGTTCAGCTGCTCTCAAAGAATGAAATAGGCAAACATGTTGGGTAACAGGGTCGAATAATCACAGCCACAGAGCAGCTCAGGAAATGCTCCAGCTCTTTTGGCATCCTAATTTCCATCACAAAAACATTGTAATTGCCATTTTTACTAGATCTTGTATACATCGTACATTCAGTCCGGCACCCACAAAGATTCCATGGTGCCAATTAACTTGAAACATGAAATGCGACTTGGCAAACGCTGTCTTTGCCCATTATTCTGTTTTAGAAAAGAAACTATACATTGGGAGTGAAAATAAAGTCAAGCAGATCCCGTGTAAGGATTTCTTAAAATAAACCCATGTTTGCCTGGCTCAGTGGACTGCAGGAGGTTACTTTCTCTGCATAAGAAAGCAAGTTTGTTCTTAACTGTTGAGAAAAACCTGTTTACTGACCTTTAAACCCTTTTACCCCAAGGGTCCGTAATGACAGAGAGGCCAGAACAATGACAGAAATCTCCAAAAATAGCTCTTTACTGTTGAAGTCCATTAACAAAAAAGTATATACATATTGTTAGAAAAACAAACAGTCACAGATATAATTGCACTTTGCACTAAAAATCTCTACTGTCTCTATAAATGGTGAAAATGCTGATGGTGGGTTCAGCGATGGGGCCGGTAGGTGGTTGTCATGGTGATGAGTTGTCGGTTTATTATATGCAAAAGGCTGCGGCATTACAGCCGGGATAAGTGCTGTACAACATACCAGATGATCTCTTATAACACGCTACAAATCTGTGATGATCACTCAAGTCCTCAGTGAAGACTCAAGAGGTTTCCTACAGGTGTTTTTAGTTGGCTTGTTTGCTTTTCTTCATCCTGGAAAACAAAAGAAATGAAATATGAGATTTATATTTAGACACAATAAAAGTAGCAACACATGATGTAACAGGTTCTAATTATTCCCAATCATAGCAGCATCCTCAAGTTGATTTAATCAAATAAGACAGCAGATTTATTCCAGCTATTGTGACAAAATTTAACTTATTATCATGTCAAGCATTACGGTCATGGCAAAATACTTGGCTGTTAACTTGTAATGCGTAAACACCACAGTGAAAATCAGTGTTTGTTTGTTCAGTCATGATTGGGCACCAAGGTTACAGTGGGAATCAGCCAGAAGTCAGAATATATTCAGTTTCAGCTCTTCTAAATAAAAGCAGCTGCTGTAAGTTTACAGGGCCAGAATAATTTCTACCCATAATAGAGCACTAAACATTTTATCCATTAAAGTTTATTCATCTTGCATTGGTTTTTAGCCCCCTTTTACTTCATTAGTCTTTTGTGTTTACTTAAATAGTCATACACAAATTGAAATGTTTAATGTGTTTTTTTTATAAGGTATTACTGGAAACAAATACAGAGAGAATGTGTGATTCTCAACCGTGTGCATTTTTACACTTTGTAAATAAGTTGGTCCCTCCTCCTTTTTCACTCTGTGTGTAATTGGAAACACATTACATCTGATCCATTACTAATGGCGACATCTACTCTCTGCACAAGCTGTTTTGTTATGCAGAAGACAGGAGGCTGTTCACACCTTGGCTCCGAAATGTTCTTTGAGACAGACAGGCTATACCTGCAGGACTGCGGATCAATCACTCCATAGACATTAACATCTACACTGACTGAGTTGAATCATCAATTCATCAATGTTTGCAGAGTTCTCCACAGAAATGTATACTACCCTGGTGGCAGGGGAGGGGGTGTCTTGCGCTAAAACCTCGCGATAGACACAACTCCGCAAGATTTCAAAGGAAAACAACATGGCGCTAGAAAATGGAGCGCGTCCCTGCAAACCCGATGGATTTCAGTAGATTTTAGCAAAAATATCAGGAGAAAATAGAAAAAAATTTGAAAACGAGTATAGCAACGCAGAGCTAGCAGTACCCTGGCATAGTGCCGTTGTTCCATTGCCTGGGGAGAACCCTGGTTTGAAACATAGTAAAACTGAATTTGTTTAACATGAATGACTCCTTAGACCCTAGAGATATATGTCTGCAAAGAGTTCAAGATGGCAACTTGATCCCCTCACTAAACTTTATAGTGCAACTTTTTTTTTAGAGGAGTGTCTCCATCCTTGGGACAGGAAGGAGACAGTTGATGTTGGCAGTGACTTCTGGTGTATACACATTTAGAAAACCCTAGAATGAATGTGGATTTGTGCACCTACAATACATTAAATGGGCTGAAGTGACCTGTTCTGGTTTTCAAATCATCATCAGGATAAACAGTCAAACTGTGCTGCGTTCAAAGACATAAACTCTCACTATAATTCTATGAGGGATAATGATGTATGTCAATACTCTCAGAAACTGTTGTTACAGGTCTGGGCATTGCATAAATAGAGACGACTGTGCATTAAAACCCCCTACGGCATTTTGTATGTGTTGATAAAGTGCAGTTTTTGTGCCTAACCACTCATCAGTTCTACAGTTTGTGTGAAAGTGATATCAATCTTCATTCCTACCTGGACATGTACCAGCATGTTTGAACCTGGGGCTTTGATACAAATTGAACGATTAAGTGCTGTCAAAAGACAATAGTCTATTGATAAATGTCCAAATGTGTATTACTGCAGTCACATTTGTACATGACTAAGTTTTAATGTCTATAGGGTAGAAGGCATGCCACAGTGCTGCAGATGAGTGTCTGCAGTGAACAGACAATACATAAGCCCAGCTGGTGTGATCTGTTGGTACTTACTTGTTGATAGCATTCTTCAGGTACTGCTGCAGCCATCGGATCTCTGGGTTCAGACACACTTCTTTGTTTGACTTCAGCTTGGCACTGATTAGAAGAAAAAGAAAATATCAGCATTTGCCCCAGCTGAAGATGAAAGACTGACAGTAATTATGCAAAATCTGAAGTATCAGGTGTGTTGACACTTTATCAAACAGAATGAATTCACACTACCCTGTCAGTTTGACACATTAAGAGGTCACAGTGGTATCTGCTTTATAGATTCATTCCCCCTGTTCTCATGCATTTAAAGCTGCTGGAGATTCACACAGTTACCTAACATTCTGACCTTTATTACAGTACACTGCCTAATTAATGAGCAGTAAAATGCATGTGTGTAGAGGTTTAACACTCAGTCCTTCAACTTGTGGTTCCAGGCATCTTCTAAATCTAGCATAACCCTGTGGTTATTTAGAGAATGGGTCAAGACTGGATCATATGTCTGTATGTGGGAGATTGTGCCTCTTTTAGTACATGTATCCCATTTTTAACAACAAGAAATTAGACAGACCTGTCCACTCTGTTTCCATCCTTCCATATTTAACTACCTCTGATGTTTTCCTTTATATTGCAGCCAAACACAGACTTTCATTTGTAAATTTACCCCACACAAGCCATAATACTGAATGAGATCAGAATGGAAGGTTGTAAGCTCAGCATGAGGAGGAAACACTGCGTGACAAGCAAATGAGAAGCAAACCCAATTACAAAACCCACAATTATTGCTTTCCTGTTGAAACCAAAACTGCATCCAATTTCCACCTCCTTTTCACGTTCACTCATACTCAAACAAAGTGCTTCCTGTGGATGTGTCAGTAGGCCTGTGGTGAAGACATGTACAAAAGTTACACTTTTTGTAGATGTTTGTGAGTGTGAGTGACAGAGGGGTGGGTCTACACACATGCATGCACACATCTTTTCTCTGGCCTGTCACCTCTCTGAGATTGATGGTGAGAAATATCCAGCAAGAAGGAAACCTGCTGGACATTGTACATCTGTGTAGATGTGTTTGTGTAGAAGCTGTCCACTGAGGAGAGGTACTCACATCACTTGGAAAGGGCAGTTGGGTGTTTGGATGAATCTGAGCTCTCGGATGTAGCCTTTAGGGAGGGTGTTGACTGTTGAACGGCAGTAGCATCTCTCCACCAGACTGAGGGGTTTTCCTGGAAAGAGATGACATGAGTATCATCAGGCCAACACAGTAGATAGATAGATAGATAGATAGATAGATAGATAGATAGATAGATAGATAGATAGATAGATAGATAGATAG
>JAQQZY010000008.1:10898835-10915250 GCA_030068375.1 Ostorhinchus rueppellii
AGATAGATAGATAGATAGATAGATAGATAGATAGATAGATAGATAGATAGATAGATAGATAGATAGATAGATAATACCAACATTAGAATATAAAACCCAGCAGTACAACTAAGCAGAGCCTCATGGAAACTCAGTGATCCTCCAGCCTTCAGTCCTGTGAGATTGGCACATTAACTTCCCATCTATACTTGTTTACTCTTTGCAGTGTTGTGTGGAATGAAGCCTATCCCATTGTAATTTAAACAAATTAAGAATATATCAAGAATGGGCAATACTGAGCCAAATTTACATGCTCAAGCTTTAGAGTTGTTTTTTTTCTCCTGCCCACAGAACACACAGAGTGGAAGGGGACATTTACCTCAGGACTTGAAAATACACAAACACTCAGCTCTTTCAGTCATAAACAACAGTCTACTGTGTGGTCTTTCAGTTTCATGATGGATGTGCATACTTTCCATTAGACCTTCAGCTTTCAGGTTTGCAAAAGTCTCGATGATTATCATAGATGATGTATGTAGGAGAAAATAGAATTTGGATGTGTTTTTTTTCCCTACCACTTCTGGAATTACAGTGTAGAACTCATCCTAAAGCATAAAGTCATACAGGTTACAGCTTATAAAAATAGGAAATAAACATATTTATTCCATGGTAGGTGATGACCTCATGGGATTAATTTAATGATAAATGCAAAATATGAGTTATATGAGAATAACAACATATTATTGAAAAAAGCAAATCTGAAAGCGAGCTGCAGGCCACAAAACTCTATGATAATTAGTTTTACACCTGATCTAACAGTATTAACATAAGAAGGGGGCAACACTTTTGGGTTACGTGACCGATGTCGCCATGCAGACTAAGTTGCAGCTTTGTCCGATAGCAGCCTCATTTGCGCGCAATTAAATTGAAATGACAGGCGAAAGCAAATACACACACTTCATTTGCGATTCGCCAGAGACGCGCAGCTTTTACGCACGGCGGAAAATGTGTTTTAACCCTTCAGGAAACACATGCATACATTAAAAGAAGTATTTGGGGGACTTAACTTAAGTCTTTGCACGATAAGGTAAAACCCTGACCCTCTAACAAATATTTCATTTAATATAGATAGGCTTGATAGACAGATACCTGCAGTCAAATGGCATGCCATTTGTAATTGACTCCATGCAAAATAAAAATCCAATTACTGTGTAAGCTCGTAATTAACTGATAAAGAATTCCAATTAATTATTTAATGAATGTTTAAGTATCACAAAATATAATAACACTGGTTTAAATGATGCGTAAAAAGCTCATTATTAGCCTGTTGGACTAAGACGCGCTTCTTTTTTTTTTTAACTTAACCTGTGGAAAATAGAAGAATATGAAGAAAATAAAAACCTAGTACTAAACTTCACTGCTTGAACTGCTGCAGCCAATTTTGGGAAAGAAGTTTACAGAAACATGTGCCAGCAATGTGATAGAAAATATGAGAATAAGCTCGTACCTTCTGATGGAGGCGCATGTGTCACCAACATGAGCGCAGCCACGACAGCCACCAACTTCATATCCATTCTGCGTTAATGAAACTGAGGTTTGATCCTGCTCAGAGTAAAATCCAGAGTAGCTGTGACAGACGGCGCTGCAGTGGAGAGTTAAATTACGCACAGACGTCAAGTGACAAGGAGTAATCCCCTGACGTCCGGTGCTATTCAACAAAATAAAAGCTTCCGGCGGAGCAGACTTAATTCTAACAAATATTAACTGATCTTTATCAGGATTAAATTCAATAAATATCACTACACCTGAGATATAAAAAATAAAAGTGCGTGAAACTATCTCAGTTATGGGTGATCCTTGCTTTAAAGCGCATTCATTCATTTATTTTGTAAATTGGTTTCCGGTGTTATTCTCGTCATCTGTGGACAAGCAGTTATCAGTTAAGATGCGTCAACCCTTTGCGACCCCCATCCATAGAATACACCCGTTACGCAAATGCAAACTTAACATTTTATTCTGAAAATTTAAAAAAAGGAAATAAATAAATAATAAGGGAAAAAAGATGCCAGATTATCTTTCTACCCTAATTTTGAGCTCATCCTCTACTTAAGTGATTGCTTTTTATTATACAGCTTATTTGACACATTTGCATATGATCTTATTTGCAACGATCTTATATTAGACATAATACCCATTGCTGAATCTAAGTCCATAAATAATTAGGTGAAATAAGCATGTGGCTACATTTCTTTAGAGGTAATTTATTTAAATTAGCAGTTTGTCTGATTTAATGTGGGTTTTTGTTTCATACACAGTATATAGTCTGTATTATCTGAGCTAGCACTTTTGTGGAGATTTAGTAGATTATCAGTGCTTCCCAACTGAAGCTAAAATAAATGAAATGATAAATGATATGATTAGCGAGCCTACCTTAGGAGCCAAATAGGATGAGCAGTACAGTGGTGTGGCAAAATCTGCCAGACTTTGTTGGAATTATTTGTGTAACTCCTCCAATTTCTTTCAGGTCTCTAAGAAAAACTACATGTGCCCTCCAGGAAAATCCTATATGGACTGAAAAGAAACAGGATATATATTTGAACATGTGTTTGTTTTTAGTCATGGTTTAGCTTCTTGTGGATTTTACTGGCCTAAATTAATTAAAAGTAAAACGTGTAACTGAGATGATTCACGTGAGCTTGTACTTGATGGCTCCAATAAACAGACAAGGGGGATATATGTAGAAACAACACAAATACCTCCCAGCTTGTGTTTGGATAGAAGTACAGCTCTTCTCAGTTCAAACCAATCCCCAAAGAATTGTCTTTACATAGCCTGCTGAAAATGTTTGATATATATATATATATATATGTGTGTGTGTGTGTGTGTGTGTGTGTGTGTGTGTGTGTGTGTGTGTTGAACTGGTGGTATTATTAGTGTTTTTAACAGGATGCAGATGTGAAGTTTCCAGACATTTGGTTTTCATCCTCATGAGCAAACTCTCTAGTGTTTGTGTGTTTGTCCGTGCACTGACGTATTAGGAAATGTGTGTGAGAGTTTATTCCTAGATCTGAAATGAAAATGTAATAAACCCTTTATTCTAGGCCTACTGCTGCATTATTGTGACATTTTAACACCTGAATACATTTAATTTCTTTGCGAATCAAAGACCAACATGAATAATGTGGTTGGTTTTATATTCTCTTTATTTTTCCATTTATTGGAGACATATCCTCTCATCACAAAGCCGTGGGAAAGCAAACCACCTGTTGACAGCGCACTCTATCATGAAAATGGGTAAAGAAATGAAGAGGGAAGTTAAAGAAGAATAACAGGGTTTCATGTTATTGATTTACGGTATCGAGCCTGTATACAATACACACATTCGCTTTTCTGTGTAATCTATATGGGCAATATTTCATGTGAATGTAAAACATTTCTTCTACAAAGGTGTTTCAAAGCTCTTTCCTAATCCTACATATGCATGCTCTTTATTATATGTAAGTCTGAAAACATTATGGTGCAGTGTGTCTGTGTTTTGGGTCTCAAACAGTTGTTAAAAATGATGCCATGGAGACAGACGGGACAAGGCGAACATGGTGCGGTCAGCTGACAGCTGAATGGACGCGTATTGACTTCTCTCACAGGCCACAAAAGCTAAACGTAAGCGTGTGAGAGAGCTACAGAACAAGCAAAGATTCCTGTGTAGATTAGGTCAATGTATTTGAGCTAGATTCTCTCAGTTTGGAGTGAAAAGCTACTTCAGAGGGTTTCAGATCAAATTGGCCCAATCACTGCAACCTATGAACCAGATCAGTGTCACGCAGGATATTCATACTTTCTACTACTGATGCTTTCAAAACAGGCCCATTATATTAGTTTCAACACACCAGGATGCAATTATTGTTCATTTTTATTTCACATAATTGTGGGTTCATCGTGTATTTGTGATGTCAAGACTAATTTCAATCTAAAAGGAGGGGATAGAAAAATAGAAATCCCTTTGGTTTGGTGTATCCATTTGTGCATATCACACATGACAAATATAACAGGATGGAAGTGACATAAAAGATGTGCATTAAGATAAAATACAAGAAAAGCTGACTGGAACTCAGAAGAAATGTATCGTAATAATATGAGCTCTGATACTGACACTGAAAACTCATTTATTCATTCATTTTCTGAACCTGCTTTATCCTCACTAGGGTCACAGGGATCGCAGGAGCCCATCCCAGCTACTTATGGGTGAAGGTGGGGTACACCCTGGACATGGCACCAGTTTATCGCAGGACGGAAAACTAACATTAAAGTAAGACTAACATTGAAGTCACATAAAGTTTACTCCAATGTGCGAAATAGGAAGAACACTGAAAACTAATCTGCACATTTGAATAAACTTTATGTTAAAAAGATGATGTTAATGTTATAGTTCAATATAAAAATTAAGAGTATAATATAAAAAAAGAATATGCCTTTTTTTTTTCTTCTCAAGTAAAGACGCTGAATCAGTATTTTAACTTGAGTGAAGAATGAATACTTTTGCCACCTCTGGAACTGGACTCACTTTAAATTCTCAGTTCTCAGTTCCAACCCAAAACCTGTACGAGCTTTCACAAATGACAAACTTGTGCTGTGTGGTTTTGCGCAAGCACAAAAACAAATCAAATGGAACTCATTTGTCTTGAAAGCACACATACACACATACACAGAAGTGAAAGGAGTCATGTCAGCTGTAAATGAGGCCAGCCTGTGACATGTCATGGGAGAGGAGTTAAAGCGCATCCAACTATTTCAACATTTTTGCACCAATCATCAACATTTACTTTCTTCTGCTGAGGTGAATGGACTGTCGTAAGATGGTTACATAAGAACATTTGGCAACACATCTTACCCTGTTGTTTGTGGTCGGCATTTCCCTGAAATAAAACACTCTGTTCTTTTCTTGATGCCAGAATTTTTTTTTTTTTTTTTTTTTTTAATAAATGTTTTCTAGGTCTATTTTCAGCTAAATAGAAAGTGAAACAAACCTGGTTTCTCATAATGGGGTCATACTTTATTTGAACTTTCTCAGACTGTTTAATGAACATGTGTCTGTGCAGGTATGGAAGTGATTTGTGCGTGTTAAACACACTAAACATACAGTATGCGCTACCTGTTATGTTTTACTCATGCCTGTGCAGTGTCCAGCTGTATGGATTGTCAGAGTTGTGGTGTTGTGTTCTGCATGCCATGTGTCTCTCTGTTTGGGGAGGTCTCACTCCAGGGGTTCATCTCCTGCTCCCTGCATGAGTCATTTCTTACTGTACCCTCAAAGACCATGATAACCGCTCCTCTGACTGCAAGTGTAAATCACATGTCAGAATCCTCTCTGAAGAACTGAAAGCATAGCAGGTGTCCTGAATAATTTTTTTAGACCTCAAAAAACCTTGAGAAAATGTGTCAAAGCCAGATTCCATCAACTTTCTGTTTACGATCATCTCCCTCAGTTTCAATTATCCTTCCATAGGATGAAAGTACAAATGAAATCCCAATATAAAAAGCTGAGTTAATTAATAATTTTATGCATTTAAATATTCTTACTGCATTCTGAACCATGTACACATGCACTTGATATTTATTGAAATGATGAATGTTTTGCTTTGATAATATTTGAATCCTCTGTGTTTCACATGCAACTACCTCAGTAAATCTTCCTGGATTCTGATTGGTTATGTACTTATTCCTGATTGGCTGTAAAATCACCTGGAAGCCAGACTCAGGAAGTAACTTATTAACGTATTCACCTTATTCTGCCCCGGCCATTTTAACAACTTTTTTTGGTCCGCTTTGTGTTGGAACTTCCGTCTTAACCAGGGTTAACACTATTTTAAAGCATTTACTCCTAAACTACATCGTTTTAAAGTCTTTTAAAGCATGTGTTAACAAGCAGTCAGTAACAGAACAAGCAGTTTTTTACCTCTTCTCTGACTTTTATCTCAATAATCACGAGATAGTTGGAGTGGATGTTGAGAAAGCACCAAAGAGTGGAGTTTGCATCTCATATTTCATTATTTCCAAGACAACAATTTTTTTCAGGTAAACATTTTTCAGGTAATGAAAGGATCTCCATTTGAGTTTTAATATTACTAAATGTAATGCAAATATCACATTTCTATGGAGTTTTTCTGTTTGAAAATAGAAATGTATGAATGAATGTATGAATGAATGAATGAATGAATGAATGAATGGTTTATTTTGGTTTGTGCATTAATCACTGTGCACAGTACAACAACCATAATAAACACACAACAAAAACAAAAACAAAAAAGGAATAGGCCAGAAGCAAAAGCTTATTTTTTTGCCTATCCTTTTCACCTGACACATCACTTACATCAAACTAAATGTGTAAAAAAAAAAAAAAAAAGCCCTTCTTTATTTTTTTTTAAACCAACTTTATCAAAATGCCATTAGGGCTAAATCTAAATATAATTAAATTACATATGAACTTCATATATGACAGACAGTGTGTTTTAAAGCATACGGACTTCTGTGAATTGTGTAATTGAGTCTTGGCGGGGATCTGATGATTTTTTTTATGTTGGTTGACTGAACTAAACTGCATTTCTAAGCTGATTCCATGTTACATACTTTTGCTGCCATAGGAACAAAATAGAGATATTGAGGCATTTGGGATTTCAATGGAAAATGTGACATCGTCTGCATAGAAGTCAGTGTACACCCTGATATTAGAGGATGGCAATCAGAACAAGGCAAGGCAAGGCAAATTTATTTGTATAGCACATTTCGTGTACAAGACAATTCAAGGTGCTTTACATAAAAACATATAGAAGTCACAGAAGAGGCATAGAAAGTTAAAATGAAAAACATTAATTATATGAAATAATTTCTTCACAGTGGCAGTAAAAGACAATTAAGAGTTTAAGAAAAAGCTGCAGTGCTTTACATAAAGACATAAAAAATTAAACAGTCAGAAAAATACACTAATAATCTCCATTATTATCTGTTCACACATTGGAAGTCAAAAGATGATCAGAATATTCAAATTTCTAATGTGTTTAAGAATATATTGCACTTTCAAAACACTGGAATTGAGATGTCTTCACATGCTAATATGACATACATTTACACAAACTGCAGAAATGTGTAATGGTGACAGGTTTTTTTTCTTTCTTTTCTTTTTTTTAAAATAATGAATGGGTAGGTTATATGTCATCCAGTTCTTCTGTACATAAAATCAAGCTGTTCATTCAGTATCCGCAAAATACATGCTGTCAAAGATGAATTGGAAAATATAAATCTGTCACATCCCAGTTGATTGTTCAACATTCCTCAAGTCCTTTTCACCCTAACAGACTGCCTATTTGACCCAGGAGGCAGCAGTATGGATGGCTGAACGTATTATGGTGGATTTACTGGTTTCCACAGATCAGACTCTGGTTTGAGAAAATACAGGCAACTGGCAACAGTGGGGGATCTGCTGCTGCTCCATTGAGGCTCCGTGAGGCTGAGGCTGCTGGCTGAGCCTTTGTCTGGTTTGCTCCACATCCTCCAGTGTCACAAGCCCTGCACCTTCACACCACCATATGGACCACCTCAATAGCCTGTCAACAAACTCTTTATCCATAGATGTCGAATTAAAGGGGAAACAATGCTTCTGACATGAGCTTTATAACCACTTCAAAATCTTCCGAATGCTCCCACAACGGAAATTTCCTGCCTCATTTTATCTCTTCTAATGATCAGTTGCTGAACATAATACAGTGTTCCTGTTTTCAGGAAACAGTTTTCATGTTTGGTGCTTTTTCTTAGTTGGCATCATCCCCAGATTTCACATGATGCCCTCCCTAATTAGTTCTCCCTTTTTTCTCTTGTTAAATAATTAAAGATATAATCAGTGGCAAGTTTTGATGTTCTGTATTGTCCTGAACCACACAAAAGCCTTTTTGCGTCATGATGTTGTCGTCACATAAGCACTTTAATCAAAAGTTTAATTATTACCACAGAGCACACATGTTTCTTGTGCTAGCTGCACACAAAATAATATTAACTTCAGGCAAAAACTAGAGCTGAAGCTGTGTTTGGCCAGCGAAAAGTCATGCAGATGTCAAACAGCAGTGAGTTTTTGCATTCCAGTTTTTGCTGAAATATAGTAAATGAAAGGTGATTTTTTTTTTTACTTTTACTCAAAAAAGAATACCTACCTTAGGCCATAAAGTCATGTTTAAAGTGAATGTCACTAGTGCTAGTTTTTATGGTTTCAGCTGTGATTTTATGCCAGAATGAACCGCATGAGCTCCAGCTGGTATAGCTAGTGGTTGATCCATAGAGTTTGACACCTGGTGTTGTCCAGCCACGGGAACAAAAACTCTTCAGCTGCCTCTGTGATGTTGCCCAGGAGGAGTCGAGGAGCTGCCCAGAGACACATTAAGGTTCATGGTAACTCTGCTGAATTGGCTTTTTGAAGTCAAGAATTGTGATTTATTGCAGAGTGCTGTCACGCATCTATCAAGAAATGGTTTTTGTAACGCCAAAGAATGCTATTGCTATAAGCTATATTGTCTAGATTCTTTCCCAAGATGTCATCACTTTCATGTTTTCCAGTTAGATATCCCTGATTTACTCTGACAATGTTTTAGAATGAATACAAAGATGAATCCAAAAAGATGAAGCTTGTTGCATATGCATGCAGTGGAATTTTGTAGTTGGTTTCATCCCCAAGGCAGATTGAAACAGCAGCTTTTGCAGAAGCTTTCAATCCTGCAGCAAACCATCAATCTGTAGATATATTTATATATATACTCCTTTGTCAGTGTGGTTACGAGTGTGTTAGTAAATTGCAACTGTACTTAAACACCCACTCAAATACCAGGACAGATTCACATATGCAAAGTCACTTTTTCTCACAAGCATAAACTCCTGCAGTTTATTTTGTCACTGAAACTGCAAACCACAACACAAACAATATGCCTCATGTCACAACCACATGTTTAATCCCTGACAAAGGCACTGACACACAATCTTTTTCTCCCTTCATTCCTCTGTTCCTTTTAGTGTCTTTGGCTCATACATTAGTCAAAGCACTCACACACGGGCTTTTCCTGGCTATTCCTTAAACCTGATCCATTTGTGTGATAAAAAGCCATCAAGACACATGGAGCTTGTTAATATTTCATTATTCATTCACTTTTGTGTGTCAGACAACACAAGCTTTATCCTCTACATTGATCATCTCCGTCCATCAGGCTGGTATGTGGCCATGTAATGTTTGAGTGCTGTGAGAGATGCTGAAACAGGTGACCAAGCACCAGAAACAGCTGAGCGCCACGCACATAAATCACCACGTAGTTCAGAAAAATAAATCCTTCACTCTGAGAATATGCTATTTAATTTGTACTCATGTATCGCAAAATAAAAGCCAGGTTGGTACCATTTATTAGTCTTTATATCCACAGTACTTTTCACTGTAGTACAGATGAGGAGGAATATGAACACAAAAGATATTTGTTCACTCACCACAACTTTTTCATAATTTTCCTCTCATGCAGAAAAACATCTTGGCTCTTCTTTTGGCTGCAGGGAAAAGAAATACATATTCAGTAACTCACTACAACAATAATAATACATGTGCTGTCTGAAGCAATAAAAATATGGAGCTATATAAGCAGTATTAAATAGCGTTTTTTATTTATTCTGACAGTGGGCATCTAAAATATCTAAATATGATCCTACAGGGAGATCCTTTTACATTTTGGAATTCATGAGAAAAACCTATCAAAATCTAATGAAAAGTTTGGTGGTGGTGGTGGTGGTGGGGGGGAGGGTGTCTTTTATACAAATAAGCTCTAATCTGTTTGATATATTAAAAACGGAGTCAAAATGCAGATTTTATCTAGACTAAAAAGCATTATTCCATGCCAACATAAATGATTAGAGTTTCAGGGCTGTGATGGTACGTGCATAAATCTGCTAATTGCTCCAGACATACAATATTTTCTCAACTGATTAATCACTGTGGACTCATGGTATAATTGTAAAGAAAGCACTTTCCCTTAATTTAGCCTTTCCCTTTGCCCCTCCCCTTTTCAACAACCCCCCCAGGTCTTTCTATTCTCAGTTGTCCACCGAGCTGCAACACCACAGCTGCTGTGTCTTTACTGCTTTTCCATGCCCAGGTCACAACATAAAACACTTAAAAAGCATTTAATAGGAGAATTAAAGCCACAGCTGTCAATCTTAGTGATTCATCTTTACATGACTGTCACTTTTATGTGGGCTATAACGTGTAACTTCGCAGGCCATTATAGTAGGCAACCATGCAGTTATGTATACATGGGCACAGGTCTGTGGCAGCAATCAAAGGTCTATTAATCAGAGCGAGGAAATAGCACCAGCAGAGGAGAGAAGACAGAGTATCTTGTCCCCTTTCACACGGAAAAATACAAGATATTGTTACATGCTATTCATCCTACATAGCTCCTTTGAAGCAATTCCCCAGCTGCGAAACAGAGGGTAATTTTTCACAAAGGCATAAATGAACATGAAGGAGATTATGTACACAGATCCACTTGCATGGCCGGAGCATGCAATCACATAGGCGCATGTATCCAGACATACATATACACAAACATAGAAAAACAAATATGGATGTATATGAAAACTGATTTATGATAAACAAACCGAATTATATGACATAAACTGAGCACTGGGGCTGTAATGCTCCGTCTTAAATAACGACTGTGTATACGGCTTGCAAAAATGGCTCGACCAAAAAGAAGAAGAATATTCCTGAATATAAACAAATCATTTTGTATTACGAAAAAATTCTGCCAGTGGGGTAAACAAATTTTATTTGCAGAGATTTCTTTAAAATTAGAATTGTAGTGTAGCAGCTGAAAGACCATAATGGGGCTTAAGATGACACAAAAATATCCAAATTAGAACAAGTTGTGCTCCCCATAAGCATTGAGACAGTTTTTTCATACTAACTTAATATTTTTAAAGTGAGAAGTCATGCAACTGATCTCACACTTACACAAGAAAAACAATCTTGTTCCACTGCTCGGAAATTATACATTCTTTGTCGTTGGTTAAATCTGGCTTAATCTTATCTGGAATATCTTATTAAGATAGAGTTAGATATATTTTCTGAAAATGAGATTACTTTTCTAATGAAAAACACGCTTGACAAGATTATTTTTTGTTTAGGAAGAAAAAATGACTAATTTCCTGGAAACAAGGCTTTGTTACTTTCTTGAAATTCCTTTTTTATTCACTGTGCCACATGGTTGACATGGTGTCTGGTTAGCTGAGGGATATTCGCCACATCTCCTGCTGTTGTAAATGGGCCATGTGATCACTGAGGCCTCCTACTATCAGCAAACAATATACACCTCATCAATGGTCTCTGAGAGGCTGAGTGGATGACAAATGAACCTGGGACACAAAGGAAAAGACTAAGCAAACAGAAAGCACAGTCAGTGATGGGCAAAGAAAGGGGATTGGAGAGGACGACTGCAGAGGAAAGGAACAGATGATGTCGAGGAAAGACAAAGTAACAAGAGGTTAGCTAGAAAAATGAGCAGCCAACTAAAGGTCTGGATCCAGAGCTGGCTTTGATTAGCGACTGTAACCATGCTCTGTTCCTTATTAACTCACCGCAGCGTGGAGGTGTAGCAGAGAGGGAGGAAGAGGGAGAGGACTGACTTTTCTGGGAGGTTAGACTATGCAAAATGAGTCTGAGACCACTAAATTCATCCTCTGCACATTCCCCCTAAAACCATAATTCAGCAACAGCTTCTGATCTGATTGGTGTTTCCACTCTGGAATTCACGGTCTTTACCGGAGTAAAATATATCTGTTAGAATGAAGCGATCTTCATCCTCACTGAAGACTAAAAGGCCTCCTCACCTGCGATAAAATATCTTGCTGTCTTAATCGAGCCGCTTGAGCAAAATGTGGAGAAATCTTAATTTTCTCTGGTCAGCGCCCAGTTGCTTTCCTTTTTTTTCCCCTGAAGAGACAAGTATATTATGCTACTTCTATCTGGTGGATAACTGGTTACTTTAAAAAAAATAAACTGTATATTAATTTTTAAAAATATTACAGCAGGATATGAAAATATATAAAATAGAAAATATTAACCTCTAACTGCAAGATATGTAATTTCTGCTGCTGGTACTTTTTTTTTAAAAAAATAATAAAATCTAATAAAAGTCATGATAACATTGTAATGGTAGCTGTTTCCACCACTAGAAAGAGATTATGTCCATAAAAGAGGTGATGTCTTCAAGTTATGTTCATATAAGATTTCATTCTAATATACTGTAAAAAAGTAAAACATTGAACGAATTTAAAAAATGTTCTTCAATAGGACACACATAAAAAAAAATGAGTTGAATGAACCAAACTGAATTACATTTAATGTAATTTGATTTGTTTCACTCAACAATTTTTTTTTTTTTTTTTTTTATGTGTGACCTATTAAAGAAAACATTTTAAGTTGATTCTCTGTTTTACTTTTTACAGTGTAAATAATGTGAAATGTTAAAGCAAAGATGATAGGATTGGACCAAAAGGAATGGCCTGCTACAATTAGTAAAATTATGTAGTTTTGGAAGTTAGACCAACATTGTCTATAGTGTGTGACAACAAAATATATGCATTTATATCATTTGTATTGTTTTTATTTGATTTTATTACCTCTGCCAAGGAGGTTATGTTTTACTGTGTGTTTGTTTGTTACCATCTGACTTTGTTTGTTAGCAACATAACTCAAAAAGTTATGGACAAAGTTTGATGAAATTTTCAGAGTATGTCCACTCTGGGTCAAGGAAGAGATGATAAAATTCTGGAGGCGTTATGAATCACCGTCTGGATCCAGGAACTTTTTAAAGGATTCTTTATCATTGTGAGAAAGGGCATGGTGGCACAGAGCTGCATGAGGTCATTCACCGCCATCGAGTGGAGGAAAGTACTAACACTACCTTAAAAAAAGTACAAACACTACCTTAAAAAAAGTACTAACACTGCCTTTAAAAAAGTACAAAAACTACCTTAAAAAAGTACAAACACTACCTTTAAAAAAAGTACAAACACTACCTTAAAAAATACAAACACTACCTTTAAAAAGGTACAAACACTACGTTAAAAAAAATACAAACACTACCTTTAAAAAATATACAAACACTACCTTAAAAAAATACAAACACTGCCTTAAAAAAATACAAACACTGCCTTAAAAAAATACAAACACTACCTTTAAAAAAAAAGTACAAACACTACCTTAAAAAAAAAAAAATACAAACCTATTTTGGTGGAGGTCTGCGCTCTCCGAGTGCTTTTCTAGTTCGGAAATATACAAAGTTTTATAGAGATATCCGTCACTTGAACCATGACCACAACAGGCCGTAAACCCTAACCATAACCTGAATCTAATTTGAAGAAGTCTTAATCCTCAAATTGAATGATTTGCATAACCTGTATTTTGCAACAACAATGTCTTCAAATGCACATCCTCATGAGTACTACTTATCCACACACGTGCACATTTGCGTATGTCCATATTTGTAGACCAATTATGTGGTCTTTGAAGTAACCACATCAACCGCTGAGTGCCCTTTTCACCTTCCTCCACATGTGGCCTGACCACTTCAACAAGCCGGACCATCTTTTGCACGACCCTAAAGGTCATAATATGCCACACACACACCTGACTGGCTGACACACTGCATCGCTGTTCTACTGATTCAGGCAGGTGATACCAAACACTGTGATGAATTACAGGACAAAGCTTAAAACTTCTATTAGGTTAATTTGTTTCTGCCACAGCAGGAATAGCTTTAGCATTATGTACAAGCTTTGAGGATCCACCACTAAATGGCTCTTTAGTGGTGGTGAAATAAAATCTGTTTGTTCCTTTACCTCAGAGAACAAAATGACAGATGAAAAATGGTCAGATTTCTGGTTTTGAGTCTCCAAACCCACAGTGAGACCGTTCCAAAAGGCTCTCATGAACAGGATTTGGTGTTCTGCTTTTTTGATGCCAAACTTGCGACGGGCTATTTTTCAGTGGTAGAAGGAACAGAACTAATAGAGCAAGGTTTATTTACCTCTTCTTCTCATTTCCACTGTCCTACTTTCCTCATTTCTCCTTCATTCATTTCTCATTTCTCCTCTACTTATTCTTCCTCTTCTCATTTCTCCTTTCTCTTCTCCTCCTTCCTCCTTATTTCTCTTCTGATCATTTATCCTCACCTTATTTATCCTCCTCTCCTTGTTTCTTCTCCTAATTTCTATTTTTATCATTTCTTCTTTATTCATTTTTCCTTTTCTCATTTATCCTCTCCTTTTCCCCCCATCTATTCATCTCTTCTCTCTTTGTTTCTCCTCTCTTCCTCTTTCTTCTGTTGTCCAGACACAGTGACTTCACACTCCTGTCATGGTCCTTTTTAGCAGAATTGTTCATTGTTGTGCTTGTTAAAACAGAAATAAAAAGATCACATCTGTAAAAAGTATATGGTTTATGTGTGCTATGTATTCTATTTTCCTAATAAGGACCATATGAGTATGAAAATAGGATCTGTTTTATTTGAGTATGATTCAAGGATAGAATTGTGTTTGGGGAAAAGACTAAAATTCGATCATTTTAACACTAATACAATAGATAACATTTGTCACCATTTTCATCCACA
This sequence comes from Ostorhinchus rueppellii, assembly GCA_030068375.1. Classification (NCBI taxonomy): domain Eukaryota; kingdom Metazoa; phylum Chordata; class Actinopteri; order Kurtiformes; family Apogonidae; genus Ostorhinchus; species Ostorhinchus rueppellii. The sequence goes on from JAQQZY010000008.1 coordinate 10,913,502, forward strand.
CAAGGATCTAATTTTCAAGCTTCTGTGCTTCATCATAAATGTTTATATTTGATGACATAGACACAAATAAATTGTGATTTGTGCATAAATTGAACATTACCAGTATTGTTATTATATGTGATATTATGGGGCTTGAGGCATGGTTAGAACTCAATGAAATCAGTATTTTTGGATGGATTGAAAAGAGAAAATGCAAAATAAATAAATCAATAACAACTGTATTTCTAGTTGAAAACAGGGAATTTCACTGGCATCAAAACAGAGCTTCACACATGAAAGTTTGAATGTTTTTCCCTGAATGCAACACATTTTTCTATGGTTCCTACCACTTATTAGTTATAATGTCCCGTTTCTACATTTTCCTGCTAAAAACTGACCAAAAGAAATGGAAAAAAGAAGAACCCTTTCATTTATTCTTGGGGCATATGCATTTCAGACCTTGGGAAAATAACCTGAACATGTAGGTTTGGAAAGAAAATTTTCCAGTGTTTATTAAATCCAACTCATTTCACTGGATTTCAGAAAATATTCCTGCCTGACCATCTTTGATTTTCTCCAGACATTCACAAAACAATGTTTAATGTATAAACAACACAAGAGTAAAATAAAACACTCTGCAGTACAATAAACAAATCCAAATGTAAGTTGTGTCATACAGATTTCTGGTGTATCTTCACTGCAGAAGTCTGCATTTCAGTCTCTGGGGAAAATAAAACAGTTGATACTCTAAATAACAGAAAGAGTAAAGACAGCAACTTCTTTATTTTGTGGTATATGGCGCACACACACTCACTCTGCTGAGTCGAATTAGTGTGAAATGATTTTTTTTTTATTTTTACTACTTCACATATCAGAAAATTGTACTTCATTTACATACCGTGACAAAAAACTACTACTGTGACATAAAATACAATTATTAAAATGTGGAAAAATTGATATACAGTACTTCACCAGGGCAAAACTCAGGAACACAAATGACGTTTTTTTTTTTCTTCTTTTTTTTTAAACAGTTTTCAACAAGGTGAAATTTGACAAATATGTAAATATGGCTAAAAGACATCATGTACCTTAAAACAAGTCCTGACAATATATTTTTAAAAAAATCTATGAACAATCATCTATACCAAAAATAGTTCAATAGTACAAAATCTTGAATTTGACATTTTTCTGTACATCTCCCAATTTTTCAAAGCCAGTATATTAAATATTTGAAAATATAAAGTTGAAATTTTGTATGGCGTTCATTAGGACTAATGATATTTTTTGCCCTGAAATTTTGAAGTAAATTAAATGGTTTGAAAAAACCCCCAAACAAACAGCAAAAGCTATTATAGAGATATATGTGGAAAACTTAGAGCTAGACCAAATGAAACAAAGAAAGGAAGAAAAATTCAACTAAGTCACCAATAGATATATTTTTTAAAAGTATGAGATTCACTGAAAATAATTCTTTGGATAAAGGACTTTTATTTTCATAAACAGTACCTCTGACTTTTTTTGTGACTGTCATTTTCTGCATTGTCGATATTTAAGATATTGTTTCTGTGTGGAGTTTGCATGTCCTCCCTGTGTCTGCATGGGTTCTCTCCAGGTTTCCTCCCACCATCCAAAGACATGCACTGATAGGTTAATCATTCATTCTTCATCTTCTATACCCACTTTATCCTCACTCGGGTCACGGGGGTCGCATGGAGCCTATCCCAGCTACTTAGGGTGAAGGCGGGGTACACCCTGGACAAGTCGCCAGTT